>CM061043.1:25264130-25659130 GCA_030762985.1 Adelphocoris suturalis
ACTCTAATCAGCTATGTGAACTGTCGCTCGCATCTTCCTTATTCAGCCTGCGTTGTTAACATTTGAAACGAAAGCCGTATGGGTTTTCTGGGTACCCGAAATAAGTTTATCTACTTAACAATATGTTAGGGGTAGGTACCGAGTGGATCATTTTCTTTTCTATTCTCTGATTTAAATTCCAGAGTCCTAAATCAAAACAGACTAAATAAATGTTTCATTAATGAACAGATTAGCTGATTAAGTTAATTTCATGCAACAGGACCTATCTGATTCGGTTATCATTATCAAATTGATTTGATGACAATGGTAGATCAAAGATCAATATTAGGAGCCACATTAACAGAAACCGATTCGAAACTACATAGGTAATAGCTAGTAAATGGCGTAAAGAAATAATTTTTTTAAGGGCAATACAAAATTTACTTCTCTTCTCATTTCAGTTCATATTTCAGAACAGCTTGGCTTTCCACTTTGACAAACAGTTTACGCCCAGCCAGGTGGTTGTAAAAACGGTTAAGCCAAGATTGCAACTTTTCAAGATGAGCGCTCGTGATAAAATCTCGGGAATTACCCGCTTCACGGCTACAGAATGGAGCAATCTGTTTCCCAGAGTAGGATTAGCGCACCAGGTTGGAATTCTTTTACTGTACCTCAATAGAGTGCTAACGTTGGGATCGTTTCAAAGCGTGGCTTTTGAAATACTCAAGTCGGAAACTTACGACTCCCGTTTTAAACAATGGCGCATACTTTTGAGAGCCGCTAAATACTTAGGTTATTCGAACAGAGGGTATGAAAGGGAAACTTTACGAGGAGTGAAGTACCTAGGTTTATACTTAAACCACCTTTGTTAGGTGAGGGAGATGTCTGCACATACTAATTCCTTCTTCATCGTTTTAAAAGGCGCATATGTCTCGTGGTATCGGCTATAAAGAGGCTGTTACAATACACACGCTGTTAGCAGTAAAGGGCTCCCTTGGCAGGTAATGGCTTAGAGCTAACATAATGCTCCGAGGGCAACACATCTTTATAGTCTTTCAACTGCGTTTCTCCGTGAAGAACGGGAAAAAGACGATGCTTTTCTGAAGGGAAAAGAACGAGATCGGGTAGGAAAAAAAAACTAATCTACTATTTCTTATAAATAAATTATTTATAACCGGCATTTAAAAGGAGCTCATGGAAGACCCTGACCTCTCTCGGAGATCAAAGCCGTACCTTCGGTTATCTTCGGAATAAATGCCTCAACCTTCGGCCCTTGAAACGCTCCCCCGAGGGGATGAGATGCAAATGTGTTATTGAATTTCGCCAAAGGCCAAGACCTCTACATCATTTCCCGTCCTCCCTGCTCCGTGGTATCCCATCCAATAGCGTGCACCCGTCCCGACCCAGGGACCTGAGGCAAATGGAGGGCAGTTAGGCAAATGAACGCATCCAATGTTGATATTATGCCTCCCAGACCCTTTAGTTCCCTTTATGACCCGTATGCTAAATTATATCCCTAACTGCCGCGCAGTAAAGGCGGCCATTTTACTGAACCTACTCTAAAAGTCAATAATTCAGGGGAAATGTTGCAAACTATTATCAAATTTTATACTTTTCATTGCCCAAAGTAGTAAGTATTTTATAAATGCACAGACATGAATAGTATTGTCATTTCTCATTTTTAAAAACGCGTATATGTCCTGAATAGAGTAGCATAACAAACAATATAGAGTAGCAAACAGGTCATTAAAGGCCCTTTGCCGGAAAATTTTGAGGAATACAAATTAATTTTTGGTTTTTATTTTGCAGTTAATGTACGCTTTAAAGCATTAAAAAAACATGAAAAAATTACGCTTGATGGATTTTAAGTTTGCACAAGAGTGGTGAATACCAATAATTTTTATTGATGAAATTCATAAGAGCCCATCCATAGTCTAACCCGCACATTTGCTGAAAGTTTCATCTAAGTTGGGTATTGAATAAGAATTTGAATAATTAGGTTTGATACAAGGATTTCACATTTTATGCTTGCACAGCAGCTACTAATAATTATACTTAACTCCATTAACTCAGAGAACTTCATTATAAAAGTTTCAATATTAAACCGCGATCATCGTAAAGGCTCTACCTTGGTACTCCTACCATCCGGCCAATGGTCCGCGCATGCGCACGATGCCCCTGCTGGAATATGATAGGACGTGCAGAGCCTGGGTGAGTATCAATTCGACAAACTCAACTTTTTTCATCTAATTCTTTCTCTACCTAGCTACATTCTTACCTCCTTCTACTTTAGAGCGCACGTTGATATTGTTTCACTAAGCTCTCAAGTCCAAACTCATCCCAAGGAGGGATGGGCCGTTCCACCGGTTTCATGGATCGGCTAACTGTTCCGATCCAGGGCGGGATCGGGTATTTTTTCCATTACGATCCGGTATCGATCCCGAGTCAGATTTTCCCCCCAAAGGTGTCGTGCGGTGGGACACTTCGGTCCGTTCCATAGAAGAAGGACAATTTACGTTGGCAGAAGACAGCTAGGTTAATCAAATAGAAAATGCAAAAACCTCAATAAATTAGGTAGGTATTTTAATAAAATATATGTGTAGGATTGAAATGAAAATTTCATTCTTCCGCCAAAAAATAAAGCTTTATGAAAGAAAGAAAGAGTTTGTTAGCCAACACTTTTTGAGTACATTAAATTGATCGAATTTCAAAAATATGCACACACAAATCACTACAAACGGCCAAGTCGTTACATTTATATTATTTGGTAAAATTTTAGTAAAAAATCGTTTGTAAACAAGAAACTAGAACTTTAAAAAATTGATGCACAAAATTATGCTGAATAATGTATTTGAATTTCATAAATATTTGCTGAAAACTCTATAAAACTGCACAAAATTTTTAAATTCCAAATTTATTTTTGAATCGAAGAATATTATTTAGAATTAGAACGTCATTTTGCCATATAATTGGTAGTTAACGATTTTCAAGCACTCAAAGGGCTCAAGTTTCAAACAATGTAACATAATTATGGTAATATAATTTAGGAAAATTCGCTCGTACGACTATGCTACAGAACGAACTTTTTTTTTTTTTAGTGATTGTGTTTTGCAGTGATTCCAGATTCATTAGTTCCTGCTTAACTCTGTGGACAGATCCAAACCATAAGTGCTATTTCGGTGATTTCGTTTCAATCCCTGTGGATCGGTAAAAATGGGAGTGGGAACCGATCCGTTCCGATCCTACTGCAAGTCCGATCCTTGTATCGTTACTTACCTTCGCCGAACTTAAGGTTACCTATCCAACAGAGTACACAGTGATATCACTTTGCTGAGCTCTGTTTTCCTCTACTAAGACTGCAGGGTAGTATTGCTCCGCCAAACATGAAATACTCATCCGCCTCAGTCTATGGTGATTTAGCCTTGCTGGGCTGATCCTTCATAGGATCCATAACTATACCTATCTCACCACAAAATCTCTAAGTTAGGGCATTTTTCGAATTTATGTGGGTTATTTAATCGTCTTATCCCGACTACCCTTTGAATTCGAGCGAGTTCGGGCGATTAGGCCATGAGAAAATGATGCTTAATGGGGTTTACGTTTGCTCATACGTTAAGTATTTATTTGTGAGCGGTGAAACTGATAGGGAACCGTCTACAACTTAACCCACCCACTACCAGACAATATCATCAATGTGATGGAAACTGTAGAAATTACGCTAGTTACCGGGGACACAAATGGGGGGTTTCGTTTTTTTTTTTTTTTTTTTTTTTTTTTTTTTTAAATTTTATACATAGCAATCTCCTTACAAAAGCGGAGGGAGCACACCATTAAAAAAGAAAATAAAAAACTAAATTAAAAAGGCGGTGGGAGCTCAGGTTTACCGACTCTGGCCCATGGGATTAAGGATGATCAGGGAGGTAGAGGAGGGAAAGAGGGATGAAAGGAGGTGCCTCGATAAAATGAATACCAATTGAGGTAAGAGCCCAACGAAATTTACCAGTTCTCGGGTCTTATAAGCAATCAGAGATTTAGTTGATGACTAAATGGAACAATTTTGCTATTCCATACTTAACAAATTGACTCACAAGAACAAAATGTGTTTTTATTTTTATTTTTTTAAATTAATTCATTTATTATTTATTTTTTAATTCTAAAATCACAACTGACGAAATGCCCAACTCGAGTAACTCCGTGGCACACATATGCACAGACACACACACTCAAACACGCACACACTTTCGGTTTATTATTTTAAATAATGAACCTTCGTAATCGACCAAGAAAAAAATTTTAATACCCTCTAAAAGTATTTTGGTTTACGTTTCAAAATGCGCAGAATCCAAAAACCGAATGAAAAAAATCACGTAATCAGGTGAAATGAAAGGAGGAGAAGAAGTACCCAATCAGGTTTTAACAGTGTGAAGGATTAATTCCAAGCTTTATAAAATTGGATTTATCAATGGGGAAATATATTGAGGAATATCCTCATTTAAACATTTATCAGATCTGTCACTTTTGATAATTTCGAATTTTTCAAGTACATTCAACATACCTCCCTTCGGAATGAAGCCCTTTAGGGTTGATTTAAATTGGGATCATCATAGGACCATCTAGACCCCATACCTGATTTCTAACCCAAGTTAGATTAAAGGTCCCGTAGTTAAAAAATAAGCAGACGTCAAATTGACGGATTTTTGTTCCATCTTGATATCAATTAATTTTGAGTACCGGGGGGGTTAAGTTTTTGTTGTCCATGTTCGATTATAAAGATAAGATGAAAATAATTAATTATTCAAATTGTTAGTTTTAGCATCATTTTGAGGCGTATTATGCATTCAAGTGTATTTAATCAACAGTAGCCCTTCTACTGTTGGAACTCCGTGGAAGTTATATTGAAAATGTTGAAAGCGTAATTCAAGTTTGAAGTGGGTTGTGGGTCAACATTACTCGAAATAACATCTCTACCTATCAAAATGGCCAATCTCTTATGGGCTATTCCACGGTAGATGAGAAACGCAATATCGGGGAACAGAAAGGTCGAGAGGATCTCTTAACTCGCCCTGCAAATATGAAGGGCTATAAGTAGTTCCCCGTAACACGCAGATGGGGTTGGAATAAACGTGTCCATTCCTGTAAACGAGTGGTTTTTAGTATCCGGATCTTATGTTTGTACTGATTCCAGAGATCTGATTGAAGAGTAACATCAGGAAAAGAGCGGGCCCCGAAGGGGTCGACCGTTACCGTAAATTCCGCCGCGAAATTTCCTCTTCCCCTTGTAATACCGTCATGAGCAAACATTTTCTCTCGTCCCGTCACTCGTTCCCGCTTCTATATATTACGGAGCAAACACTGTGCGTTAGGCTCGGGACGGTGAGTGCTCTCGCACAAAGAGGATTGATGTGTGTCAATAGACCTCGAAGCTGTTGGGCCGAAGCTGTCTATCCCATCCCGCTCCTGGAGGAGGGAAACAACCCCCGGCCGTCCGCGGCACGATCAATCAATCTCGCGTCGAGCCGCCGATTAGCCTCGGAATCATAGTAGTGCTCGCCTACAACTGACGGGAACCGACCGAGGCTTTCCAACGGCCCATTCAAAAGCTGACCCCTCTTCAGCTGTTTGTCATAAACATACCATCACTTCGACGCAAACCGCCTGTTGGAACCACGATTTTCAGAATGGTGTTAAAATGTTCAATAGTTAGAGAGTTTAAAAACATGAGTATTTAAACAAGAAATAAAAAAAAAACATGAGTATAAAAACACCTCCCTACAGAACTTGTCACACCCCTACAACGAACCAACCATATTCATCAGCCATTATGTCGTCAGCGATGTGTGGTGAAATGCTTGGAGGCAACTGATTGTGACTAAAAACCATTTATTTCACCCTCTTCAGCTGTTTGTTATAAACATACCATCACTTCGACGCAAACCGCCTGTTGGAACCACGATTTTCAGAATGGTGTTAAAATGCTCAATAGTTAGAGAGTTTAAAATCTTGAATATAAACAAGAAATAAAAAAACAAGAGTATAAAATCACCACCCTACAGAACTCTTCTCACCCCTGCAACGAACCAACCATATTCATCATCCATATTGTCGTCAGCGTTGTGTGGTGAAATGCTTGGAGGCAACTGATTGTGACTTTTTCACCATTTATTTCACCCTCTTCAGCTGTTTGTCATAAACATACCATCACTTCGACGCAAACCGCCTGTTGGAACCACGATTTTCAGAATGGTGTTAAAATTTTCAGTAGTTAGAGAGATTAAAAAAATTAAAAATGGTTAAAAATTAAATGGATCCACCAGGTATTTTATGTAAATGTATGCTTAAGACAAAACTCGGCCCTTCGGGCCTCGTAAGGGGCTCCGCCCCTTGACCCCGCCAGGGGTTCTTCGCCCCCCTGGACCCCCCCGGATGTTATTACTTTGAGCCTGACTGCTAAAATGTAAAAAACATGGAATCATGTTTTAGCTCCTCGCTCTTACTTTATTATAGAAATGATCACGACGATTGAGCTCTTGTGAGATGATGATCTCCTAATAGAAACTCGCGAGTAAACATTCACTTTATTATAGAAAGAGGCTAAAGAGGCTACATACCAAATTACAGCTTCCTATAGTGTAAAGTATAGAAATTACCTATTAAAATGATTTAACCACCGCTTCACAAATCAAACCGTTCTCGCAATATTCGGATCACCTGCTATGAATCACATAATCGAAACTCCAGCTCAATGAAATCATCAGAAATTAACAGGCGGTTGCAATCATGTTCACAATATCAATTATTTTAATTTCCCTCTTGATGGGAAAAACAAAAGATCATGGATATGTCTAGTACCTACTGCTAACCAGTAGGTACCTACTACTCAATTGTATACTAACCATGTAGTGCCTTCTTTTCACAAGATTATTCCATTATGGTTACAAAACAATATTAGTTTATAACTTGGAGTAATAAATCAGCATTCCTTGACACTACAATGGCTTAAAGGTCATGAGATGTTGTGATGAAATGAGAGCATTCCAAAAAGTGGCGAACGATTTTCCTACTATGAAAACTATGGGAGTTACTGTTCCCTAGTAACTCATTGGTTGTACGTGAAAAATCAATAGAAATTCTACCTAGCCTTCACTTTTTGAGTTGATAATAATCTAAAGTGCCGGAGCGTTGCATTTTATGTGGAGAAAAAAAAAGTGTCGCGAAAAATTCCTTGACCCCCTGCCAAAAGACATATCCATGTCAAAAAACAAGAGCATAAAAACACCTCCCTACAGCACTCGTCACACCCCTACAACGAACCAACCATATTCATCATCCATATTGTCGTCAACGTTGTGTGGTGAAATGCTTGGAGGCAACTGATTGTGACTTTTTCACCATTTATTTCACCCTCTTCAGCTGTTTGTCATAAACATACCATCACTTCGACGCGAACCGCCTGTTGGAACCACGATTTTCAGAATGGTGTTAAAATGTTCAGTAGTTAGAGAGTTTAAAAACTTGAATATAAACAAGAAATAAAAACACAAGAGTATAAAATCACCACCCTACAGAACTCGTCACACCCCTACAACGAACCAACCATATTCATCACCCATATTGTCGTCAGCGTTGTGTGGTGAAATGCTTGGAGGCAACTGATTGTGACTTTTTCGCCATTTATTCCTACTCCCTGAAGTGTCTACTCTACTCCTTTATTGGCCAATTTCCACTTTTACTTCCTCGTGTTCCCTACTACTAGTTTCATTTAATATGATTTATCTCTTTGTACATTAAGATATTAGCTATTGCTTACCCACATTATATATTTAAAATCTTCATGCCGTATTTCATTATATAATTTAGCTCTTGTATTATGTATTTTAGATAAAAACTCGCTTCGAACAATATTTTTTCT
Organism: Adelphocoris suturalis; assembly: GCA_030762985.1. NCBI lineage: Eukaryota > Metazoa > Arthropoda > Insecta > Hemiptera > Miridae > Adelphocoris > Adelphocoris suturalis. The sequence goes on from CM061043.1 coordinate 25,272,019, forward strand.
GTACATAGTCTTATACCATTCTTACAAATAAATGAATAAGTCACGCCGACGCATCATCACTACATCCTACGTAAGAAGACCCACCGAGAAGTAATGACGACATTCGCGTCAACCGCATCAACCTCATCCAGTTCACTGTTGATGTTTTAGCGAATTTTTGAAGAAAATTATTAGCGAATTTTTGAAGAAAATTAAGCTATTGCTCTCGCCTCAAAATTTGTAGAATGTGAATTTTTGAAAACATTTTATGCAGAAATCCGTTTCAGGCTATTCTGAATCATAATCTGAAGTTTAACGCATTTTTTTATGTATGTATGTATGTATGAATATATGTATGTATGTATGTATGTATGTATGTATGTATGTATGTATGGTTCATTCCAGACGATAACTGTCCGTAGAATTGTGCTAGAAACTTCAAACAAATTTTAAAATGTTAAGGATACAAAACGAAAGTTCAAGTTCGTTGGCCAGCACGATCGGATTACATCTTCGGGTTGAAATTTTCAAAAATGTAGTCAAAAATTTCAAAATAGCCTGTTTTTTTGCGATTTTTTGTGCGAAATAATTTTTTCAACATACTAACATGTGGTATATTCGGAATCAGCGTAAAACTTCCTATAAGAATATGTATCAAGTTTTCAAAAATTTCAAAGTTGAAAAATCAGTCAAAAATCGAAATAATGCCGTTCGCTAGTTGTAAAAATCGTTAATATTTGCATGAAACATTTTTGCCATGAAATTAATAGTTAACAATTTCCTAGCACTCGGAAAACTCAAATTTCAAATCAAATCAACATTATACAATACGATAATTTACAAAAATTCGCTCACACGATCATGCTTTTTCCTTCAACGAACTATTGATTTAGCACGTTTCGCAAATTCCCTATATGTAAGTAAAGTATAATTCAGTGAATTATTTTCAAGTCGATAGCTTAACTTTTCTTCTGCCTTTAGGTTGTTCAGAAAATTCGAGTAGTTATTAGGGCAGCAAGAGCTACGGCGTTATAGCCTCCCATTATTTCTATTGAGTTTCTAAAATGGAAAAAAAAACTACATTCATTTCCGTTAACTTTATATCTTGTCCATAAAACGGTTACAATTATTAATTTGACTACTGCTAATAGATGAGAGATTTTATAGGAACTCATTCAATTCTGAGATTGGTTGAAAGAATAAGAAAACTGCAAAAATCATTTTATGTTTGCCACTTTTCTTTATACGTAATAAAATAGTCAATTAACGATATCTTTCAACTGTGAGTATTCTCTCGCAATAGTAATTACCTTGGATTCCTTAATTTCCCGCTCGTAACTTTACAGAAATATCCATTAAGAACAAAGCGAACTCAGTTGAAAAGCGGGCAAATACTGAAACGGTGGTGGTAGTTTTTGAACAATCAAGGCCTAATTTATTTTCGGCAGGGTTTCTGAGTGGAAATATTTGTTTGGGAGTGGAATAAGCGAAGAATAGGGGAACGTTCCAAGAGAAATGGAAAGCTATTTCCATGTATAGCTCGGTTCAGTGGGCATAACAGAGGACAGGAAACTTGTATAATTTAGCAAAATTTCGGGTGGAGGAAGGGGAAGGGGGGAATCCCAGACACTTGGCCTATTGTTGGGAACGACCCGAAATACATAATTCAGCCACACTTTCCAGCCCTTTGCCAGCCAAACGTTGCTCCTTTTGAAATATATCAGTTATTACATTCCTTGAAACCCGTTTTCTGAATGGAAGGGGGCATTGCGGACAAGGCATTCAACTTTATGGGTGTTCCCGCTATCCATTCAAAGCCTCGGTTATATCCGCTAGGCAACTTCCTAACCCGTCCTTTTCTATCTACCTTTGACGGCAGGGACACGCCTTGGGTTACGTTAGTAGTCTTTTCTTTTTCCCAAACCAAAAGCCTCAATTGGATCTTTGCTCAAGGGGTTGAAGCCTTCAAAGGGCCCTTCCTTCTTGTGTTGCTCCCATGTTTCAAGTAGCTTTCATCGCCATAACTCCGAGAGGGTCTTTTCAGCCTCACGAGCGCCTTGAAATACAAAATTAGACCCCACCTCTCAACTGAACCCCCCCAGGAGCTTTGGTTGGTTATTGGAAAACTCATTACATACAATCCTGTGTTCTTGTGAAACGTTTCCACCTTGCGAGGCTCCTTGCAAGTAATCAACCCTCGTTTCCATTCTCTTGATGTCTCGTTTTCACAAAGTAATTTTATTTTCACGGGAGGTTTTGAAGATATGACCAGAGGTAGACCATACAAGGCTTCATTACTTTTATTCTTAATGCAATATAATTGCATATTGAGAAAACGAGCTTCCTTTGGAAATGAAACTTAAAATTCCGAATGAGATTTAAAAAATCGTTAGGTACGCTTCTCTACTCTGCTTCCAACAAATGGAAATTTGCTTAATAGGGGTGTAAGCTCCGGGCCTAGCACCTCACCGAACCTAAGGTTTTTATGGAAAATAATGCAAAACCACTAAAATCTATAGTAGTGCTTATCGCGGTTTTATCAACAGATTCAATAGTAGAAACTGGAATAAATTAGATTAGGCAATAGAAAAAGTAAACATTTTGAAGCGTAATATTATTCATCTATTAATTAACCTAAAAAAGCTCCGGATCTCACTCAGCTGATCTGGGGGGCTCTAGACTTCATGATTCGTTTCTAGACGTCCCAAAGGGGCCTCCATTCCAAATTTCAGCTTCATAGGTTGAATAGCAAAGAACTTAGCTCCGGATCTCGCTCAGCTGATATAGGTGATCGTCCCATTTCAGATTTTAGTTTCTTAGGTCGAATTACAAAGAAATAACTTCCTAAGCTCACTCAGCTGATATAGGCTTCCGACTTTAATATTCATTTCTAGATGTACCAACAGACCGCTATCACAAATTTCAGCTGCATAGGTTGAATATCAAAGAACTCAGCTCAGGATCACAAGCAGCTGAGATAGGTGACTATACTTCATGGTTCGTTTCTAGACGTTCCAAGAGACCTCCATTTTAAACATCAGAGTCATAGGTTGAATATGGAATAAATTAGCTCTGGAGCTCACCCAACTGATCTAAGGAGCTTCAGACTTTACGATTTGTTTCTAGACGGACACAAAGGGCCATCATTCTAAATTTTATCTTCATAGGTTGAGTAGCAAAATACTTAGCTCAGGATCTCACTCAGCTGATCTGGGGGCCTCTAAACTTGGATGGATGGATGGATGCAGGTTTTTCTAACAGGTTCTGTATTGGGGTTGGTGTCAAGAAATGATTTCACTATGAAAAAATAATAATAATGTGCGCATCAGCACTTATCAACTAACGCCGATAATATGGTGATCTTATCAGCGAATGGCGGTCAGTGCCAGACCACTGGCAGACATCACAACCGTTGAGTCAACCGTTAATTGTGATTTTGATTTTGAGCGCAACATCTTTGTGATTTTACGACTTTACTACGTTTGTTCTTAATCGTGATTAGTACATAAAGTAATCAAAAAAAAAATTATATTCATTCTCAATAATCTGGTTATAATGTCGGGATTAACATGGTTCAACAGGTGTTAAACTAATATCATTAAATCAAGTAACGTGTTAAACTTCTGATACAAGTGATAAAATCTCGTATAATAAACCCGTCTTCATTTGTTACAGTTGAAGTTCAGAAAGCGACTACACAAGCTTCTCCACCACTTCTAAGCATCGTAACTACCGACAAGATCCACCACTTGCGTCTGTGGGTTGCGATGTAGGGATGAATTTTGTAATAGATCAGGCTGTTTGTTTTCCTTTTTTTTTTTTTTTTTTTTTGTTTTCATTGGGTTAATGAATTATCAAACCTACTCTATGCAGCGTAAATCGCCAGAGTGGACCACGTCCACATGCACCGACCACAGCCACCCCTTATGTACCATACATTCCGTTTAATAATTTTATCCATAGGCAAATGATCTGCGTCGTCGGGCGTCTGTATTTTAATAATATTCTTATTGAAAACTTTTTTAATAAACGTAATGTTTAAACACAAGTAAATCTTCTTTTTTTTCTTCTTTCTCTAACAGAAATAATAAAATTGTAAAAAAATAACAGAATGCTATCAATGAGCCTTTCACATAATGAATTTTATTCTGAGATTAAAGTAAGGAACACCACCGACATTTCTTTGTCGCCCTAGCTTTCAGACCGCTCTGAAAACGGATCTTAAAAAAGAAAAAAAAAACACTGCAAAAGAAATAGATGTAAAAGAGACCGAACGGGAGAAAAGGAATTGTACATTGGCTCCTGGAAAGTGATGCAGATCCAATGTAATAAGATGCTGGTACCCGCCCCCTGGTGGGGCTTTTGAAGCGGTCAGACCCATCCGGGATAACACACTCGTACAATCAGATATTTCTCCCTGATCTGGGGGGTTCTCTCCAGGAACCTTTTGACCTTTTTTCCCCCACCCCTTAGCTCCCTTCAGCGAGGCCAAATAGCTTCAGTAAGAGCTGGAAGGTCCCTTTTGCATTCAATACCTTTGCCAAGCTCAAAGACCTTGTTGAATAAATATAGCACATTTTCAAGGATCGCACAGTCCTTACATGCTCTACCTCCATCTCATCCCTATTCTTTTTTTTCGGTCGGGTGGGGGTTCAATGAGGAACGAAAAGGCGAGATTTTTTCCTTTTTTTCTGTTCACTGAACGCTTATTGAGAGTTGTAATCCAGTAAAGTTGTAGGCAACGCTCCGGTATCAGCCTTTGCCTTTGCATTCTCTATGGATCGAGTGAAAACCGATCCTACATCCCTCCACTTCAACAGAAACCATGAATACTCTTCCAGAGGGAGAATACATCAAAGTACATATACATTTTGTGTTAAAATATGGGGTAGTCATGCACAACATTTTCAAAACGCAATTTCTCCTCTTCAAACCTTTGAATTTTAATTTTTAAAATACCATTTGGAATCCTTATACTACTCTTTTCTTTATTTTCGACATTTGAAATATCCTAAAAACGATTTACGTTAAATAATTTTGCGTAGTCAAAAATTTGGAGGTAACAGCTACTTCCTCGAGTTGGCCGATTGACTGAGCTAGAGGTATACATTTAATCTAGGTAGATATAATTACAATGAGCAAACGGTATACATTGAACACTGAACTAGGAAGCGTTTTTAATTTTGTAAAACAAGATTTACCTAACGTAATATTGGCAAATTTCCTAATATTGACAAACTCAATCCCATTTCATTATGCTGATGTCAGCTGCTGAACGTATGCGAAGATATCGCAATAATAAGAAAGGTTGTATTTATTAATTTAAGGAAGCATCAGTGTATGAACACCCCTTCCTTCTTCCATTACGCTCTCGTCTTCAGGTGCAAGCTCGCAGTTTTGGTCACTTTCCGCGTCAAGATACCTTCGATCCACATTTTCAAATCCAGAACCATGATTGTGTGTATTGTCACATTGCATATTAATCACACCATTTTCTGTTTGCAAAGTCACTTCTTTTGCACTCACTGTTCTCTCGCGGTAATCTCAGGCATGTAGATGACGATTTTTACACTGCATGCATACATTCCAAGATGGACAATTATTGGAGGATGTGATGACATACAGCTAATACACAGTTCAAGTTACTGAGTCCTGAGCCATCATTGCACTGAACTCATCCAGAGAAAATACCGGCACTTTAATGCTTTATAGCGTCATACCCAGATCGGGCACGGATGCTGTAGATTTGTCCTTGTTATAATTGGAGAAGATCGGACACTGTTGTCACCTGATTTGATGCCTGTTGTACATGTTGACAGTGATGGGGTGACAGCTGATTGGTGATGAGGGAGTAGAAGTGAATTTTAGATTGGCCACTGATGCGCTACTCGGTTTTGTATTCGGCACATCGTTAAGTTTTATGAACGTGTGAATGGGCCTGGACCTGGTATTTAAGCTCTCGGTCCACCCTTGCTGTATGTTTTTCTTCGTCATACCTCTGGGAAAGGAAGTACAGGTTATCTTCGAATTTCCCTTCCGAATTTCATTATGTTTGACGGCAAAACAGGGCTAAATGTGCCCATCTATGTTGATGAACAGCTACTGAGAAGATTAACTTCGAGAAAACTCACAAAACTGTTCTAGTTTGTATATATTCACAAAGCAGACCAGTTCTTTGTTAGGTGATTAATGTTTTGACACTAGTGTAACGTTGAAAGTGGGATAATCGGGCTTATGTTTACGATATAACTCACTCATATAATACCACTAACTATCGTTATTTATTTGAGTATGAGTAAGTATAGATGAACCACCACAAACTTGGAAACGGGGGCAGCCGGTCTATGTCTCACGTAGACGGCAAATTGTGGGTATGATGCCTCACGAGGGGCTGGAGGGTAATCCATGCGATCAAACCTACACTATTTTCCGATAATGTACACTAGTCCAGTGTGGAATCTCCCGGCGAAGGATGCAGCAGGAGGATTCCACGCGTCTTGGTTCATTTTCATTTGCTTGCGTTCATTGCATCATACGTCTGCCGTCTACGTGAGACATAGGCTAAGACTTGTGGATTTTTTTCTTGAGCGGTTGGCGAAGTCGGATCCCTTAATAGAATAAAGTTAGTGTTTGTCTTTTTTCATCTGGTCAATATGCTGTAAAATCGCAATCCTTTCTCGTTCAACCAGGTAGTGTAACTCCTTCATTTACTGTTCCAAACAACCATTTCCAGGATGGATCATTATTATAGGTTAGGATAGCTACCAAATCTCCAACGCTGCAGCTTCATGTTACACAAATAGGGTCGATCACTCGATTGGGGTCAGTAGGTTTCAGAAGTTCAACGATATTTTTATTTCAAATAGAAAGGAAAACGTGGCTCATCATTTGTTTGTGGCTCAGTTTGTTTTCGACGGTCGTAGAGTTGCGTAACAGCCAACTGTTGGGCCATACCCTCTCACTTGTCTCCCCAGACCGACAGGTTGTCGCGTTTGAAGGGAGAGGGAGAGAGACGACGATAGAGAGAGAGAGAGAGAGAGAGAGAGAGAGAGAGAGAGAGAGAGACAACGAAAAAAGGAAGCTAAGAGTCTCCCCTCCCTTTTTCTCGAGCAAATCAGATCCACAAGTTGCTAAAATGAAGCAACAGATTTCCCGTCTTTACACTTGTTGAATATTTACTCTGACCCTACTCTTCTCTCCACCCGTCCTCTGCCAGGGGTAGGTGACCCAGGTTTAATCCAGAGCAGGGAGAACTGGGTAGCGTCCATGGACCGGGGATTGTAGGTGAGGGATTCGCGGTATAAATAATATAAGGGCTTGAAAACCCATCCCGCCCCCTTTTCACATCCATTCTGGCGGTCCCGCTATCGGATTTATTTCGCGGCCCCTGCAGGCAAAGAGGAAGGGAGAGGGTGCAAGATAAAAGGTCGAAAGGAAAAACATCGATCCTCTTTCGCCCCAGAGAAACACGGCATCCCAAACCTAAACATAGGTTTACCCTTGTAAACTTTACTAATACAACCTTAACCTTTCCTGAAAGGAAAATCCTTACAAATTCTTTTGCATAGGCTTATTATCTTGGTTATAGATTACCTCCTTTGTTATCGAGATCACTATTCTTCTCAGGTCGTTCACAATCATTTGCAAAAACAAGGTAAAATAAATTTAACACTGTGAGCTTAATACAGAAATAAATAGCTTTTCAGTGACTAATAAACATGTCTCTGTCAAGTCCAATATTCCCCAAACCGATTCAAACATTATCTTACTAAACAATTAATTAATTACATATTCAAAAGAAATGAATAGTCAATATATTGCCTCGCAATGTAACTGTATTTCATCAATTACAACAATTACACAAATTATTACAGAAAGTTATGTTATTTCTATATTGAATAGCCCTCCTGCGCAAAACAGTTGCCTGTAATTTATGAAACTAACTGTATTATTCATTATCTACTTACAAATTGCGTAGGCACCTACCGAGGACAGATTAATTAAATTAAATAAAACACATCTTCACTTCGCTAGTCTTTCTGTATGTAAGATGTGCTAACCGGCCAATCGAAAATTAAGGAGATGAAAGAACTCACCTATCAAGGCTTCACAATTCCAAATGTATAAATGACAAAATTATAATAATCGCGTTATTTCTTGAAGCTAGAGGCCCACAGAAATCATAGCAGCTGATAGGATCGACATAGTTCATTAAGGGATTTTTACTATGTTCCACTAGTTCCGATTTGCTCCCATATCAATATTGATTTTCCTAGTCATATTTTTAGCCTTTAGGGAGAGCGAACGGACGAATGCCCAGCGATCCGGGTTGTTTCATTCGATTCTTTGGGATTATGTCTATAAATTACTCCTAAAAACCATCACTGTACCTTCATAGTTTTCGAGATTTCGATTTTTGAATATTTCAACCCTTAAATTCTACCCTTCAGGTAGGGTTGATCGAAACTGAATCCAAGGCCCTACGATCAACTAGACCCCATATGTGGTTTTTGATCCCAGTTTCACTAATTTGGTCCTATAGTTTCTGAGAAAAAATCTGGACGGCGGACGCCTTAAAGCAGCGTATTATTCAGGTACGTACGTATTTTAATGAAGAATCTTTATAAATGTGCCCGTACCAAAGAAAGGGGGATGAAATCAGTTTTTAAATGTAGAAAAGCAGCTTTGGAAATGTTGAAGGACAAAAATGTGAATGAGTGGGTTTTGTTTGATCTCTTCACAATTAATGAACATCTAGGTTATGATACGGTTATAATCTCGATGTACTAAAGTGACATTCAGTTATGGTCAAGTATAATAGAACGTAGCTTCTGAGGTCCAGCTGATTCTCCAGAGACTTTCTAAGCTGCTTATGAACCATTTTAGGGAATCAAGGCGTGAAGTGAAGAACGTGCAGGAAAACTCGTGCAGTTAGTGCACGAAACAATTGTGAATCGGCAGACAAACAATTAGATTTTATTAGCGAATTTTCGTGGCAAATGAAGTTATTTGCAATTTAAAATCAAAACTTTCGAAAGTTTCCTTCATTGAAATCCGTTTTGAGACATTCTGAAACGAATCCTTGAGTTTAACTCTTTTTCATATCTATACATAGGATATACGATAACTCTCCTTAGGATTGAGATAAAAATTCCCTTCTTGTGCCAAAAAACTAAGTTTTCCGAATGGAAGGACAAATTTGTTTACCAGCGTTTTATAAGCATCTTAAATTGGTCTAATTTAAAAAAAAAGTGCTGAAAAAATCACTAAAAATAGCAAAAAACTGCTAAAAATTGTTAAATCTATAACTTTTTAGCAGAATATTGCTCAAATAAAGTTCATTAACTATAAAATAGAACATTGAACATTTTATGCTGAAAATTCTACTTAAATTTCATTAAAATGTGCTAAAAACTTGATAAAAACTGCAAAAAAGTTGAAAATTCAAAATCTCTTGTTGAACCGATGAATATTATTTAGAACGACTTTTTTTGCCAAAATATTGGTATTTAACAATTTCTTCTCCCTCAAAGTCCTTAATTTTCAAAACAATGTAACATAGTATAGCATAATTCACGAAAATTTGCTCATACGATCATGCTGCATGACTGGAACTTTTTACATGTTCCTCCGATTGATATTTGGTTGATAAAGTGGATTTCGCAGCAAAGATGCGTGATCTTTCAAGGATTTTTTTAATTAACTATATCCATTTATATGCCATTTTTAATTCGAAGACCAGAAGAAACATATTGATAAGTAATGCATGTATTCAGGGACGTCCTTATGAATGGATTGTATTTAATTTTGGTACGAAATAAAATAACCCCCTCCCCCCACTATTTAACCCCTTCACCGACGGTAAATTTGAAACTTCCGAAGTTGCATAACTGGACTAAAATCTGGATCGAACAAACAATAAAAACAGTCACGAAAAGTCTGATGAATATAATAAAAATATCACAATTTATCGTTCTCACCCCCCTCCATTCACCCCTTTCCATCATGAAATTTGAAACTCCTTTTATATTTTCCAAAACTAGACCAAATTCAAAGTTGAACAAAAAAAAAATCACGAAAATCGGACGAGAATAGTTATAACATCATGTTTTTTCAATATTACCCCCTACATTGACCCCCTCTCTTGATGAAGTTTGAAAATCCTGACATAATTTCCAAAAAATATATCGAATTCATAATGAAACAAATTTAGAATCACGAAAATCGGTAGAGATTAGTAGCTTAGGCAGCGCTTGACAAAATCAGTAATTATCCCCTTCACTCCCCTCCTTTTTCAAATCTCCTCTCAAGGCGGAGGGGGCACACCATTAAGGTACGAAATGAAAAAATAAATAAAAGAAACGTGGAGGACGCCCAGGTTTACCCGACGCCGGCCCTTGGGATCAAGGAAGTTGAAGGAAGAGAAGGGAGAGTGGGATGAAAGGAAGTACCCCTGTAAATGACCACCAGTTGAGGTAAGAGCCCCAAAGGACGAGAGTGGTGATACCACGGAGCACTCCCGCCGAGATGCCCAACTCGAGTAACTCCGTGGCACTTTTCCCGCACCACACCCTGCGCCATGACACGGTCACGGCCATGACCTTGATGTTATTGGTTGCCAGTCCTTTTAGCTCAGGTATCGCTTGCCGCAGATCATTCCTATCATATTTATTTATCTCAGCCCACCAGGTCTGCTCCATGTCCACGCTGCCAGTGACAAGCTGGACATCCAGGATTATGGCACACCCATCGGGCTTGATTGCAACAATATCTGGTTCTTGCCCCGGTCTCTCGGCATGTGATATAGTCTCTCCATTTTGACAACCCTGCCGCTAGATGACAACTCACCTGCTATCTGCTTGGCAACCGCATCGTGACGTAAAATGCGGCGTCTGTGAGTACGAGGACACTGCTGCACCACATGATAAGGATTCACACGTACGCACATACACTCACATACTCACACACACACAGACATACACTTATAGTTTTTTCACGCAATCGGTCTTAGAATGGTCTGGAACGGATTCGTATGCGGTTATTTTTTTTCCCCCTCATGCTTGGATTGCCCCCCCCCCCCCCCCCCCCTTGGATCAATCCCAATAGGTCGTTCTTCTTAAAAGAAGCTTTGCCTGCATGACCTAGCTTCCGAGGGACGTCCTAAAAAGGTTCTACAGTCAGACCATTTAATAATGATTAGTTCTACACATTAATTTTTAGTTCATTATGGTTACTTAGCAATATTAGTGTATAACTTAGCGTAATAAATCAGCTTTCCTTGACACTACAAAGGCTTAGGGATCATAAGATATTGTGATAAAATGAGAGCATTTTCCAAAAAGTGGCGAACGATTTACCAGTTATGAAAACTAAGAGAGTTACACTTCCCTGTTAACGCATTGGTTGTACGTGAAAATCAATAGAAAACCAATATTTTTGCAGTGACGTGACGGTCGAAAAAAACAATGGAAGCGTCCTGTTAATCATTATTAAATTATAAAAACACACATATATTAAACAAAAGGAGGCCCAGTGATTTTAGAGGCTCACTTCGAACGTCAAGTATTATTGTTTGCAACTCTACTCTCCGTACTTCTAGCGAATTTGAGTATAATAAATTGATACTAGGTCAATATTTTTGATGATGATAAATTTAAATTTTAACAAGATTGAGATTAACAAGAGTTTTGATTCGATTCAGCATCCCCAAAAACACTGAAAACTAGAATAAACACGTACTTTTGGGAACTATAGAATTAATCGCAGTTGCACACACAAAAAATTGAAATATTTTACATAATACCAATACAATTAAACGATTATAATATACTATAAGCCAAAATACCATTAACTAATTTTTAACAGCTCAATTTGATATTATAATTAGTTTCATAGCTGAATTTTCCTTCAATTTTAATTCTATTTCCAACCACGTGGTACTATTTGATTTCGGGTGTGAGTAACGGGATGAGGCTAATAGGGGTATGAGGTTAAAGTATCTGAGTTAAAGTACCGAGCAATAAATCGAAACAAAAAACATGACTTTAGGATGAAGGTTAGTTTCTGAGTATTGAGACAAGGGCATGAGTATAATAAATATACTCACCTGTTGCTGATTCTTGATAGAGGCCTGAGAGAAATTGATTTCACCTCATACATTGCTGCCGAATCATGGAAACTCTTCCTCATCCGAAAATCTCTCTTGGTATAATCAGAGAGGGGCTTATTCATTGAGCCACGGGCAAGAGGCCAGAATCATGAACCAAGTTCAAAGTCCTGCTGGTCAACTTCTACCCTAAGAATATTTGAGAAGTTTTTGCGTTCCCAAGCACCATGATTTTATGGAAACCGGTAGAACCCTCAAAACGTGATTTGAATGAGGCACAGCGTTGAGATTTTCTTCGTTTGAAAGAGAAAATATGCTTCAAAGTGGTATGAAGTTTCATTTTCTTTTTATGAGTAAAGGGCAGAATATGATGTCAAAAACATCTACTCAGTTTGTGTAAGTCTACTAAAACACAGAGTTATGGGCTTTGAACAAGAAATTGACTTTTTTCCCCGAATCACTCTAAAGTGCATTAACTATTGATGTTTTATGAGCAATGAAATCAAAATGAGACTATTTAATTTACATAGTTAGTGAGTTCTATAACAAAAGCAATGCATAGTACAGTATATGTAAACATGGAACCAACTGTTTTCAGCGAACAACGACATGTTCAGGAAGCTTGGAATAATTGTTCATTTTCAACTATGTGCATGAATTCAAAGGTTTTACAATTGCAACAGAGCAATAATCATATTACTTCATACAGAATCCAGTTACCTCCGCTATTTTCAGCATTCAGTAAGGTATTTATGTCTTGTTGTGTTCCACAAACCAAACGTTAAACGTCGGATATCAAAGTTAACCGAAATATAGTTATTGACCTCCTTTCTCTCCCTTGGTGCTCAGTGGCCACTCAGAAGCGATCTAATTTAATATACTCCCACCAACGTTCCTGCCCGTCCCGTTCAACTATCCCGTTCCTTTGTGACGGGATCAATAGCACATTATGATGCCCAAGTTATTCGTTATGAAAGGCCCGTCCGTTCCCAGTGACCTTTTCAAACCCATTTCCTGAGATGCGTTACCGATGAGCAACTATTTTGACCACAATAATAATAATATCAAAGAAAGACATATAAGGATTATTTTTATATATTTATATCATAAGTGTTACATAATACGTTGGAATTAGAGTCAGGCAGGAACAATTTAAATAATATAAACTGACTGGCGGACAATCTGAGAAGACTCGGTGATGTTGTGTTAGGTGGTCGCACAGTGCTTTGATTGTACGAGAAATGTGGAAAACGCTGAAAATTATAACAGAAAGGTTTACAATTTCTGTATTAGATAGCCTCTCTGCGCAAAACACCTATGTATAATTATTAAACGGTCTATAAAACGGTTTTAACGGTCTATAATTAAAATTATTAGGTATCTAAATGTATCTGCATCTGATGTAGTCGCCTACCAAAGAGAAGAAGAACTCAATTTTTAATCTTTTTGAAACATTATATTTCAAAGTTGACCAATGAAATTCAATTTAGAACTTTTGTTAGATTACTATGCCGCAAACATTGACTTTCAGGATGAGCTTAATTAACCGCAATAGCTACCTAACTTGGAGGAATAATGAAGATGATTATTGTCCAAACGGATTCGTCAGGGATCTATTAATTACCATCAGTAGGGGTAATGTTGTGTAGGTATTCTTGTTTTACAAGTCTTTTAGTTAATTTTATATTGGTACATGTATAACCTTTGATCATTAAGCATGTGTATTTACGTAGGTAGACAGGTTGATACTTATATGTAAGTTAGTCATAGATAGCTGATTGTAGATATTACATTCCACTTCTGAATTCAATACAAGTAAGTATAGGGCCACCTACAATTAGAAGAGAGAGGGTATTAACTTGATTGGAATTGCTTAAGGTTCCTATTTAGATAGGTATATACCTAAGTATGGGGACTCACCAGGTGTATTTAGGGTTCTATGCTTCTAATTGTGCAGTTGCTTGATTAGTTACCTTGTTTATGTTGGTTGTCATTATCACCCACTCCCATACATAGATGATAGAAGTGTGTGCGTATGCAAAAACATGAAAATACCCCTATTTTGCATAGCTAGCAAGACGCTAGTCTCACTTTGCGAAGCCTTCAATAAGCCATTGCAACTAGACGCACCGTGATAAGTAATAAAGTAACTCCGGCCCAACATTGGCCCCCTCCCAATCTCACCCTGTCGGCTCAAACTTAATTTCTTTGGATATACTGAGAAGGACATACCCTATTAGTCGCTTGATACCAAATATGTAGGTACCTACACAGTAGATCGATTCTATATAACCTATAATCGTCAATACGAGGCTTCAAAATTCGTTTTTGGGCTTTCATCTTTTTTATCGTCTCACTTTATTTTTATTTCATTTTTTCAAACCACTTCTACCCAATCTCTATAGACAATGTTGATGAAATTTGAAACGAAGGCTACATTTGACCTGACAAAGTGCCTTTTGGAGTTTTGGAGCCCCTACGACCAAGTGGTGTGAGATTTCAAGGGTGGGGGTTGTAATAGACAGAGTGTCACGCTCTAGCTACCATGTAATGGACAGTGTGGCGTTCTTACTATCATGTAATAGAGAGAGAAACGTTCTGTCTACCAAATAAGCTATGGCAACTAAATTTAGCTACCATGTAAGCAGCTCTGCTACCACTGAACTCTCTTGAGTTCAGAAAATATTAAACCAAAGGACCTTACAACAAGACAAGGTAAATCAAAGGTAGTAAAATAAAAATAGAGAAATAAGGGAAAAATAAACTGTACTTGTTGAAATAGGCAAAAGCAGAAATACGCAGTGAAAATAAAAAAGGAAAAATCAGAACCTCAATTAAAATAAAGGGAAATTAACCTAAAATGAAAAATGGGGAAAATGAACAAAGATGCAAAAAGATATAAAATTAAATTAACTTAAATTATGCACTAACCTGGTAATTGACCTAGGAGGACCTAGGTGGCTAACTCACAAGAAACTAATACTTTCACTAATAGTGAAAAAATGTAAAAATAAAAATAGCACGTGGCTGAACTGAAATGAAATAAAGATGGCGAGATGGCTGACTAGGCACAAATCGAAAAATAATGGAATAGATGTAACTTTGACAAAGGACAGGGAGCGAATCATGATTAGAGATATTTGGCAGCTGGTCCCTTGAAGAGGGAAGGGATGGATAGGCAGTATAGCCAACTATAGAGAAATAAAAATAAGATAGGCGGCACTGTGGAAAGAGAAGAAAAGTTTTGGGGAGAAGGCAAGGAGCCTGAAACAGGTGATAAAATATGAAATTCTCTCCCGTTCACCCTAAGAAGCTGAAATTTGATATCAAGACTCTCTGGGTCATCAAGATGCAAATAAAATCAGGGAACCGTTCCTGATCACCTGAGTGAGCTAATATTTCTCCTGTTCACTCTAGGAATTGAAATTTGGTAGGGAAACCTCTCTCGGACACCAAGAGACGAACAAGTGATGGGCTCTTTCCTGATCAGCTGAGTGAATTAAATTCAGATTTGTTCACCGTAGAAAATTTAAATTTGCAGACTGGCTCCATCCCGATTAGCCTGTACATTCCAAACTTCTCCTTCTATACTACCGAAAATGTGGATATCTCCCAGGAATTTACTCAGCGTACAAAAGGTGCCGAGCCGCAAAATGCGTGATATCATCTAATCTGAGCCAAGCCAATAGTCGGATCGCCGTCTCCTAGTACAGTGAATTCATGCTCACTCATTTCGACTGCGTTTTGGAGAGAGACACACCTTCAACGGCTTGGCCTATTATCGCCAATTACCTACTCAATAACATCATTGTTGTTCTTCTAGATGAGGTGGGAAAATGTCTCCTCTAATTGTACTTCCCTGATTTTCGTTTCATGTCTATATAAGGACCAGAACCCACGAACTCTGCATTTTCTACTGTTGTAGAGCTCTACTTTAACACGAGACCAGTTCAATTATGTAACACTGTTTCGTCCCTTTCTGATTCGATTCTGTGAAACTAGTCCGATTCCATTGAGTGGCATGCTCTTAAAATTCGTTACGTTTACTTCCTACTGATGCAAAACTGAAGTGGAAATCCAGTGTGTAACATTAAAGGGTTCACATCTCTATTTAATATATGAATGTAATATATTATTATTCAACACTAGAAATTTACTTCCAGTCATGTCTAGATGTGTGAATACTCCACCACACATACCAGATAGGCAAAAATCAGCCAAGCCGTTGATGAAGCGTCTCACATCCAAACGTAGTCATAATTAGTGAGAGAACAGTACTAGAAGACGGCGATCCTACTAATGGGTTGGCCCAAATTGGATGTTATCATGCATCTTGTGCTTGGCATCTTTTGTACGCGGAGCATCTTTTTTTATTGGGGGGGGGGGGGGGGGGGGCATGTATACAAATATATTACCTATAGTATGCGTTCGACCATTTTGACTCATATATTTGTTGTTGTTATTACATACCGGGTAGGGAAGGGAAGTATGACAGTTTTGGGAAGCGTGCGGCTCCCCAACATGTAAGTATAACGTTATTGGAAAGATTCGATAACCCGAGAATGCATCACTCCTCAGATCGACCGCAGGAGAATATGGATAAAATAATTTAGATGATATTATCTATCATACATGAATATTTTCTTGAAAATTTATACATAATGACAAATCCTCAAGTACCAATTTAAAAAATGATGTTTTTATTTAATTTTCAACTTTTTTTATTTTTCAAATACGAATTACGTTCATTTCCAGCGCCGTACGTCTGGTTGGAGACTAAAGATGAACAGGCACTCGTCGCTGTAAGCATTGTTGAAGAAAGGTACCTATATTGGCGCGAGTTGAGCCTTGTTACTCGCAGCGAAGGGACTCACCTGGTCTGGAAGCCTTAGACTCCGTATTGCATTACACCGTTATTAACAGGTGTGAACGAGGAGAACTGTTGCTTCGTTATACCAACTTGTGGATTCTGAGAGGGATCTATTGTCCCCAGTGGCGTGATTTGAGGAGGGGCAGGGTGGGCAGAGCCCCCCATGATCCCAGAGGATGTTGAAGTTCATCTTGCAAATGATGCTTCGTGGACAATAATTAATAATTTCACATTACATACGTCGGTACCAATTACATCAAGTTCGAGGATGCAACCTAGCAACTTAGAACGCTCCTCCAAGGCTGGTTCGAGGGAGGGCCAAATGCCGTGGATAATATAATTGCCCATCCGAGAGAAGCGAAATAACTACAGGAAAACAAAACTGTAATCTGGATACTATAAAGAGAAACTATGGAGAAACTAAGTCGTTTCCCCACTTCTTTTCGGGCTTGCCCTTCCTCATTTCGCTGTGGAAGCCATAAGCCATTTTTCCCCTATCTCGCTTCCCATACTTTCTCCACCTTTACTGACCATCGATTCACGTTTGATTGATCGACTCATTGCAGTAGCATCGATTGTTTCCTTCTTACCATCAATATGTTTTCTAACTAAAAAAAGTTTTCAATCGTCTCTGATTTTTTGTATGAGTTCCAGTATTTTATTAAAATAAAATTAATACAATATTACGCGGACTATAAATGCCAGTGGTGATTGAAATATCCATAGTCGAATGAAAACGATTAAAACAATCGATATTTGAACCAACCGAAAAATGATTAGAGCACATTAAATTGGTCAAATTTTAAAAAAAAAAAACATACTAAAAAAATGGCTAAAAACGACTAAAAACCGTTATTTATATTTTTTGGCAGAATATTGCTCAAGTAAAGCTTATTTACTATAAAATCGAACATTCAAAAACTTATGTACAAAATCATGCTGAAAAATGTACTTGAAATTCATTAAAATTAGCTAAAAAATCGATAAAAACAGCAAACATTCTAAAAATTCAAAACCTCTATGTAAATAGGAGATTATTATATAAAATTCTTTATTGCCATAAAATTAATAATAGTTAACAATTCCTTGCACTCAAAAAGCTCAAATTTCAAAAAAATTTACCATTAGGTACAAAAATTCGCTTGTACGATCGTGCTGCATGATAGGAACTTTTTTCACTTAGAACTCAATTTCTAACCAAAAAATTGTATGATTTAGCTCAAGAACTGATTAACATGGTTGTCTTTTTGTAATTGAAAAAGTTGTAATTTTTCATTCAAAAATAAAACAGTATTGCTCATTCTCACTAATATGATAAAATGATATAACTTAGTATGATTATAACTGCTGCAGTTGAAAGATGCTTTACACTAGGATATTGTATTGTTACGGATGCATAGTGGCAACTATTGATTCGATGGTGATTAAACTTACGTGATAATAGAACCGTGAGGCCCTAATACGCACAATCCCTAAAAGTTGCGTTGGATGGACGATTTGATGCAAACTCTAGAAGTCATCGGTTATAAGGATATTAATTTGCGCATCCTCAGAGGTTACTGCTCTTCCAGTAATGGGTCAACTAGGAGCCATCCCGTGAAATCCTTGAAAATGTCATCGAGATCGAATAGCTTTTGTACAGTTTGGTCCGTTTCGAGGATATGCATACATACAGAAAGAAGCGAAATCGAAATTTGCCTAGTTTGAAACAGAAAATGCAGTTTGACATTCTATGATTTTGGACTTTTTCCCCGCCTTATAAAAGTGAGTGCAATGCATATTGGTGGACTTGGAATGAATTAAATTCTATACTTAGTCGAACTTCTAACTTTATTCGTGATTTATGAAAATAAAGCTCCAACAAAAATTTAGACAAACCATAGCATAAAGAACACAGAAGAAAAAGGTTAGGAGGAGATGGAAAAGATAAAGGAAGTTGTGGTTGGCAATTCAATAACCTCCCGTATTCTTTAATGAATGTTTCATAAAGAAATGAAATATGGTGAGCCGGTAGAATACAAATGGAGGAGATTTGCATTGAAGACAGCAATATCGGTTGGTCATAGTTTGTACTGCTTGAATAGTTATTAAGGTTCCCGCGTCGGATAAGATATTAGAATATCAGTATTATACCTTTGTGGGAGGCTTTCTGTCTGCAAGTCCTTCCTTCCTTTTCAAGGAGAGAGCCCAGCAGATATGACGGCTCTTTGAGAAGGTGCTGAATTAATTCGCGATATCAAAGCCTTTTGTCGATAGCTCAAAGATTATTGCGAATCAATCAATCGACAGCAGTGTGACCTCATAACTTCTTATTATTAAGTTCTTTCAGTATGAAAGACAATGATTCCTGGGATTATTTGAATATTGCCGAAAGCTTGAGAGTGAAATATCGCGTACTTTTTGATACCTACTTGGTTGATGTCGATAGAGATATATAACACAGACTAATTTTACCTCTTATCAACATTTTAAGGGTCATAATGACCCAAAGAGCACACTAATACACTCAAAAATGGTGCAGTTGTAGAGGGGGTGGGGGTTGGGATTAGGATCCTCAGAAGCATTCCAAGTCAGTCACACTACGAACGGGACTCAGGAATGAGCGGTCTAGTCAATTTTTAACGGAGCCAAGGAAATCGTGGTTGTGGGTCAATATGATCCGAAAAGGTCGAAGCAGTGATACATCTTTGAGAGCAAGGTTTCCTATCAACTTTTACCAAACTATGAGCTGAAATAATAAGTTTTCATGGGTTTTCTGAGTCTTCTCAGGTTTTCTATTCCTTCCGTCGCATCAAAGCCGAACATCGACCAAGAAGAGATGCCATTATTGATTTCTGTGAAATTTGTAAATTGCCATTTTTTTAGCAACTCCGAACATTTTAACAAATTCGCGTTCAATGTGAACTACGATAAATAATTAGAAGGGTGCAAATAGTTACTGGCTCATATTTTAGGAGAAAAGGAATCACATCATCGTCTACTAGATTTCGAACATTTTTCATCATTGTTCAATTTTTTTATTTTTTTCTATATTTTATCGTATTATTATTTTGTAATTATTATTAGTATTTTATTATTATTATTTTTTGTAATATAAACTTAAATGGTGTATTTCGAAATGTATAAAAAGTGCAATGATCTTTAAGAATCGGCTGACAGTTCTAGTTTATTTGGGACAATGCCGCTTATTGCGATATTGTATGATTGATGTGTCCACGAGAAGAAAATGAGACATCATTTTTTGATTTCGAGAATAAATGTATTTTTGATTAAATTTGTGTATTTTTGAGAAACTGGACATTACTGTTACCCACAATGTTGGAATTGACTTAGAACAAAGCCCACGGGAACAATTAATTGGTGGGGGGGGGGGGGGGGTAGTTTAGAAGCTAACTTCCTGTTTTTGACATAGGTCACAACATATGTCATAGGTCATTGTAAGATAATGTAACAATGCGACTATTAATGTAACTTTGTTTTCAAACAGTAATTTGAAACACCCTAAATATAAAACAATTCCGTTTCCGCAATCACATAATATTAATCTGTGTTTGGGCACATTTTTACAACCCATCCACTTTAGTACAGATGTCTTATCTTGTCTTAAAAAATGTCAGAGAGAAGGGAGACTTTTAATTAATTTTCTAGTTTATATTCACTCCAAACAAGGAAAAAGTACTCCACGCTCTTTAATTGAACCGTAGTATAAATTTGATTTTAACGGTTACACTAACTTTCTCTTGCATATTTAAATTTTGCGTTTTTCACATTTAATTAAATTCTCTACCATTTGTATGGCTCCACTACTCCATCCTTTATTTTTTATTCTATATTCACTTTTTACCGTTTTTTTTTTTTTTCTCTCTCTCTCTTTTTCATTGTGCTTAGATTTGGGACCGTACAAAGTGTTGGTATCTATTTTATGTGAGTTGAACGGGTTGGCGTATTCACACTAATCCCCCGCCTCAGATGTAAATTTGATTCCATGTTTTATTCATTTCAATATAGCATCGGCGTGTTATTAAAATGTTCGTAAATCCTTGGTGTCATTCTTAAATAATGCATATTGTCAAGGGAGTCCGCGGGGGGGTTCGTCGTAATTGAGTTACAGGGTGGAAAAACTCACTCTACAATGTCCGTCACTCAACAATGCTAATAGACTCGCAACTCACGTGCGTTTGGGAAAACATATCCAGAATTTCAATTAGAGAATAATTCTGAATAATTAAGATAATTAAAAGAATAATTAAATTGAAAGAATAATTAAAATTAAAAGCATAATTAAAATTATTTTAACATCATATTTACATTCATTAAATATCAGTAGACTAGATTTAAAACGAGAAATTTTTTTTTTTTTTTTTTTTTTTTTTTTGCAAAAGCCAAAAGCCTGTATTTGAATAAACTAGGATATATTTTTGGGCTTGAGATCCGGTGAAAATTTCCGACGCGGTTTTTTAAGGGCCAAACAACCGACATGCCATTATTGAAGAATCATCGCTAAGGAATAGTAACATCTAAAACAGGAAAATATAACATCGTTTATTCTAGTCCTACGGAATCAGTTTTCCAACGAAAAGAAGGCAATACACGGTAGGGCACTACTATGTGGGAGACACCAGTATTAAGTAGTTACAAGATTACAAAAAGGCCTTTCTGTCCTTAAATTGGTTTATTATTGATCTCCAACGTTTCTCCCCAGGAACTGGGGCTTCTTCATATGCCTTTGATCCATATGGCAGGTTGATTAGCCGTATGGCATGACCAGATAAGTAAAATTTTCGTTCATTTAAATCATGTTCCTTCACGAAATGGAAGGGTTTTGGCCATTTTCGCCCACTTTATTAATTTTTTAACATATTTCATTGAGAACTGAGCTCATCGTTTTGCAAAACCGTTCTACCTCCAACCATCAAAAGGAAACCTTTTGTAAATAATCTCCTGCATCAAAATTAATTTTTTGGAATTTAATTTTTTTTTAGTTTTTATACTAATTTTTTAAATAAAATTTGTAAGGAGCAGGAGCACATTTGAAAGCGTTAGAATTTGTAGGATCTGTCGGATCTTCTAGGAAAGACCACAGAACAACGAAACGCATCGCTCCAAAAAGGTTTGTGTGGCTTTCAAACACATCTTGACGCATCACTAGACCAGGGCCGCCACATCTCCAAGTCGGGCCCGGGACCAGATTCTGGCCACGGGCCTCCCCCCCCCCCTTTTTTTTTTTTTTTTTTTTTTTTTTTTTTTTTTTTTTTTTTTTTTTTTTTTTTTTTTTTTTTTTTTGTCGCGCCACTTTTACTAGAGATGGCTATGATAGTTGTTTTAAAAAAAAACTATTAAACCTTCTCTAACCAAACGAAAAATCATTTATACTTCCTACCAAGGTTCAGTGTTTGAATAAGAACACTTGACGGGCTGAACTCTTACCACTTCACTACGTTTTATTCAACATTTAATCAAAAGTGAAGTGTAACTTAAGAATTGAAAATTCAAGTATTCATACTATAGTAATTACCAACCAATTACAAAACCATAAAAATTCCATAAATTACCTTGAAACAAAAATTCTATATCCAATCACTCATAGGATTTTTATTTCAACTACTGTAAATACAATTGTTTGTGAATAGAGGGCGTATACAGAGAAGTTCCAATTTACTCATTCCTCAATTGGACGATTGTGGCAGAAATTATGATTGACTAAATTTCATATAATCATTAATCAACAAATACAATTCACTTTATTTCAATGTTATGGAAGGATTAAAAAGGAAAGTCTCTGTATAGAAGATGGCTGAAGGAATTAATTGAAACAATGATTATGTTTTGGAAAAATAAAAATATACAAAAATATAATTGTTTTATTACAGTTTATCTACTTGTAATGAAGCTATGCAGTAAAGAATTAGATTTATAACAACAAAAGATACAAGTATTATTTAGTGAAAAACTATCAAAAATATGAATTAGTAAAATGAGAAATTAGTTTTGTTGAGTTATAATAGCATTCTGTAATTGTAATTATAATTGTGGAAAACTTTTTAAATATAGAAAACTGTAATAGACTATAATTTCATGTTTTAGAAATATTTTAAAACTAATAAAGTGAAGTGAAGAAAAGTGTATTTGCATTTGAAAAATACAAGACAAAACAATGAAAACTTTTGTGCCTTTTTAAGTGAAAATTCTTTAATAACCTTAGAAAAGTCAAGTTTGGATGCTAACTTGTGCTTAATGCTGAGAATGGCAAGGGAATTCAATCTTTCTTGGCCCATGGATGCTCTCTCCCAAGTCTTCAGTCGCGGGCCTACTGGTAAAGACGGTAAAGGGTAAAGAGTAATATTTTGGGCCATCGCAATCATCGCAACTGTTTAAGAGAAACAGTCTGGTGTAGTAAATCAAATATAATCTGATCAGGGCCCGTCAAGTGTAATACACTCTGTTTTATGTAGGCCTAAAAATTCTAAAATACTTTATTTACTAAATACATGACCGGATTGGGCCCCCCCTGGGCCCGGGCCCGGGGCAACAGTACCCACTTCCCCCCCCCCCCATGTGGCGGCCCAGCACTAGACAAAATATGTCTTGACGATAAGACATTTCAAGTCAAGAGGATAGGCAAAGTTTGCCTAGAAAGAGAACGTAACACGACCAGACAGGATCCAACAAGTTAAAATCATATTTGAGGGCAGTGTTGGAATTTGCTTCCACTGACCTGTGGGTGAAGAGCAAAAAAATAATAAGTAAGAATTCCAAGGCCTATCAATAGCTCCTGAAGGCAGAATGCCAGAATAAACTAGATCCAGAACTGAAAAGGAACAGAGCTGAAAAGGGGGACTTGGGATGGTATCCCACTCGAAGCTTTTCTGGCTGTATTTTGGAGAGTCCAACACTTCCATGACGGGAACCAATCAAGTACGAGTATATCTGCAAGATATGCAAACATTTTTTCACATCTTCCTCTGAGGGAAGTCCATCTCTTAGTTTTCTTCGTGTTACCTGAACTGAGAGTTGATTGAAATTATTTACACCTCAACACACCCAAGAGATTGTCCTAGTAATAGGTAACCTCTAGTAATACAAACCGTATTGCTAAGTGATTGATTCGCATAGCAGTTCTTCATTACTAACAAATAAATTGCAGATAAGCCTAGTTAACGGACGACTGCTATTCCCGCGGTAGATGGAATGGTACCAATAACTCTGCACACGAATAACTTAGTTACATTTCATGGATCAACTTGTCGATTCAACGAAGAAAGTGCAAGCCTGGCAAAACGAAGAAGCTGGTGAAGAACCCTTATGGGTTCCAGGAGAAAGGGAGATTTACTATAATCTTCCCACTGATGACCCGGTCACTGGATACGTTGATAGATGCTCTATGTTTGTGGATCTCACCTACAGACGACTGCAAGAGCTGACATTGGAGCGATATCTCAAACCTATAAATTACGTGACGGTCACTCATCTTCACGTACACCACAACAAACTGATTGAGTTACCAGAAACCCTATTCGAAGAGTTGAAGAATTTGATGTATTTAGACGCCAGGAACAATGATCTCGTGACATTTCCCAAAACGGTTCAAAATCACGAAGGGTTGCAAACTATTTTGCTTCAAGATAACCTAATTGAGTACTTTCCCATCGAATTGGGTTCTTTAGATGCCCTAAAAACACTCGGTATAGAGTATAACCCGATGAAATTCCCAACTCACGCGGTTCTCAGCCAATGGCGCAACAAAGGGGAAGTCGTGGATTATTTCAGAAGATGCTGGGAATCGAAGTCCACCAACGTTCCAGCGGTAGTGAAGAAAAAAATTCGGAAAATATTCAAACCCAAGAAACCGAAATTCGTCAGAGTGAAAGACCCGAGTGAAATCGTGTACGATTTGAAAAGGTCGCCGAGTCTAAAGAAACAAAAAGAAGGGGAGAAGATCAAAGAGCAACTTCAAGGAACACAGAAGGTGTTACAGAAAGTAAAAGACAAAGACGTTTTAGAAGCTTGGCAGGACAAGTACAGAGCCTACAAAAATGAGGAACGCTTTGTAGTTGTACACCCCCCGCCGTATGGTGTAGACGATCGCTACAACAAGATCACGTCCAAAATGGAAGGTCTTAAAATTGACAAGCAGAAGAAGGGAGGGCTAAAATATAGGCTCAATCTCGACGAAGAGATTTCCGGTATCAAAAACAGGTTGTCCAATATTGGGAACGAAACGCATTATAGAGATCCAGAAACTGAAATGGCAGCTAGACTTCGGGAAATCAAAACCATTAGAAAATTACAAAAGAAAATTGAGCACTTGAAGCATAGGTCGTAAATAAAGATGGAAATAGCTGGAAAAATGAATATATCCAAAATGACGTAGGTACTTATGTACAGGTTAAATAAAAATACGCTGTAAACTATAACAGAACGATTTATTATTTTTGTACAGGGTATTCCAGAATGAAAAATCAGAACCTACTTCTAGGATCGATTTTACAGCTAATATAGAGCAATTAGTTTCTCTTTGAACTTTTTCAAAAATCTCTTTATTCCAGAGTAATTATTCTCCACTTTAAAAATTGTTCTCGTCGGTCATTAGTTTTTAATTTTCAAGAAACCCAACCGTAACATGACTTTAAAAATAGGTAGGTAATAAAAATTGTAATAGTACCGTTGAAAAGAATGGATTTCCAAGAAGGCGAAACTCAAATTAATTTACAAAAGCGTCAACTACAGAATGCATTTTGAGTAAGTAATTTAACTTTTAATCATTTCAACGTATTAAGTGAATTCAATGGTATTTTAGTACTAACGCTTGTCTACGAAAGTTAGCAAATAAATTTGCTGTTAATGTCCTGAAGGTTACCTAATTGTTTTAATTGCATTCCTATCTTTTTTATTTCATTTGTCACAATGTTTCGCTTCGTAATGTATTGCTGCGTTTTCCATTAAGTACATACTTGAACTTAGTGACACCCATTTGCGTAACTGAACGTTGATTATCAAATAGGTAACGGGATTTCCATCTCAACCACGAATTTTAGTTGTTATAATTGATTCCAGGGGCAAATAGCAGAGGCAATTTTTTTTTTTTTTTTTTAATTTATTTATTTATTTTATTTATTTTTTTCTTTTTTGACATGGATATGTCTTTGCTCAACCAAAAATTTTCGTGACGCAAAAAATATGTCACAATTTCTAATGATGTTCACGTACAACCAATCCGTTGCTAGGGGAATGGAACTTCCATAGTTTTCATCGCACAGAAATCGTTCGCCACTCGTTGGAAAGCGCTTGATTTATGTGATAAATGTTCACATCTCAAGCTACCAATTTCCCCCTCCTTACGTACCTGGCTACATTCCTAAACTAAGTTGATAGGACTATAAACAATTTTAATAAGCCGGTTACAATA
The DNA here is from genome assembly GCA_030762985.1 of Adelphocoris suturalis. Lineage (NCBI taxonomy): Eukaryota > Metazoa > Arthropoda > Insecta > Hemiptera > Miridae > Adelphocoris > Adelphocoris suturalis. Next base: position 25,298,380 of record CM061043.1, read on the forward strand.
TTCTTAACGTAAAGCAGTAGCCTCATTTACTCCAAACCATAGGAATCATTATCATCCTCTTGACAACAGTCGATTGTAAACAACAACTCATTGTAGTGACTTCTCTCCACAGTTATTTTCAACATTTCTATAAGTAATAAATGAAATTATTTCATTTATTGTTTTATTTGATAACGTTTCATCCTCTTTCTGAGGACATCTTCAGATCTTGGAGTGTGGTGTGTCCAGGAAAAAATGTATAAACATCCGAATATAACGGATTTGTCAAATAAAACAGTGGCTCACCAAGTCAACTCAATGTCAAGAAAGCAAGATCTGAAGATGTCCTCAGTAAGAGAACGAAACGTTATCAAATAAAACAATAAATGATATAATTTCATTTATTAATGAAAAATCAGGCTATCATGAACATAAAAATGATAGCGCCTGTATTGAAGAAATAACTTTAATAGTATGTATAGTATGCTTACTGTGTCTCCAAGAATAATAGAATAAATTCTTTATCCTACATTTCGTCGCCTACAGTCCAAAGTTAAAGGATTTGTTTACAACTCTCGAGGACAACCGTTATGAAATCCCCAATCAAATACATGTAACATGGTATCTGCTTGTAAAGCAGATAGTGGAACTCGTTTACGAGTTTATAAGTAGTTTCTTTCGATTGTTGGATTCAACGCATCTTGAAACGTAAACCAAAATTTTCATTTTTTTATTGCCTCTGCTATTAGCCTATGGAATCAATGTTATAATTGATTCCAGGGGCAAATAGCAGAGGCAATGTAATATTTATTTATTTTTTTTGTTTTCAACTATTGAACGTAACTTGTTCACGATTCGCCCACACCCATGCTGCGTCCGCGGAGCTAGACGGCAAGTATGTGTTGCCCAAATATTGCAATTTGAATAAAAGCTGATGTATTTTTGGTGTAACAGAAGTTATTCGCAAGTAAGTTCCTTGTTTTTGAAGTAAGATTTCGATCAACTCAGAATCATGCTTCTCCATCAATATAGCATTGTTCGAGTCAAAGGCATTCAGGAGTGCCATGCCTGCCCTAATTGTGCCTTCCGAAATAATTGATGACGGGCTCCGAAGGTAGTTCAAGGACTGGAAATCCCTATAACTTCGCCACATCCACTTTCCAAGTTGTCAGTTCAGAATAAATCGAGCCAGTTGAAAACCCGGGAGCCCCCTGTTCCCACATTCCAGCCCTCCCCCTTTATCCCTCCGGGATACGGAGAAAGTTTTATCTGAAGTGCGCGGCCTTTGTAGTGAGCGGGAACTCATCACACGAGTTTCACCTATAGAGAAACATTGTGGTTTGCCACCTGCGCGTTCCCCGCTCCCATAATATATCGCACTTTACATCCTCCGCCATATTTGCTGCCTCTTGCTTAGCGACTCTTTCGCGCCATCTTTCCACCGTAACTAATCCAGTTTCTCATAACCTGACGCCCCTCGTTAGAGCTTCTCTTTGCACAGTCGATTCTTCGCATATTCCCTGCTGACGGAGCGCTCGCTTAAACTAATTTCCTTCTCGTTTTTGCTCGGAAGCTCTCCATCGGTAAACTATTCAAGGCGTCATGAAGGCGACGCTATGGCCATGGAATTGCTGATCAAAGTAAGGGCACCGTCGTCAGGCAAGTAAACACGCTCATTAAAGTTTGATCCCGTTTCACGCTACAATCTACACACATTATTTAGCTAGAGTCAACCTTTGATACGATCAAGATGGAATTCCCTTTTGACGAGATTCTACCTCTCTATACTTAACACGACAATCAATTATTGTATGTAATAGGTAGGTATAATATTTACTGAAGATGAAAACAACATCAGAGAAAGGAAATATTTTGATCAATTCGTACCTACAAATTGGAAATCTAAAAACTTGAACATGAATACATTAGTAGAATACAGTGAAACACGAAAGAAAAACCACTGATTTCAAGGTTGGGTTCATATGTTACATACAGATACTTTATTTGTACTATACTCTGTCCACACTTTCGTGGAAGGTTGCTCGGTCAAAATCCCCCTCGTCCCCCGCCATGGATCGGCAACGACGGGAGCTCGACCGTATAAGGAATTTAGGTCCCCCCCCCCCCCCCCCCCCCAGAGGTGCAATGGGGGCCTAAATCCTCATAAATCAGGTAGAGGAGAGTAACAGCATCCCGTCAGAGAGATACCACCCCTACTAATAGCTTTTAATGAGCCATGTTCGGGGAAGGTTGATTTCACCAGGAATTCCATCCAACGCCAAACCAGCTGCCAAAAATGATCGAGAACAGCGCGTCGTTCCCATTGATTCCTCAACGGGACGCCGACAGCGCTATCTCTGGTGCTCTGACGGGAGCTTGATGGGTCTCTCAGGAGGTAACTCTGTTACAACCGACCAGCTAATGCATTTTTCAGCCCCAAATTATGACTTTCTTCAATAAAAGGAATCTTATAAGCTACAATGCTTACAATGTCAATAATTTTGGATTCTTCATACAATTTTTGTCATAATAAGACCAAAAAACACAAAATTCGGTAGTTTTTAAATGTTTTTAACATGCAGCCGGGTTTTCCCTCGTAATATAGACTTGGAAAAAATCGGTGTGCCAGTTGTTTATGCAATGTTGTGTTTATAATTCTCCTTTTCAAAATTTCCCTCTCAATTCAATTTTTATTGAAATAATGACCAATTCCGTTATCCAACATAGTTGGCTAATCGTGGAGGAGACCAACACAGTACCCGAGGAGTTAATTGAGAGGGTGGGAAGAACTTCAAACAGCACAGCGTGCCGGACTAAGGGTCGCCACAGGTAGTCGAACTGCCACGAAAGCGTGGACAGAGTCTAGTGGGTCCGCTGACCAGTGCCTCACAAAGTTTGAGGTAATGTACTAATTTCTGCTATCAACGGAGGGTGGTAAATCGAGCTGTGATAGTTATCCCGTTCGATTCAGCGTCCTACAAATAAATAGAATTATCACGAATGTATTACGATTTTTAGATGTACCTACCGTCCCACGTCTTTGTTGATATCACCACTGTATTGAGAAAGTATTTGAGTTCATTAATTTTACCAATTATACTTCTAGTGTTCAACGTGCAAATTCGTATGCTGTTTAGGGACTTAATCATGAAGGTGCAAAAGTTTGGGAAGGATTTGAGCCAGCGTTTTAATGAGAAGTTGAATTGTTGAGATCAGCTTATCCATTTTGGATATGAGGTTCATTAGTACAGAATTTTCTGACAAACTAGAATTTTGATTATGCTAATTTGTGCCCTCTTCACAGGTATTACTCGGTTGGTGACTGACAGTAACTGCGTAGGATCTATTGATGTTTCCAGTGCGATGATTTTTTTTTTTTTTTTTCTTTTTTTTTTAAGGTTTAAGCCGCATCTCAACCAGAGAATGATATGTACTATTAGAATTCCCAGGAACCTGATCTGGGGGTGTGGGTTGACTATGATTAGCACTAGATGGTGGTTGAAGATTGTTGAAAATGTAGGGTTGACGTGGGAAAATGGATCCACAGCGTCTGAACGGAGTCTGCTTGAGTTTTTGCAAGGCCACGTGAGTGGGACAGCCTTTATAATTAGCAGTGTGAGAACCACCACCATTAGCGCACTTGGATGGGGTATCAGTAGAGTGGGCACCCCCTTTGTACCATGTTCCCCATCACATCGCTTTCGGCAGTAATTTTTGGAGTGCCCCAATTCTCGGCAGGCAAATTTAACACTGAACTACGTGGTGTTTTGGTTTAGGAGGTTCGACTTTATTTCCTTCTCCATATAGTTCAGTTAGTTGGAAAATTTCTGAATTTTTTATACTTGGCTTTAGGTCTACAAAAGCAGGGGCAAGAAATTATTTGTGACGGGGTGCAAGACGGGAATAATTTGAGCAGTCTCAAATCCAAGCTCTGACATAAGCCTCTGAAAACCACTCGAAAATCTCGTTCCTTATTCACCTGATATGTATATTGAGCATCATTGGTGTCAAAGAATTTTGTTACCTTTCTGTAGTCGTCAATCGATCCAACAGAAAGTTTAACGTTGTTGTTAGTGGCTGTATGTTTGATGGACGTGACGCCAATGCCCTTGAGACTTGAGAGAACCTTGTTATCAGCAACATCGTGCAGATAAATTGGGGGATTCTCTTTGTGGCTCAACGGAAGAAGATTCAGGAGGTGCAGTGGACGTCGAATTTCGCAAGGGCAGAAATGAGTTGGAAAGGACAGTGGGTGTTATGGCGTCGACAAGCTTTCGTTTTTTGGCAGCATTTTTTACTATGACGAAACCGAAATTATGTACGTCATTAATTAATTAATTAATTAACGACCACCAGGCAAGTTATTGTCTCTATTTACTTGATGAATGGAGGTTAATGCAGTAGACGGTAGGATTTGTCGCTTCACCTCAAATTGAAATTTGTTTACCTGTAGTTCCGCATCAGGTTGATTACTCGGCACGCAGCTACCCAAAGACGAGTTTGGCATATAGGTACTTGTGGAAAAATAATAAAATGACATAAATGTTCACTTCAAAAAATTCCCAAACGAAATCTACGAGGTCTTCCTAAAAGTTTCTCGAATTACAAATACACACGCTCACTTGAACCATTAATCTATCACACGCACAGAAATTTAACTAGGTAAATTAACGACAAACACAGTAAATTACACGCTTTTCGCGGAGAAAAAATGACCTATGTGTCAACATAACTATGGCATCGATAAACTAACTTGACATCAATAAAAATTTAACACTTTTCCAGACTAAGGGAAGAAATAGATGTAATTGAGTATGCTAATAATAAATATGATGTAATGAAATCAACATTTTACGTATTACGTATTACGTATTACGTTTTACGTATTATTTTTATTGTAACATTCCTGCGTAAATTAACGTTAAACTCTGATAAATAAAACACACTCATGAAAGGAAATAAATTATATTCAAAATTATATTTCTAGGCTCCACAAATATTTAGGACCATGATGAAATGAGTTTTCCCGTACCTACTGGTGAAACTTTGAAAAATAATTGTAATGAATTGAGTGACAAATAAAAGAATCTTTCAATAAGAGCTGAGCGTTTATAAAGTGGAATCAACTACGAGAATTCCTCAATCTTATTCCTAAAAATCGTAGGTATTTCTGATTAATGATTTTCATCAACCCTTTTCGTAGTACTCTAGATTTAAAGGGATCAGGTCTTTTAATGAACGGAGAAACGAAATGAAGCACTCCTTGAAAGCTTGACGCTTGAATGAAAGCATCTCGCTCGAACGCCTAAATCCCGATTAATGATCCTTTTCAAACTTCAAGGCTTGAGTGAGTGAACTTATAAACGCTCTGAAGGCGTCTCAGAGGTTCGGAGCAGGTTCGAGGGAGTGGAGCGGATTTTTCTTCGAAATTTTGAGGGAGAATCCCATAATTCCTTGAAGGCTTCTATCTTCGGGAGAGCTACTTTGCTGAAGCTATAATTGCAGAGGCACCTGCGTTGAATGCTTTGGTTGCAAACAGTTCCCTTGAAAATGTTTCGCTAGTTCATTCGACTCACAGATATTGCTAAAATGTTGACATTTTTATAGTATCCAAAATCAACTTCCCTCATTCGTCTATGGCTAAATGCAAGGCAGCTGACGAGGGAAAAAAACGAACAGATGTCTTTCTACTCTGATCTCTGGTCATTGAAATGGCAGTATACTTAGACAACCCATGCTTCTTAGCACTTCTTTCAAAAGAAGGTCCAAATTGTACTCGCCCTTACCTTGGACACTGCCCACCTGGTTTGGCATCGTAAGCTTGCTGGCTTACCTCCAGGGCCAATATTCGGTTTTCCTGCTTCGTGGTTGAGGCCAAAACTTCTGATCCATACGTGAGGGTAGGAATCCATAGGATATAGTCGAATTTAATTCATCCGATTTGGAGACATGGGACCTTTTCAAGCTTTCAACCAACTTTCAATGATTTAGAAACTCAATCGGTAGCATTATTGGCATTGATTGTCCTGCTCCTCAGAGATTCATTTATTTTTCTGCCTTTTGTCCTTCTTACCAAGAAGTAAATGAAGTCATCTACCTGTCCGAGAAGTTTGTTGTTTATCTAATACCAAACGATCAGCGATAAAATTTGAAATGGAGCGCTTTTGGAACACGTAGGATTCAATTGTATGTCGTGGAGGTTTTGCTAAGGGACCTTAGAGTCTAATTTCTTTCCTAAAAGACCTTAATATTGGAAATTCGAATCGGAGTGCCTTTGAACCATGGAGGTTCACTTATTACGTGTGGAGACGAACTAATCAGCTGAGGGACCTAATCTATTTTACTAATTTACCATAAACTGGGTTAAATAATGGTGATTTCCGTAGAAGGGCCATCTAATACAGAAATAATAACCTCTGTGTAATAATTTACAGCGTTTTTAATGATTCTCTCCCCAGACTCAAGAACTTGCTATCAGAATGCATTTTATTTGTGTGTGTGATATAGAAGTCAGTTAATAAATTGTTCTGTGTACTATTTAATTGTATCTATATCTAGTCCTTGTATACCACTCCACCCTTATAGCTTAGTACACCTAGATTGAGCACCTATCTATGGGATATAATATATATACATCCCATAGATTCGCCAATAACTTTTTTGCCAAAAAAATGTATTTGATGTTGTGGTGAAAACCACCCCCTCTTGTCAACAGCCCTTTTCAGGGCTACCAAAAAGAGGTAGACACAACACAAAAATATTTACAAGACGTCGAGTTATAACTCCGTCAAACAAAATATTTCACCAGAGAGAAAATACGAAATGCTCTCTCAAAAGTGAAATATTAACTAATAACATACAAGGCGACCTCCCTAAACACTTACTGGGCGAGAGAGACGCGACAAGTATCTCGAACCAAGTCGCCTTGAATGAGAAAACTCAAACAGAAAATCAAACGTCCTCTAAAACTAACAAGGACAATTCTAACAAGCCTACTCGCCAATCAGAAACACTGATTACACGAGAGACAATAGGCGAACCAACCAGGAGGCGGCAAGCAACCACCTCTGGTCCAGCAGCCACCCCGGGGACCCCGTCTGAACAACGGACGCAGGGAAACCACCCGAGGACCCCGTCTAAACGACGGACGCAGGGAAGACAACTCAAGGTCGTCGTCTCCGCAACGGACGCTCGTAAGCCACCTCTGGGGACCCCGTCGCAGCGACGGACGTGGAGAAACCACCCCGGAGGACCAGCTCAGCTATCATACTCGCAGATACTGAGAAAACAATGTGCGAGCCAATGAGATTACACAGTTGAATTAACGAAATTAAGCGGACCAATCAGGAGGCGGCAGGAGACGGCCACCTCCCTATAATTACCCCGCTCGGAGCCCTCCGAAATTCATTCCACTCTCCGCTCTCGACGACTCCACTTCGAAGTACGAAGATTTCTACACGCTCTACGCTGACGAACCTTCTGCTCCCGAGTTCATCTCAAGAATGGCTTCCTACTGCTTTCTACAAGGCATACCTTCTCTCCACACAGATCTCGCATTGGCATCTACGAGTCCAGTGATTATTCATCCTTTTCATTGCCCAACGTAGTTCTTCTGTCAGGACGCCACCCGGTACATCTATTGATATTCTCATTAGATCGTACGCCCGCTGGGACGTTCCGAGACGTGTCGCCCGGGTTTCGTAGCACTAGGCTCGTCACCGACCGCTGTGGGCACGCCGGTAAATTACTCAGCTCATACGCTCTAATTTACCGTCCAAGGAAGTCTTTTTCAAGACTACAAGGTAGGACCCTGACATCCGAGCAAAGGAAAGAAGCTCTGTCAAGCGAGTCCACCTTCTAAACCCTCTATTTCTATACGTAGAGGTATCGAAAACGAGTTAATAAACTCGGATATTTCGATGGAGCGCCGCCCGTCCTATTTCCTCATGCGAGGGGAGGCGGAACACGGCGCGGCCGGGCCTCTTAGCCCACGCAGCGCTACCTACCCGCTGCTCGACCAGTCCGCTGTTCCCAGCGACGGCCCAAGGCTCGATCCTCGCGACGAGATCGCCTTCTCACCTAACGTATTCGCAAAGGAAACGTTAGATCAAGCCTCACCTACACAAAAGTTCGAGGATACCTTTCAGACCCGCTCTGAAGTCAATCATTATGATTCGACAAAGATTTCCTAATATCTACGATATTCTACACAAGGCTACCCGGCCGATCCGAGTGTCAAATACACTCCAAATGTACAAAAAACAAAGGATACTTTTCAGTACCTCAACCAAGTTCAACATATTCCTCCTACAGATATAAATCTTAGGCCGGAATATTACAAAACGGCTCAGTACCAAACTGATCGAACCCAGCACCCACTATGCGAGCCCAGTGCTCCACGCGGCTGCGACACGAACTATCCCTCAGTTCATCCCGCCAAGCAAGCTGACCTTGGCGATTTCGCTCACATTCCTTACAGGAATACCTCAGGGACTAACCTGCATAATCAGAATATAAATGTCCCACTTGGTCTACCTACACCAAGTAAAACATATTTAAATCCACTACAAATGGTGACCCCGCCTTTGAACAGGCTCAACACGGAGCATTTCGTTCCCTCTTATGAAGCTAGTGGATTTCAGGGAACCACTGCGGGCGTGCGACCACCGCCGGGCCTATACGCCCCGCATCTCACTCAACAACCCTCTACACAAAGTGGCTTTCGAGCACTTTTGGAGGAAATGGGAGATTATCAACGACCAATCTTCCAAAAGAAGAATATCGATCGTGCACTCGCCGAGTTTGTTCAATACTGCGTGCGAAAACACCTGAGAACGCAGAACGAATACTTCTCAGCCATATACAAGTGGGTACCGGAAGAAATGAGGGAAGCTATCGACTCAGCTTACCTCACGGCACCCCACGCACCTTATGAAGAGGCCAAACAGCGCCTACAACGAGAATACGGGTTGTCCTTACAGGACAGGCTCCTCGCACTCGAGGACCCCGCATCTCTCGCCAAAAAACCCAGCACCAAGTACCACGAAATGTACTCTAAAGCTGTTGGGTACTTCTCAGAGGCTCTGATCACTCAAAAGTGGATCGAAACTCTACCTATCGAAGCCCGAGGTATGGTCGCAGCACAGCCTACCACGACCGCCCGGCTCGACCTAGCTGATACGCTACACGCGTACAAAACAGAGAACCCCTCTCTCAACATACGAGGAGTCGAATCTACTCCGAAACCCACGAAGACTGGTTTCAAAAAGGCCCTCTCACAAAAAGCTGAGTTCAAACCCCAGCAAGTAGAGAGTAAGCCTCACAAACCGACAGCCTATGTCTGTCGAAACCACGCACGTTTCGGTAACGAAACTCGCAAGTGTGCAGACCCAGAGCACTGCACTTGGAAGACAAACACTGCCTCCAAACCTAGCAAAAAGGCAGCGCCTATAAGCCAGCCAAAAACCTGGTTTTCAAACGAAAATACTCAGAGATCGGTACAAGAAAGTACCGTTCCAACCTCCGACGCAGAGAGTTCGGAAAACGAATAACTGCCAGTGTATCTGAGCCTATACACCGGCAGACTAATGAGTATAAAAGGCTTTTTTTCAAGTGCAAACTAAATGGCACTGAATTTCTCATTGACACGGGAGCAGAAGTGAACATTCTGCCCCACAATGTCACCAAAAAATTGGGCTTAAAAATTCGTAAGTCCAACGTCAAGCTCACAGCAGCTAACGGAGCCCCTATAGACACACTAGGGCGTGCTGACACGACAATTAACATCGGCCTCGGACACATGACCACCGATTTTATGATCACGAAAGTTGATCTAGCGATCCTCGGTATACCATTCCTCGAGTCTTGGGATATCGGAATACGGGTCAAACACAAATACATCTATAAAGATAAAATAAAAAGCTATGCCGATCAAAAAATCGCTGCAGTCATGAACAAAAAATTCACTGACGAACAAATAGCAGCTACTATCCCTCATCGTGACAACAGTCCTCAACCAGAGGACGTACAACTCACGGAGGACGAAAACATACGCTCTATCATTGAAAAATACAATGATAAAATGAGCAAACTTCAAGGAAAGTGGAAAAACAACGGGGTTTACCACCGTATAACCACGGAAGGAACACCAGTACACTTCCGTGCAAGACCCATGGCAGGCGAAAAACGGGCTCAAGTCAAAAGTACTTTTGACAAAATGCTCTCCGAGGGCATAATTGCACCATCAGATTCCGAATGGGCATCCCCGTTACACTGTGTGCCAAAAAAAGACGGGTCATGGAGGATCACCGGCGACTACCGTTTCCTGAACGCGAAAACGAAGAAAGACGCCTACCCTCCTCCTCACATTCGCTCTTTCCAAGCGAATTTACATAATACACAAATCTATTCGACAATAGATTTAAAATCGGCATATTACCATATCCCGATGCACCCAGATGACGCTCATAAAACAGCAATTATTACACCTTTCGGTCTTTATGAGTTTAAAAAAATGAGCATGGGTTTGGCCGGAGCGGCTCAAACATGGCAAAGGTACATGGACAGCATCATGCGAAAATTTGATTTCGCATTTGTATACCTAGATGACATATTGGTGGCTTCTAAAAATTATAAAGAACACATGAACCACCTCAAACAAATTTTCGACAAGCTAGGAGAACACGGACTTCGAGTAGGTTTTGATAAATGCATTTTTTCAAAACCTACCGTCGATTTCCTAGGTTTCACTATCTCGAAAGAAGGGATAATTCCTAAACGAGATAAAATAGAAGCCATAGAACAATTTCCTAGGCCAATAGACGTACGAAGTCTACGCAGATTCCTAGGTATGTGTGGTTTTTACCGAGCTTGCTCAAGTAAATTCGCTCACACAGCACAACCTCTGTATGACTCCATTCAGTCAAACAAAAAAAATGACAAAACACCTATCGAATGGACATCAGAGAGAGAAAAAGCTTTCAACAGCTTAAAACAAGAAATGATAAAAGCTACATTGCATAATATTGCTCATCCACACCCTACAGCAGAGTGGAGAATAGTCTGCGACGCATCCGATACACACATCGGAGCGGCACTGGAGCAGGAAATTACAGACAAACACGGCTCGAAATCTTACCAACCATTGGGATTTTTCAGTAAAGAAATTCCGGAACAATGGAAGAATAAAGCCTCATTCGACAAAGAGATGTTCGCCGTTTACCAAGCTTGCATTCACTGGCACAATGACTTGGACGGCCGATCTTTTCATATTTGTTCAGATCACAAGCCTCTGCTAGGCACGATGCTTAAGAAAAATGCACATTTTTCTAAAATGAGATTGAGATGGCTAACATACATCTCTCAAATGACAAGTGACATTCGACATATACCCGGAGAGAACAACGTCGTCGCCGACGCACTCTCCAGACCCTTCGATCCAGTTGAAATTCAAACAAAATCGATTTCAACCCAAACTGACGAGGGTCCACCCATAGCCGAAATTTCGCAAATTACGGCTGCAATAGAGTGCAATCTTCTACTGCACATCTCAAATGCACAAATTCGTTCTCCTCCTAACGCAGAGGACAAATTGAAACTCACACGAGTTGAATTCCCTCAAGGAGAGATTTGGTGTAACCTAGACCTAGGACACCCAAGACCTTATATTCCAAACGAAATAAGGCACGAAATAATCAGCCAAATTCACAATTTGGGACACCCAGGCATACACTCTACAGTGTATAAAGTAAAACAAAGATATTTTTGGCACGGACTTCGTGCAGATGTCTCCAACTGGGTCCGAGCGTGCGAGACTTGCCAACGAGCAAAAATCACTCGCTCCGTGAAGCTCCCTTACTCCGAATTTGAAACGGCTAACAAATTTTCACATGTACACGTTGACATTACCGGACCCTTACCTTTAGCTAAAGGAGGGAAACGTTACATTCTAATGATGGTCGATAGAGCAACGGGTTGGCTAGAGGCAGTCTCTCTTAACAACATCGAAACATCCACGATCACAAACGCCTTTATCAATATTTGGGTAGCTTCAAAAGGCGTACCTAAATACATCACAAGTGACCAGGGCACACAATTCGAATCAGATCTATTTAATTCCATTATGGAACGTCTCGGAGTAAAACATACTCACACGTTACCATACAAACCGTCAACAAACGGAATGGTAGAACGCAGAAATAGATCTTTGAAAGAGGCTCTCAAAGCACAAAACGAAAATTGGCTCGACGCCCTTCCAAAAGTACTACTCGCCATGCGTACGGCAGTAGACCCAGCAACGGAAACTACACCATTCCAAAAAGTTTACGGAATTGACGTACCACTCCCAGGAGACATTTTCGTAACTTCTACAAACCTTTCTGAGCCTCTCTTCTTCCGGCCTACGCATATTAAACATAATAATACGAAGTATGCCGTCAACATGCCCAAAAACTTGGATACATGTACACATGTCTATATCAGAGTGCCCACACAGCTCTCCTCCTTGCAATGTCCTTACACGGGACCATTCAAAGTTGTGAAAAGAGATAAGTTTTCGGTTACAGTACAAATTGGCGAACACACAAAAAAAGTTCCCAAACAGCAAATAAAACCAGCTTACACTCTAAAAACAGACGAAGCTGTGTCACTAAACAAAAATCAGGCAGAAAATAAGGAGGAAACTCCCCGAAAATCCGCCAGAAGACACGTCCCCTCTACCAAATTCGACGAGAGGTGGGTGACTGCGCTCGAAACACCCCAAACGGCGTCGTCGTTAATAACACGACGTCTTGGGGGGGCGCCTGTGGTGAAAACCACCCCCTCTTGTCAACAGCCCTTTTCAGGGCTACCAAAAAGAGGTAGACACGACACACAAATATTTATAAGACGTCGAGTTATAACTCCGTCAAACAAAATATTTCACCAGAGAGAAAATACGAAATGCTCTCTCAAAAGTGAAATATTAACTAATAACATACAAGGCGACCTCCCTAAACACTTACTGGGCGAGAGAGACGCGACAAGTATCTCGAACCAAGTCGCCTTGAATGAGAAAACTCAAACAGAAAATCAAACGTCCTCTAAAACTAACAAGGACAATTCTAACAAGCCTACTCGCCAATCAGAAACACTGATTACACGAGAGACAATAGGCGAACCAACCAGGAGGCGGCAAGCAACCACCTCTGGTCCAGCAGCCACCCCGGGGACCCCGTCTGAACAACGGACGCAGGGAAACCACCCGAGGACCCCGTCTAAACGACGGACGCAGGGAAGACAACTCAAGGTCGTCGTCTCCGCAACGGACGCTCGTAAGCCACCTCTGGGGACCCCGTCGCAGCGACGGACGTGGGGAAATCACCCCGGAGGACCAGCTCAGCTATCATACTCGCAGATACTGAGAAAACAATGTGCGAGCCAATGAGATTACACAGTTGAATTAACGAAATTAAGCGGACCAATCAGGAGGCGGCAGGAGACGGCCACCTCCCTATAATTACCCCGCTCGGAGCCCTCCGAAATTCATTCCACTCTCCGCTCTCGACGACTACACTTCGAAGTACGAAGATTTCTACACGCTCTACGCTGACGAACCTTCTGCTCCCGAGTTCATCTCAAGAACGGCTTCCTACTGCTTTCTACAAGGCATACCTTCTCTCCACACAGATCTCGCATTGGCATCTACGAGTCCAGTGATTATTCATCCTTTTCATTGCCCAACGTAGTTCTTCTGTCAGGACGCCACCCGGTACATCTATTGATATTCTCATTAGATCGTACGCCCGCTGGGACGTTCCGAGACGTGTCGCCCGGGTTTCGTAGCACTAGGCTCGTCACCGACCGCTGTGGGCACGCCGGTAAATTACTCAGCTCATACGCTCTAATTTACCGTCCAAGGAAGTCTTTTTCAAGACTACAAGGTAGGACCCTGACATCCGAGCAAAGGAAAGAAGCTCTGTCAAGCGAGTCCACCTTCTAAACCCTCTATTTCTACACGTAGAGGTATCGAAAATTTCAGTACCTCAACCAAGCTCAACATATTCCTCCTACAGATATAAATCTTAGGCCGGAATATTACAAAACGGCTCAGTACCAAACTGATCGAACCCAGCACCCACTATGCGAGCCCAGTGCTCCACGCGGCTGCGACACGAACTACCTCTCAGTTCATCCCGCCAAGCAAGCTGACCTTGGCGATTTCGCTCACATTCCTTACAGGAATACCTCAGGGACTAACCTGCATAATCAGAATATAAATGTCCCACTTGGTCTACCTACACCAAGTAAAACATATTTAAATCCACTACAAATGGTGACCCCGCCTTTGAACAGGCTCAACACGGAGCATTTCGTTCCCTCTTATGAAGCTAGTGGATTTCAGGGAACCACTGCGGGCGTGCGACCCCCGCCGGGCCTATACGCCCCGCATCTCACTCAACAACCCTCTACACAAAGTGGCTTTCGAGCACTTTTGGAGGAAATGGGAGATTATCAACGACCAATCTTCCAAAGGAAGAATATCGATCGTGCACTCGCCGAGTTCGATCAATACTGCGTGCGAAAACACCTGAGAACGCAGAACGAATGCTTCTCAGCCATATACAAGTGGGTACCGGAAGAAATGAGGGAAGCTATCGACTCAGCTTACCTCACGGCACCCCACGCACCTTATGAAGAGGCCAAACAGCGCCTACAACGAGAATACGGGTTGTCCTTACAGGACAGGCTCCTCGCACTCGAGGACCCCGCATCTCTCGCCAAAAAACCCAGCACCAAGTACCACGAAATGTACTCTAAAGCTGTTGGGTACTTCTCAGAGGCTCTGATCACTCAAAAGTGGATCGAAACTCTACCTATCGAAGCCCGAGGTATGGTCGCAGCACAGCCTACCACGACCGCCCGGCTCGACCTAGCTGATACGCTACACGCGTACAAAACAGAGAACCCCTCTCTCAACATACGAGGAGTCGAATCTACTCCGAAACCCACGAAGACTGGTTTCAAAAAGGCCCTCTCACAAAAAGCTGAGTTCAAACCCCAGCAAGTAGAGAGTAAGCCTCACAAACCGACAGCCTATGTCTGTCGAAACCACGCACGTTTCGGTAACGAAACTCGCAAGTGTGCAGACCCAGAGCACTGCACTTGGAAGACAAACACTGCCTCCAAACCTAGCAAAAAGGCAGCGCCTATAAGCCAGCCAAAAACCTGGTTTTCAAACGAAAATACTCAGAGATCGGTACAAGAAAGTACCGTTCCAACCTCCGACGCAGAGAGTTCGGAAAACGAATAACTGCCAGTGTATCTGAGCCTATACACCGGCAGACTAATGAGTATAAAAGGCTTTTTTTCAAGTGCAAACTAAATGGCACTGAATTTCTCATTGACACGGGAGCAGAAGTGAACATTCTGCCCCACAATGTCACCAAAAAATTGGGCTTAAAAATTCGTAAGTCCAACGTCAAGCTCACAGCAGCTAACGGAGCCCCTATAGACACACTAGGGCGTGCTGACACGACAATTAACATCGGCCTCGGACACATGACCACCGATTTTATGATCACGAAAGTTGATCTAGCGATCCTCGGTATACCATTCCTCGAGTCTTGGGATATCGGAATACGGGTCAAACACAAATACATCTATAAAGATAAAATAAAAAGCTATGCCGATCAAAAAATCGCTGCAGTCATGAACAAAAAATTCACTGACGAACAAATAGCAGCTACTATCCCTCATCGTGACAACAGTCCTCAACCAGAGGACGTACAACTCACGGAGGACGAAAACATACGCTCTATCATTGAAAAATACAATGATAAAATGAGCAAACTTCAAGGAAAGTGGAAAAACAACGGGGTTTACCACCGTATAACCACGGAAGGAACACCAGTACACTTCCGTGCAAGACCCATGGCAGGCGAAAAACGGGCTCAAGTCAAAAGTACTTTTGACAAAATGCTCTCCGAGGGCATAGTTGCACCATCAGATTCCGAATGGGCATCCCCGTTACACTGTGTGCCAAAAAAAGACGGGTCATGGAGGATCACCGGCGACTACCGTTTCCTGAACGCGAAAACGAAGAAAGACGCCTACCCTCCTCCTCACATTCGCTCTTTCCAAGCGAATTTACATAATACACAAATCTATTCGACAATAGATTTAAAATCGGCATATTACCATATCCCGATGCACCCAGATGACGCTCATAAAACAGCAATTATTACACCTTTCGGTCTTTATGAGTTTAAAAAAATGAGCATGGGTTTGGCCGGAGCGGCTCAAACATGGCAAAGGTACATGGACAGCATCATGCGAAAATTTGATTTCGCATTTGTATACCTAGATGACATATTGGTGGCTTCTAAAAATTATAAAGAACACATGAACCACCTCAAACAAATTTTCGACAAGCTAGGAGAACACGGACTTCGAGTAGGTTTTGATAAATGCATTTTTTCAAAACCTACCGTCGATTTCCTAGGTTTCACTATCTCGAAAGAAGGGATAATTCCTAAACGAGATAAAATAGAAGCCATAGAACAATTTCCTAGGCCAATAGACGTACGAAGTCTACGCAGATTCCTAGGTATGTGTGGTTTTTACCGAGCTTGCTCAAGTAAATTCGCTCACACAGCACAACCTCTGTATGACTCCATTCAGTCAAACAAAAAAAATGACAAAACACCTATCGAATGGACATCAGAGAGAGAAAAAGCTTTCAACAGCTTAAAACAAGCAATGATAAAAGCTACATTGCATAATATTGCTCATCCACACCCTACAGCAGAGTGGAGAATAGTCTGCGACGCATCCGATACACACATCGGAGCGGCACTGGAGCAGGAAATTACAGACAAACACGGCTCGAAATCTTACCAACCATTGGGATTTTTCAGTAAAGAAATTCCGGAACAATGGAAGAATAAAGCCTCATTCGACAAAGAGATGTTCGCCGTTTACCAAGCTTGCATTCACTGGCACAATGACTTGGACGGCCGATCTTTTCATATTTGTTCAGATCACAAGCCTCTGCTAGGCACGATGCTTAAGAAAAATGCACATTTTTCTAAAATGAGATTGAGATGGCTAACATACATCTCTCAAATGACAAGTGACATTCGACATATACCCGGAGAGAACAACGTCGTCGCCGACGCACTCTCCAGACCCTTCGATCCAGTTGAAATTCAAACAAAATCGATTTCAACCCAAACTGACGAGGGTCCACCCATAGCCGAAATTTCGCAAATTACGGCTGCAATAGAGTGCAATCTTCTACTGCACATCTCAAATGCACAAATTCGTTCTCCTCCTAACGCAGAGGACAAATTGAAACTCACACGAGTTGAATTCCCTCAAGGAGAGATTTGGTGTAACCTAGACCTAGGACACCCAAGACCTTATATTCCAAACGAAATAAGGCACGAAATAATCAGCCAAATTCACAATTTGGGACACCCAGGCATACACTCTACAGTGTATAAAGTAAAACAAAGATATTTTTGGCACGGACTTCGTGCAGATGTCTCCAACTGGGTCCGAGCGTGCGAGACTTGCCAACGAGCAAAAATCACTCGCTCCGTGAAGCTCCCTTACTCCGAATTTGAAACGGCTAACAAATTTTCACATGTACACGTTGACATTACCGGACCCTTACCTTTAGCTAAAGGAGGGAAACGTTACATTCTAATGATGGTCGATAGAGCAACGGGTTGGCTAGAGGCAGTCCCTCTTAACAACATCGAAACATCCACGATCACAAACGCCTTTATCAATATTTGGGTAGCTTCAAAAGGCGTACCTAAATACATCACAAGTGACCAGGGCACACAATTCGAATCAGATCTATTTAATTCCATTATGGAACGTCTCGGAGTAAAACATACTCACACGTTACCATACAAACCGTCAACAAACGGAATGGTAGAACGCAGAAATAGATCTTTGAAAGAGGCTCTCAAAGCACAAAACGAAAATTGGCTCGACGCCCTTCCAAAAGTACTACTCGCCATGCGTACGGCAGTAGACCCAGCAACGGAAACTACACCATTCCAAAAAGTTTACGGAATTGACGTACCACTCCCAGGAGACATTTTCGTAACTTCTACAAACCTTTCTGAGCCTCTCTTCTTCCGGCCTACGCATATTAAACATAATAATACGAAGTATGCCGTCAACATGCCCAAAAACTTGGATACATGTACACATGTCTATATCAGAGTGCCCACACAGCTCTCCTCCTTGCAATGTCCTTACACGGGACCATTCAAAGTTGTGAAAAGAGATAAGTTTTCGGTTACAGTACAAATTGGCGAACACACAAAAAAAGTTCCCAAACAGCAAATAAAACCAGCTTACACTCTAAAAACAGACGAAGCTGTGTCACTAAACAAAAATCAGGCAGAAAATAAGGAGGAAACTCCCCGAAAATCCGCCAGAAGACACGTCCCCTCTACCAAATTCGACGAGAGGTGGGTGACTGCGCTCGAAACACCCCAAACGGCGTCGTCGTTAATAACACGACGTCTTGGGGGGGCGCCTGTGGTGAAAACCACCCCCTCTTGTCAACAGCCCTTTTCAGGGCTACCAAAAAGAGGTAGACACGACACACAAATATTTATAAGACGTCGAGTTATAACTCCGTCAAACAAAATATTTCACCAGAGAGAAAATACGAAATGCTCTCTCAAAAGTGAAATATTAACTAATAACATACAAGGCGACCTCCCTAAACACTTACTGGGCGAGAGAGACGCGACAAGTATCTCGAACCAAGTCGCCTTGAATGAGAAAACTCAAACAGAAAATCAAACGTCCTCTAAAACTAACAAGGACAATTCTAACAAGCCTACTCGCCAATCAGAAACACTGATTACACGAGAGACAATAGGCGAACCAACCAGGAGGCGGCAAGCAACCACCTCTGGTCCAGCAGCCACCCCGGGGACCCCGTCTGAACAACGGACGCAGGGAAACCACCCGAGGACCCCGTCTAAACGACGGACGCAGGGAAGACAACTCAAGGTCGTCGTCTCCGCAACGGACGCTCGTAAGCCACCTCTGGGGACCCCGTCGCAGCGACGGACGTGGGGAAACCACCCCAGAGGACCAGCTCAGCTATCATACTCGCAGATACTGAGAAAACAATGTGCGAGCCAATGAGATTACACAGTTGAATTAACGAAATTAAGCGGACCAATCAGGAGGCGGCAGGAGACGGCCACCTCCCTATAATTACCCCGCTCGGAGCCCTCCGAAATTCATTCCACTCTCCGCTCTCGACGACTACACTTCGAAGTACGAAGATTTCTACACGCTCTACGCTGACGAACCTTCTGCTCCCGAGTTCATCTCAAGAACGGCTTCCTACTGCTTTCTACAAGGCATACCTTCTCTCCACACAGATCTCGCATTGGCATCTACGAGTCCAGTGATTATTCATCCTGCTCATTGCCCAACGTAGTTCTTCTGTCAGGACGCCACCCGGTACATCTATTGATATTCTCATTAGATCGTACGCCCGCTGGGACGTTCCGAGACGTGTCGCCCGGGTTTCGTAGCACTAGGCTCGTCACCGACCGCTGTGGGCACGCCGGTAAATTACTCAGCTCATACGCTCTAATTTACCGTCCAAGGAAGTCTTTTTCAAGACTACAAGGTAGGACCCTGACATCCGAGCAAAGGAAAGAAGCTCTGTCAAGCGAGTCCACCTTCTAAACCCTCTATTTCTATACGTAGAGGTATCGAAAACGAGTTAATAAACTCGGATATTTCGATGGAGCGCCGCCCGTCCTATTTCCTCATGCGAGGGGAGGCGGAACACGGCGCGGCCGGGCCTCTTAGCCCACACAGCGCTACCTACCCGCTGCTCGACCAGTCCGCTGTTCCCAGCGACGTCCCAAGGCTCGATCCTCGCGACGAGATCGCCTTCTCACCTAACGTATTCACGAAGGAAACGTTGGATCAAGCCTCACCTACACAAAAGTTCGAGGATACCTTTCAGACCCGCTCTGAAGTCAATCATTATGATTCGACAAAGATTTCCGAATATCAACGATATTCTACACAAGGCTACCCGGCCGATCCGAGTGTCAAATACACTCCAAACGTACAAAAAACAAAGGATACTTTTCGATTTCTGTTCCAAAAAGTGCTCAAATTTCAACAATATATCGACATAAATTTAATGCAAACGAATTGCTCATATGGTCATGCTGCACGTTTGACTCCTTTATTGGAATAATTTATTATGAGAAAGTAGAAACAACATATAATTATCAGGATAATTCATCACACTTATATCAAGAAACGATAAATGATTTGTACCATCCTTTATCAGAGTGATAGAGATTTATTGGGATCTGATCGTTTAATGAACGGAAACTAAATGATGCACTTCTTGGCATCTTGCGAAACCGCATCTTGCTTGAAGGCTTATATCATGGTTAGAAATAATTTTTAAACTTCAAGGCATCTGTAGCTGTCATTGCATCCCAAAGCATTAGCGTCTCAAAGGTTTGAAGGTTTGCGGGATTGAGACGGATTTTTCTTCAGGACTTTTAGGCAGGGGCCCAAAAGGCGCTCAAAGGCTTCAGCTTTCAAGACGGCGACTTTGGTCGGGCCGCAAGCGACGGCTGAGGCGCACGTGCCGGTAGGTTTGGACGCGGGCAATTCGCCAAAGTGCTCACCACTTTCCACGACGGTTTCTCGGCTTCCAGAGGCGGTTTTCTCTGCAAATTTCACCGAGCCGCTTACCTGGGAACATTCCAATAGAACCTATATTAATCAAGCGTTGCAACAAATGCAAAATTGAATCGCTCGCTCGAGCAACGTTGCATGTTAAAATGCGATCAGAAGCGTGGTTTTGACAGTCTCCCAATAAAATAGTCTTGAGTTTTTTAATGATGCATATTCGCAAAGTTGCTTTATCACCATGAGATATTTGCATATCAACACCTAAAACAAGCAAGATTATGATAATTAACAACCTTTCCCTTTCTTCATTTAGCACCACTACACCATACGTTGGAATGGCAAAGAAGCGGTAAACCACCAACATATTCAATCTTTTTTTGGTGCTTTTAGGGAACTAATTCTTACGAATCCCTATTCCCCTTTTTCACAACCATCGTTGTTCTTGACTTTTTCCAAAAAGTAATATCAACGTCGCTACAGCCACCTTGTTCACTTGTTTCAGAAAATGAAGCAAAGCTACTATTAGAGCTTCCAGCATGTTTAGAGGGGATAGGCATAAGCAACTCAGTCAGTCAACGTCACATTTACTACATCAATGCAACAGCACTCAAACTCTCTGGCGCAATAAAAAACGGAACCCTTCTTAATGTCATTGAACATCAAGAGCGAGACATCTCGCAACAATGGTAGCCAGAAAGCTGCTTGTTGAAGAAGAACCGAAATTAAGTTCCGATGTCTTTTCAACTCCGAAACTGCCGAATAACGTCAAATTTTGATGAAAGTGTGGTGCAGGAGGGTCAGGTCTTTCAACGAATTTCTCCTGCACTAGTCTCTTTCAATCTTTTGGCCAGTCCATTTATGGATGCCATGGTCTTAAGGTGAGCATGTTGAGCTCCCTGAAAATGTTACTGATGTGGAAATGCCATGTAGTTAAGGCATGCTTTAAACTCTAAGAAAAATGAGTTTTCTGATAGACAGAACTCTGCACTGCTGTGCAAGTCTCTTACCCTTGATTGGATGTGGAGTCTCGTAGAACCTTTGGTGAAGGTTCAACTAGAAATTCCCCAGCTACGATTTCAGATATAAAAGCCCAAGGGTACGGAAGCGTGAACAGGTAGTTTTTTTACACACGACTAACAAATAAATGCTGATGTCCCCTCAATACGAAACCAAGACTGGCAGAAAATCGAACCAGTTAGCTTGCCAAAAGCACAGAAAATGCGATAGGGCAGCTATAGGGGTCTTTTTACTTCATTTTTCCCACTGGTAATAAATTGAGAGGTGGTGATACACAAGGAATATGATTTATTCTCACGAAGGTTGGTTGCAATAGGGTCAGACAGATGGTCACGATTTTTCTTTCACATAGGCAAGTTTGCGAGCCTCAGATTGGAGGGTACTGCAGCTCTTGCCTCAGTGGATAATTACTAGTTGCTCCTGCATTGCAAAGGTTCTTGTTTTTATAAAAATATAAACAAAATAGGTAGTTGAATTTAAAAATTTGTTCGTTTCTCCCCGCAACTTGTTGACACCTACTAGACCACAATCTGTTGACCCCCTACTAGGTCAGCTATTTAGAACAATCCATTACTATGATTGTTTCAACATTAATAAAGTCAGTACTAATACTCACCACAAGATACACTCCGTCCGAGCATTCACCTTCCCTAACTATAAAGTCACCATCGGAAAAATTGAGTAGTTCCAAAATATCGGCCACTTTGAGTTTATCGAATTCCGATAGATCCTTCAGCTGAGGCACTTTGTTGATGAGTTTTTCTAAAGTTGTGCGAAGCTCGTGAGTAGTTTTTGTTACGATTTTTCTGAGAAATAAATGAGTAAACAAGTGATTTACAAAGGAAATATAAGCAATTAATTATCTTACCGAAAATAAATTATTAGTTAATTAATAAATATCTGGTCCTAGGCTTCTCATTAATACTCCAATTCGTATTTTGCTTGCATAGCTGATATGGGTGTTTTTCTTATTAAAACTATGATAATTGTTACTTTTGTGGTGATTATGGGTTATATATATATATATATATATATATATATATATATATATATATATATATATATATATATATATATATATATATACTAGTACCTGAAATCGTTTTTGTTCAATGAATACAACACGCCACTAGTCATGGCCGTCACTGTTGATCTGCTAATTTGGTTGTGGAGGAGCGTCAGTTCTCCGAACGTTCCACTCGTCACGCGTTCGACGGACTCAGTTCCTCCAGAACCGGTTCGAATTTCATATTCGCCAGTGCCTGTCAAATAATTGAGATCCAATATTACAAAAAGCATGGTAATAGGTAGTACAGGTTGATGGGCAAAAAATGGACAATTTTATAAATAGCTCCAAAAGATCTTAAAAGATAAAATATTCAATTCCTGAAAGTTTGATCGAAATTAGATAAAAATCTGTAGAAGGCACGCTTGTTACAAGGATCTGATGTCCACACTTGCCCAGCAGAGGTACTAATGATACGTGATCATGTTGAAACTCATATGGGGTAGTCACATCACCATCTCCTAACGACCCTCCGACTTTAGACGAGATCGGAAACCCAAGTTGTAATACTTACCCAAGTCATGAAAAAATTACGGTTGATAGATTTTACGTTTGCGCATGCGCAGTGAAAATTTTCATTTTTTTACTGATGAAATTGATAAGGGACCAGACCATTTTCTGTCTATATTCTCTGAAAATGTCATCCAAATTTAATGAAACCAGTGGAAGTAATGCTACTTACAAGTATTTCACATTCGCGCATGTCCAGAACCTAGTGATGATACGATCGTGTTAAAATTTATTTGGGATGATTAAATCGTCTTTTCCTGAGCACCTTTTGAATGTGAGCAAGATTAAACTACAAGGCCGTAAGAAAATTATGCTTGGTGGATTTTAGATTTGCGCATGCGAAGAGGGACCATTAAGAGTTTAAGCAACACATGAAAACCGCAGAAATTAAGCTTGTTACAAAAGATTAGCGAACGCAGAGACAGACAAACAGGCAGACGGGCACGAAACGAAAGTTTTCAGAATGTTCTTTGTTGTGTTTCCTGTGAGAAATTAAATTTAGGTTGCGCGTTCAAGCTCACTGTTTAGCTAAATTATTAGCTCTTGTGCATGCGCGAAAGAAACCTTGTTCCCCGGAACAAGGTCGTTTTCATCAGATTTGTCGAACTTATAAAAGTACGTAGCTAGCTGATGAAACTGACTGACTGCACAGTAGATATGTACATCTGAGTAACCTTCACTAATTATTTCTTCTTCGTTATTTTTCAGGTATGAATGAATCGTTTATTGTCAAATTGATTACATAAGTGGCATAATTAGTGAACTTAAGAACTAAAGTAGTAATTTCTACATGTACAATATTGCTAAAGTACTGGCAGTGTTAGTTCTTCAAGTTAGTAAAGTCTTGACCGTGCTGGAAAGTGATAACTGTGGCTCAGCACGGAGTTGTGATATTATAAACAATTTTTGTTCCTACTTTTTTTTAATTTATTTTATTATTAGTATCTTTTTTTAATAATAATGCATAATTTATTTCTGTCTCTGTTTTCCTTCCTTTGTGTCAAAATACGGACTGGAATAATATATTATGTCAAAAAATACTCTTAGGGTTTGCTATTTACTAATTTTATGTAATTTTTTTTTTTTTTTTTTTTTTTTTTTTTTTTTTTTTTTTTTTTTTTTTATTTTTTTAGCTCGATTATCATTGTTCAAATTCATTATTTCCAATATTTTTTTTTAAATTCTTTATTATCTTCATTCCTTTATAAGTTGCGGTCATCTGCGCATATTCGGGCCTGACGTTTGGTAGTTTTATTCTGTAGGCCTTCGATTAGCGCTCTCACGTCGGCAAGGAATACCCGTTTCTCTTTTCTGGTCAATATTAGAGTGTTCCTAGCATAAATTTCATGAATGGTGGGCAGGTTCATTTTCTGAATTAGGTTATTCATTCTAAAAGCTTACACGAATGAATTTCTAAATAAACTAGTTCATATTAGATCAGTTTCGTTCTCTACAACCAATAATCGTCCAGGCAGGCATGATTATTGAGACTATTCAGTTTAACTGAAACTTTGTATTTCTCGATATTACTCTCGCAGAACAAAACTTTTGAATAATGTCGTTACAACATTATATTAATAATAATTTATTATATATATATATATATATATATATATATATATATATATTATATATATATATATGCATTTGATTGTTCTTGTTCTACTGAACTATTTATATAATAAACTTAATTTGATATGAATTTCACAGATAAAAAGAAAAAAGAATGATTTGATATTTCGAAAATAATCTTTGTCAAAAATAGAAGAGTGATTAGTTTTTCTGAATAATTGGACGAGTAGTGTCTTGGAAGCCTGCAACCATGTAACCATCCATATATTATGGCTTCGCAACTTCTAATGTAGACTCAATCGTTGAGGTTGAGGCCGGGAGGTCGCATTGATCCCAATACCCAGCGATGAGCGCGTTCGGACTGCTGCAACAATCTATCATTTGTTGGTGGTGGCATCTTCTTCAAAACCTTCACTCCGAAGCATTCATTGAACGTGACTGTGGCGTCGTGGGACCTCGCATGCAGCTTCAATGGCAGTGGTCGATCCTGGTTTAAAGAAGCTCTATGGTTGTTTATTCGTAAATTCAACTGGGTGGCTTTTCCTACATAGAAGCCTCTGCTCTGATCTTCCGCACACTGTTTACAAATAAGCTGATAAACACACATCTGTGATTGACACTCTGCGGTTCCTTTACATTTGTAGGAATGAGAGGTATTTGGGGAGGTGAAGTGAGAGCCTTCTATTACTATCTCACACAGTTTGCACCTTGGGCGCCCACATTGATGCAATCCAGGCTGCTGCACTTCCGGAGGCTGAACACGTGGATGTCTGTGTGATAAAATCCCTCCCAGGTTCTGTCCTTGTCGGTATGACACTTGTGGCATATCTCCAAACAAATCACGGGTCAGAGGACTGGAAGCCAGGATTGGCTGTAGTTCCCGGAGGATTGCATTAATTTTCTGAATCCCGAAGAAGAACGTGGTGACGAGGGGAACTCTATCAGATGATGGTCGTGTTCTTCGCTGGTAATTTACGTGAGCTGGGACCACTCTATCACGCACGATTCGTTTTGGGTATCCTCTCTCTATCAACTTGTTCCCAATTGCAGACAAGTATTTACCCAACGCTTCACCATTGCTGCATATTTCATGCCCTCTTATGGACAAAGACCGTGGAATAGACCGCTTTGTGTGTGGTGGATGGCAACTGTCATAATGTAGATAGAGTTGTTTATTTGTGGGCTTAACATGTACGCTAGTAGAGAGGCTTCCATTATCCAATAAAATGTCTACATCCAGGAATGTAGCCACTGACCTTGAATATGACCAAGAGAATGTCACTGAGAAGCGGGAATTCAGATCTTCAAAAAACAACTCGAGCTCCTCTTCACCGTGTTGCCATATGAGGAAAATGTCGTCAATGAACCGCTTCCACATTAACGGGGTCTTCTCTCTGGATGCGAGGAATTTATTTTCTAAATCAGCCATAAACAAATTTGCATATGAGGGTGCCATCCGAGTGCCCATTGCCGTCCCTCTTTTCTGAAGATAGAACTGGTCACCAAATTTAAAAGCATTCATCTCTAGGACACACTCTGCGAGTTTAACCAGGAA
Source organism: Adelphocoris suturalis (assembly GCA_030762985.1). Taxonomy (NCBI): domain Eukaryota; kingdom Metazoa; phylum Arthropoda; class Insecta; order Hemiptera; family Miridae; genus Adelphocoris; species Adelphocoris suturalis. The sequence continues at coordinate 25,324,773 of CM061043.1, forward strand.
GTTCGTAGAGGGAACTCTTGGTTCAGAACGCTCCTGTAAAAAGTGAGAGAGAGCACCCAATCCCTCAATGTGAGGAATTTCCGTATACAAAGAATTCACATCTATAGTAGCAAGAATGACATTTTCTGGTACTCTTGTTTCTCTTAGCAGAGTCAGAAAATGGTGCGTGTCTTTTATGAAAGACGGCTGGCACTGAACTATAGGTTGTAAGTGAGAGTCCACGTATGACGAGATACGCTCCGTGACACAGCCGAAACTTGCCACAATCGGTCGACCCGGAGGAAGTTGGTCAGGGAGAGTGTACGATTTGTGAATCTTTGGGAGGAGATAAAAATCAGGACATTTTGGCTCATTCGGAACTAGAAGCTCAATGTCCCTGGAACTTAGCCCTTCTCTCTTTCCATGTGTCACAATGTACCTTTTGAGGTCGATTGCCAATCGTGGTGTTGGGTCATTTTCAACTGTCTCATAAAATCTTGCATCAGACAATTGCCTCATTGCCTCTCGATTATAGTCAATAGTGTTCATGATTACTACAGTGGAACCCTTATCTGCTGGCATTATTTTGATTGATGCATCAGATTTTAGGGATTTGAGGGTCTGGCGTTCGTTTGGAGACAGGTTATCCCGTGGGGTCAGAGAGTTCAAGAAATTTGGACTTGAAGTACGTTGAAGCAGCGTGTAGATGTACTTCTCAAGCGGGTGTGTAGGTGGCAGCCTCAAGTTTCGGCTGTGTCACGGAGCGTATCTCGTCATACGTGGACTCTCACTTACAACCTATAGTTCAGTGCCAGCCGTCTTTCATAAAAGACACGCACCATTTTCTGACTCTGCTAAGAGAAACAAGAGTACCAGAAAATGTCATTCTTGCTACTATAGATGTGAATTCTTTGTATACGGAAATTCCTCACATTGAGGGATTGGGTGCTCTCTCTCACTTTTTACAGGAGCGTTCTGAACCAAGAGTTCCCTCTACGAACTTCCTGGTTAAACTCGCAGAGTGTGTCCTAGAGATGAATGCTTTTAAATTTGGTGACCAGTTCTATCTTCAGAAAAGAGGGACGGCAATGGGCACTCGGATGGCACCCTCATATGCAAATTTGTTTATGGCTGATTTAGAAAATAAATTCCTCGCATCCAGAGAGAAGACCCCGTTAATGTGGAAGCGGTTCATTGACGACATTTTCCTCATATGGCAACACGGTGAAGAGGAGCTCGAGTTGTTTTTTGAAGATCTGAATTCCCGCTTCTCAGTGACATTCTCTTGGTCATATTCAAGGTCAGTGGCTACATTCCTGGATGTAGACATTTTATTGGATAATGGAAGCCTCTCTACTAGCGTACATGTTAAGCCCACAAATAAACAACTCTATCTACATTATGACAGTTGCCATCCACCACACACAAAGCGGTCTATTCCACGGTCTTTGTCCATAAGAGGGCATGAAATATGCAGCAATGGTGAAGCGTTGGGTAAATACTTGTCTGCAATTGGGAACAAGTTGATAGAGAGAGGATACCCAAAACGAATCGTGCGTGATAGAGTGGTCCCAGCTCACGTAAATTACCAGCGAAGAACACGACCATCATCTGATAGAGTTCCCCTCGTCACCACGTTCTTCTTCGGGATTCAGAAAATTAATGCAATCCTCCGGGAACTACAGCCAATCCTGGCTTCCAGTCCTCTGACCCGTGATTTGTTTGGAGATATGCCACAAGTGTCATACCGACAAGGACAGAACCTGGGAGGGATTTTATCACACAGACATCCACGTGTTCAGCCTCCGGAAGTGCAGCAGCCTGGATTGCATCAATGTGGGCGCCCAAGGTGCAAACTGTGTGAGATAGTAATAGAAGGCTCTCACTTCACCTCCCCAAATACCTCTCATTCCTACAAATGTAAAGGAACCGCAGAGTGTCAATCACAGATGTGTGTTTATCAGCTTATTTGTAAACAGTGTGCGGAAGATCAGAGCAGAGGCTTCTATGTAGGAAAAGCCACCCAGTTGAATTTACGAATAAACAACCATAGAGCTTCTTTAAACCAGGATCGACCACTGCCATTGAAGCTGCATGCGAGGTCCCACGACGCCACAGTCACGTTCAATGAATGCTTCGGAGTGAAGGTTTTGAAGAAGATGCCACCACCAACAAATGATAGATTGTTGCAGCAGTCCGAACGCGCTCATCGCTGGGTATTGGGATCAATGCGACCTCCCGGCCTCAACCTCAACGATTGAGTCTACATTAGAAGTTGCGAAGCCATAATATATGGATGGTTACATGGTTGCAGGCTTCCAAGACACTACTCGTCCAATTATTCAGAAAAACTAATCACTCTTCTATTTTTGACAAAGATTATTTTCGAAATATCAAATCATTCTTTTTTCTTTTTATCTGTGAAATTCATATCAAATTAAGTTTATTATATATATATATATATATATATATATATATATATATATATATATATATATAGGTATATATATATATATATATATACATATACCGTCAACTCATACAACTTTGTGCACCCCGTTCAACATTGTGCCAATCTCGTTTTTTGAACCTTATGCTCTCTAACGGTAACAAACTTGAAGTTATTAGTTCGAAAAAATTCCCACGAGCAGCGGGATGGTAGAAGAGGATGCCGACGCTTCCACAAGTCTTCCCTGTGGATTTCGGTGCCAGCAAGGTAGCTCTTTCTCTAGTCCACTAAAAGGGAATTGTTCAGTTTGTGCTGGGAGTCTCCTTTGGATGAGTATGCTGCGGATTTCTGAATAGTCTGGTAAGTTCATATTTTCATCCCTATACTGTCAGCTACCAATTACAGTATTTGGTGTTATCAGAAGTTTGTTTGTTTCTATGATATGACCAGATATGTTAGAAACGGGAACTTAGGGGTACAACTTTGTGCCACCATTTTTTAATTATTTCTGCAATAAAATTTAATGCTTTCTCGTTGTATTTTTACAGGAAATGGGTGCTCAGAATCGGAGAAAGGTGGCTGGACGAGTTGAAGATTTGTTGGGATATTTTTGTATGAATTATTAAGATTTTATAATAAAAACGAACAGAAAGTTGCCTTGCATTGATTTTTATATTCACCTTGTTTAAAAAATCGAAAAAACACTAAAAATTCCGAGGGAAATTTTTTTTTTGTATTATGTTGCAAAGTCAACATGCTGATTAACAAGATTCAGACCGCCACAATGAGCCACATTAGGTTTTTCATTTCATTATAGGCTAAAAAAGATGGTGGCTCAAAGTTGCACCTTCCTGGGGTAATGAATGTGCCACGAATAAATAGTTCCCATTCTATTCGCTGAACAGATGGAATTTTTTCCTTAGCGACATTTGATCACTGAGATGTGTAAGTATCTTGGGTAAACATTTCAACGAGATACGACGACAAATAAAGTTCTGACGCTCAAAAAACCAAAAAAGTGGCACAAAGTTGTATGAGTTGACGGTATATATATATATATATATATATATATATATATATATATATATATATATATATATATATATATATATATATATATATATATATATAATCTAGTTTCATTGGCAAAACTTATCTGTTCCACACCGTTACTGTTGTGCAGTGCTGTGTTGATCCGTTAATTCTCATTTTCAAATATCTAATACCATTCATACAGTATGCATCATACCAATAACGTAAAATCCGTAATTTTCGTCTCCTTCGCGAATCAACTCGTTGCCCGTCTCGACGCTGAGCTCCTCCATCGCGTCGATGAGAAGCGACAGCTGCTCCGGCTCGAGCGACCTGAACAGGAGGTTGTCTTTGATCGACGACTCCAACTTCTTTTTCACTTCCCTCGACTTGGGGAACAATTTGACCTCCTCTTCGTCCAAATCTTCCTCCGGGTTGTAGCTCTTCGTGTAAAAAGATTTCCGCCTCAACCTCATCGACGCGGCCTCGTCGCATTGTCCGTCGCTGTCGTCGTCGACCTCAACGTCGTTTCGGGTGTTTCGACGAGTTTTCTGCTCTTCGAGTTGATCTTTCGCGTTTTGACTCATGTGCGAAACTAATTCCGATGGATATCGTTTATCACCAGTTATACCACTTTGCCCACAGTTGCGTCAAAATCAATACAATATGTCTTGTAATTATGGTGATTTAAGGGTTTTGATCCTCAAATGGAAAAATCAAATTTATTCATCCATTAGTGAATTTTCGTAGAAAGTGAAGCAATTGCAATAGCTCTAAAAAAAAATTAAAATTAAAATATTTTCTTCAATGAACTTTGTTTTGAGCTACCCTAAAACAAATCCTAGATTTTGAAGCTTTTTCAAATAAATGTGTGTGTGTACTCGCGCGCGCGCGCATGTGTGTGCGCATGTGATTTAATGGCAGAAAGCGTGCACACGGGTAAACGCGATTGCACATTTATCCATGCGCACCCTTTCTGCCACTCAATCTCTTCGCCAGAGGCCCCACTAGAAGAAGCAGCTTGTATGGGATGCGGGGCCTCTCTCTCATCTCAACAGGCGTGGGGGCACCATCCCGCCGTTCAGCAATTTTCCCCCTGGACATCCAGTCTTCTTGAAGATTGAAGTAATCAGGCTCGGGGAGCAGGTAGGCCATATTGATGACGGATTTTGAAGCGAAGCTGCGTCTTAAATTGGGGCCTTATGAATAGTAGAATATATATTTGTGGGACAAATAGATAAGAATGATGTAGGTATATACATAGTTTGGTGGTCTTGATGCTCGCAAGCTCTCTCGAAAATTAGAAAATTCCTAAATCAATCATTTTAGTTCAACATAAATTAGTTGGAAAAATAGAATCACACTTAAAAATTTGCTACAAAGGTTGAATACAATGAAAAAAAAAAAAAAAAAAAAAAAAGTTCGTGGGTTAGATTGGACTTGAACACGATACTCTCTGTTCAGGAGCCTAGTGCTTACCCCATAACACCACGGAGGTCCACGTCAGAAGTGCTCTCAAAAACAATATATAGTAAAGACGAGCAAGTAGACCCAAAGATCGAACGTTGTTTACGGCATTTTTCGAGCTAAAAGCCCGTCTGACATCTTGTTCCAGACACTTGTCCAAGGAATTGGCACAGACACACAGACAGACACCGAGCTAAAATTGATCAGCAAGCTCAAACGCAAAAAGCAAGAGGAAATTTTTATTTTGGAGGAAAAATTTGGTCTCTATTTCTTGTACAAACACAAAGATTCCATCTATCTTCGGTAGTGAGGAAAAAAGTTGAATCTTTACCAGCAAATAACCCACACTGAAACTTCTTTTTTTACAATAGGACCGGTTTAAATTTATTATCTTTGCGGGCAAGAGTTCTCTTTTCGCTTCGGTCAATAAATTTTATTGGTGATTGTTGATCAGCAATGTTCAATAACAAGAACACGCTGACTATTTTATAGAACTTATGATTAATCATTTCACCCTTCCATGGAGTGAAAAGTGTTTTCCAGCCGGCGTGATCGCTTCGGAAAACACGGCGTTAATTCGGCATTTATATGCTCCCACGCACTCCCCGTATAAAAACAGGGGAAGCTTCTCTCTTTCTCCTCCTTGTCAGATAAAGCGCAGGGAGCGAGAGGGGCAGACATAAATAAACGCTTCGGCAGAAAATGGCGGAGGATTACGGGCCGCCTTCGTGATCTATAGAAAGGGCGACGCGAGGGCGGGAAGTTGAAAAAAAAGAGAGAAAACAAAACAAAAAATAGGAGGAAGAAAGAAAAGATGAAGCTGTATAAAAGGAAGATGGGTTAGGGGTGTAAGGGGTGGAGGAGATTATTATGTTGAACACGATCGTAGGGAAGACGGAAAGGGTGTTAAATTGTGGGAAGCAGGAAAACGGTCTTTCTTGTAGTGGGGCGTCGAGGAAGGAAAACAAAAAGTTGTGTGAATCTACAGAATCGATATATCGATTGAACTATCGACTCCATTGTTTTGTGAAATTTACTTCATTGGATGGGATTGGTGGGGGGGGGGGGGGTTACTACTTTCTCAACACTACGTAGTCTCTCGCAGTAGAGCGTCTTAGGGAAACGAAATTGTGTGTGGAGCTGCTGCTTCGATCTCTCGATTTCGCTATCGATTCCAATGTTATATATGGATTAATTTCCAAGGAAATGGGGGGGGGGGGTTATTTCCTCAAAACTGTGAATTCCTCTAAGTAAGGCAACTTATGAAGGAACGTGCGGTGATGGCCTCCGTGGCTATGTAGAATGGAATATACTATAAATTCCAGATTCATAGAATGCTTTTCAATATAGGTACGAGTAAATAAAAAAGTGTCAACCATGAGGCATTATCAAATGAGATATCCCCTTAAATCTTTGGTTATATATATTATATATATATATATATAACTGGTGCAAAATTTGAGCTCTTTATGCTCACAAAACGAATTTCATTCATTTGAAATTCTATCTAATTATGGCAAAATGAATTTTTCTGAATGATATATGCTATAAAAGGGTAATTTTCCCAGAAAGGGACAATCCATACCCCAAGATTTATGAAAACTTATAGTTGAAATTAGGTTCTGCCAAAAATCAGGGATTAACCTTACACCTTACTGATTGAATTTCAATGGGAGAACACACAGCAGAGCGGTTACTTAATTAATTAAAAATAAAGGAAGAAATCCTATTGGCAGATGAAAGACACCCATGGCAGATGAGAGACTCTTGTGCCCAAATTGAAGAAATTCATTGGCAGATTAAAGACGTGTTCATGTTTCATCCTAATTTTCCCCGTTTTTCGGTGCAAATGTAATATATAATGCACAATTTTGTTTGAAAATCGGAATTTAAATGCCTACTCTAAAAATGGGAAGGGTAAAATAAAATGACAAAATGAGCAATTCTATTTAAATTTCAATAAAATTTTAATTCCAAAACTTTCCAAAAGAATATGGATTTATTAGAAACAGTAACTGTCTTGTAGTCTCAAGTGAATTTGTTGCTTAATTAAAGGACGCAATACGTAACTAATAAATATATAATAAAATATACAGTATATAATAATAACTTGTGGTTATGTGTTCCATCCATATAATCCAATCAATTGGAACCTTTCATCACATGATTCCTTCCTCTCACTACAAGTCTCTAAGAGCGTACCTAACTATTGACTTGGATACCTACTTAATATCTGCTTTAGCGGTTTTGTGAGCCACTTTTAATACAGACAATCGACCAGTCTTATTTCCTGGAATATGCTTTTACAAAATACAAACCACCCATCCACAAATAAACCAAAAACACGCTACAAGCCTCGAAATTCGCAGCTATCACAAAAATGCAATAAGTATTATAGTGTCATGTGAGACCACAAAATATGCGTAACGAAATAAATCTTGCTTATAGCGATGAACTTGTATTACAAATAAAGAATAAACAGTAACCGTGAACGGACAAGGAAATATCACCAAGCCATTTGTGGCCTAAAAAAACAGTGGGTTTCCACATTACCAGTTAGCCAAATTTGTGGATCAACTACTAGAAACACATCAAAAATAGAGAACTAGTAGCTTGACAAGGAAATTATTTATGGCTCAATTAAAAGTGAAGTCGCCAGTAAGCTACATTTTTTACAACAAAGTATTTTCTGAAGCTCCAACATGTCGTCTGCCTCAGAAGATCCTTTGTGACTCGTTTCGTGGTAAGCAATATCTTGACAAATATCACAGAAACTGGCATGTTCTAAAGCAGCACTTCTCTGTTCTTTCTTCACAACACATCTGCATCCTCACGTTCTTTACCAGAGGACTTGCAACGACTTTGGCACCATAGAGACCCTTTAACAACAACTTGAAGTTGTCGTGTTTAATGAATACGCGACAAAACGTACTAGCGACAAAACGGGGGGGGGGGGGGGGAGGATTGACAATCCCTTAGTAAAAATGCAGATTAGTTGGGCTTGTAGATCAGAATGATGTGTATAGTTTGGTGGTCTGGATGCTCGCAAGCTCGCATCTCAAGAAGACATAACATCAAGTAGTCAATCCCTTAGTAAAAATGCAGATTAGTTGGGCATGTAGATCAGAATGATGTGTATAGTTTGGTGGTCTGGATGCTCGCAAGCTCGCATCTCAAAAATACATAACATCAAGTAGTCAATCCCTTAGTAAAAATGCAGATTAGTTGGGCATGTAGATCAGAATGATGTGTATAGTTTGGTGATCAGGATAGGCCTACATAATTTCCCATCTCCGAATGTGAAATGTGGAATGTGATATTTTAATAATCCGTTTATCAAGTGGTACGTTTTGTCGCATCCAAATATTTTGTCAGACCCTCCCCAGGTAAATACCGACACAAGTGGTACGTTATGTCGCGAAAAACCAAGTGGTACGTTATGTCGCTAGTACGTTTTGTCGGGACACCGTGTTTAATGCACTGACAGGTTGACAGCTTTGATTCACATGAGGACTCAGCACCCAAAATGGCTTCAAATGGGTGAATGATGACCGAAGGACAGACAGACATAACACCAAATTTGTTCAGGCAGCTCTGAAACACAAAACGCGAGTAACAATTTTGATTTTGGAGGACACAAATTTTTTCGTCTCCCAAAGTGAAAACAAGGCTTCCGCTACTCGGAAGCAAAATTTTGAATGTTCATGAATTGGGCAAAAACTCTACCAGTGGATTTTTAAGGTTGCTGAATACAGTTCTGAGGTATAAAGAAATTGAACTTATTTAAATTGCAATGGAAAATCCAAAGTGAATCATAAACAACTTGAAAGTAGTCTTTTATCTGCCCACACAGTCTTTTATCTGCCGCCATTATTGGCAGATGAAAGACGCAACCTCCTGGGTGGCACGTAAGTTTTTCAGCTTTTCTCACGTTCTGATGCTGTTTTTCAGGAATTTAATTATATCGCTGGAACCAGCTCGATGAAATCTATAACTAGAGAACAAATAGAAAAAATAATATCGATTTCCTAACTTTTTAGAGCGGGCAGATGAAGGACAGCTGTTGCCTGTGACACCACAATTCTTCAACTGAAATCCCCTTCACTTGCTCCCAGATGAGATAAAGATGGTTCCCTCCGTTTTCTTCCATAACCTGACATGTAACTTCCCATCGTGAGATGGCAGTGAAACCGCGGGAAACGAGAATAAGCCGCCAAAATACGAAAACACGGGAAAGGCAGATTAAAGACCAAAACCTCCGGACAAGCACATTTTATCCTCATGCTAGCTCTGTTTGCTTCTGAAAAATTCTGCAAACCCATTTTTTTCATATCTAGATATATGCGATAAATAATCCTTACAAATTTGGGTCGCTGCTTTAATCAGTAGTTCACAGTGTTCACGCAAAGTTGACTACCTAGGGGTCCGGACAAGGCAGATTAGTAGACATTTTGCTGTTGAAACTCAAATTTCTATATTTTAGAGTGAATATTTACATATTTTATTGATTGCCCGTTGTAGAGCAAAGTTGATAGTTTATGGAGATTTTTTTTCTAAGCCCAAATCATAAATGAGCACTCGGAATCCTCTCCGGACAACGATTGTCCCTTTGTGGGAAAACTACCCAAAAACCAATTTTAGGATTTTTAAAAAGTGTCTGCAGTATTACCCATTATTAGCACTTTTTAATGAAATTAAACTAAGTAATTTTTCGATTAAGATTCCTAATGTTGATGCAAGATATTGGGTAAATGATTCTGCATCGCATTCGTTAGATTGATTTTTCAACAGTTTATTGATAGATTGTACTGTGAATTTAATAACTTCTGCAATAAGAGTGAGAAAGTGAGTTCAAGGCGTTGGCATTGTGTTACTGACTTTGGGCATACCAGTCATCCAAACCCTCCAGAGCTGAGCCCGATTTTTTGGACTTATCTGGTCTGTTATAAGGAAGCGTTCACGTTGAATAGCGAGTTTGCTTCTTTTGGGAAAGTTGTGATGTACTCGTAACAGCTAGTTCCGGAAATTGTTCTTTTGGGGGAATAGTCAGTTGGGGGAAGGCGGGAGACGCGGTGGTCATGGCAGTCGGAGATAACATCGAGTCCATCACCAAGTTAAACCGGTCCCTATCCTGCATAAAACAATGGACAGCGCAAAGGGAGATCAGAATAAACGAAACTAAGTCGGTACACGTCGACTTCACTAACAAAATAATGGACTATGTACAGGTTCAAGTTATTCCTTATGCTAACAAAGCTAATTACATCGGTATGACGCTCGATGCCAGGCCCAGGTGGAGAGCCTATGTTGAGAAAAAGAAGGAAGAACTCCTTCTAAAATTTAGAAATTTTTATTGTTAATAGAGAAAGGGTCGAAGTTGTCGATACAGAACAAGCTTACTCTGTATGAACAGGTCCTTTAAGCTGTCTGGACCTATGAAGCCCAGCTGTGGGGTTGTACGGCTCAATCGAACCAAGACATCATCCAACGATTCCAGAATAATGTATTACGAAATACTGTCAATACACCATGGTACTTTCGAAATTAACGTCTCCATCATGAACTTTAGGTCGAAACAGTAAGAGAGGATATAAAGCGACAAGCTGTGAGTCACCTCAATCGGCTAAGATATCACGTCATCGAGGAAGCCACCCGTCTCCTTGACGCAAGTGATATCACAAGAAGACTAAATCGTACCAAACCACTTGATCTTGCCTCCTTGTGAAGCAGTCAAGTGAAGCACTTGTCATAATAAACAAAACTCAGTGATGTATCTTAGTTTTGGATATTTATATCTGTATTTTCAAAATAATATTGTTAATGAGCTATTACTTGGCGCAATAAAAAGTTGCAAAAAAAATATTGGGACAAGGCTACTATATTGATTTTGGAAACAGTTGTGTATGAGTTCTTCTGAAAGCGACGTTTCATCTGTTGTTGATACTCCATTAGTATAGGACAGTTTCTACTGTTCGCCTTATGATCTTGGGCCTTACAATTAACGCAATTTCGCTTCAGAGGCTCACAAATCACTGTCATGCTAGTCACCGCAGTGCGGGCATCAATCTCCACCTCTACATTGATATTTAATGTGGCCTACTCTATGGCATAATGTGCGTACTCTAACAGGTGGTACGTAGGTTTCAACCCAACAGCGTCCTCCTTAACTCGATACAAATTCAGGTAATTGTTGTCCATCAAAAACTATGAAACTTATTGGTAATTTAGTTCGTATGTTGCGACCGTTCACACCTAAAACATTACGGGAAACACGCCTTATCTTACTACTGAAATAGTTAATATTTCATTAATGCTCTCTTTATCCTCAAGCGAAATGTCAATATTTCGAACTACACCTGTTTTATGAAAATGTGAGTCAGGGATGTATGCTAATAAGTTCTTGGTTTTGAAACCTGGGAAGTCCAATGCAGAGTTAGCGGCTGAGGCAGAATTCAGTTCCTTATTCTGTAACCACTGATGCAGGATATTTTAGAAATAGAAGATTTATCGATTACCTACATTACTCTTGAACAACCAACGGCCAAACCACATTCCCGGTGTTTTTTCCCATCAAGACTTTCCTTTTATCCGCTTTAGGGGCTAAACAGTGGTCATTACTGCACCCCCTTCTTTTCTCCCTCAGATTTGCCACCGGAGTCCGTGATGGTACTGGTACTCCATTTCAAAACGGAAGTTAGTGAAAAACGTTGTCTATTTCCACGAAAAATAAAGAGTTACAATGTTAAACCGATTTCGACGGTTAGGCCATCATCAGTAACAAACAATAATGTTTATTATTTATAGAGAGAGAATGTTTTGTTTATAGAGTTTATTGCTTATGTACATTATAGAGTTATTGTTTGTTACTGATGATGGCCTAACCGTCGAAATCGATTTAACATTGTAACTCTTTATTTTTAGTGAAAATAGACAACGTTTTTCACTAACTTCCGTTTTGAAATGGGTTTCCACAACTTTGTAACGAGTGATTTAGTTCGGTATTCCATTTTGTGGTGGAGGGCAGCATGGATCCCCTTGGAATCGTGCCACTTGCAGTGCCCCTTTGGACACCTTGTTCGATGCCGCTAATGACCCTTACCGTTGAGGTGTGGCTTAAACCACTAAATGAAAAAAAATTTAAAAAATCGAGGCTATCCACGAAGATGAGGAATGGACCTTTACCATTTGTCCGAAATCTATTTTTCACTATTCGGTTTTGAAACTCGTTGGAATCGAAGGATAATTCTTTCAATTTGGTATTACTTTGGTCAACGCACAGAAAATCTGAGTTACCCGTGGGTTGTGAGGGGGAGGGGGGGGGGGAGGTTTTCGTTCATCAAATTGTAAACGTATTCAGAAATGAGATACAGGTCTAATGATGATTTCTATACCGAAAGAACTTGATTCGTAGGGTATGAGTGTGAAGGAAAGAATCGTTAATAAACTTATCTTGTTTTGCGGTATCAAGCTGATCGAGGGAATTGGGATAAACGTCTTCTCTCAACGGAGGGCTGACAACAGCAGTATAAATTGTATGTATATGACATAAGTTAAAAACTGATTCAAAAGAAAAATGGACACAGCCCGCCTCATATACATCGACAATTTTCAGTTATCCTATGTCATTTATCAGTCATCAACCAGCTCACAGGTGAACGAGTTTTTTTTTTTTTTTTTTCTAGATCCCTAATCAATTTTTATATTTGAGTAGCTTACTTTACTAAATTATTCAATCCGGCGTAAGAAACGTGTTTGGAGATCGGTGTCAGAACAATGTTCAAGCTATATAAAAAGGCTCGAGAGAGATTGATCATTTTAATTAAACCGGATTAACGAGGGGAAATTGCTCCGGATTTCCGAGTTAAGAATACGGTCCTTTTCGGACAGTTTCCCTTAACATATTATCACCTCCCCCCTTTCACCTTTTCACCCACCCCTTTCTCCTTCTAACTCAAAATGTTCAAACACCCGGAAACTAAAGTTTAGGACCTCCCCTACCGACCTTCCTCCGACAATCCCCTAAACTTGGGTCTCTCCTTTCCGACCACTCCCCCCTCCCCCAGCCCTCCCCTCCGGGTGGTGGAAACAGGAGTTTTTGCAATTAAACCCCACCCCTGAACAGAGGACAAGTTGAGCTTGGAAGTACCAACGTGTTTTACTAATAGGAGAAGAGGATACCCCAGGGCCTATTCTGCTCCACCCCCGCCTACTTCACCCCCTACCCCTCAAAAACCTTTACCGATCCCCAGCCTCCTGACTAACCTGGATTAATTAAATGGGGTATTTGTTTGGCTGCTAGGATAAACACTTCCGATTACACGACCGAAATTGCCTCCGCGGGTTTTACTCTGATTTTCTCTTTGGGTTGAGCTAGTGGGCGTGCCGCATTCGTTTTGAACGCACCTCGTTAGTGCTGATGCCAACTTCCGAAATGTCTGTTTACTCTCAAAAGCTATTAATCCGGTGGAGTTAGGAGGATGTAGGTTATAATCAGGCGAAGCCCGTGTTTTCGAAACGGATTCCATTCGAATCCCATTTAGTTTACCAGCAAATTCGATGCATAGACCCAGAAAGTACAAACCCCTACACATCACCTGACAGCATTGGTTCTTGGAGTAATTATTGCGTTGTACACCATACTGTTTCCATTCAGGAAATTCTCCTTTGATCCTAAATATACAGCATGTTCCTGAATAAATAGCTGCCAGCTTCCAAGTCCTCACTTGTTGCCCATTATAATGTTTATCCGTTCAGGTCCTTAGGATAGTGTTGTTGATGCCCTGACAAATACCTCCCCAAACCTAACATTCAAATAAAAGCCGGATTCTTAAACATTCTCGCAACTGTCGAGTCAAACATTTACCCATCAAATCGGTAGTTGTTCGTTTCAATTTAGAGGTTTTACACAACAAGAGAGGATGGATGATTTCAGACAACGAAAAACGCATTATTAGCGTATAAATTATGGTATACCCGGTAGCTTTTCAGCTGGAAGTTGTTCAGAATGGTCTGAAATTTTGATTTTGGCAAAACAATTTTTTCATCTGCCAAAAGTGTAAACAAAAAAACCCTTTGCAGTGAGAAAGTTCAAGTGTCTAAATTATGGAATTCTTGGTTTTTCAGAAAGGATTTCGGTGGGTTTTCAAAAAATCAGTACCTACGAAGCTGAATCAGGAAATAGCTTCATATTCCAACGAAAAATAGCATGGTATAGTAGTAGTACTCTCCTTCCATTCCCGTCTGTACTTTGCAACCTGTGCATCATCAGAGCAACATGTTCTCAGACTATGGTCTTTTCATTTTTACTCAGTTGGGGCCCTTTTTTTGGCTTGTGAAATGTTTGAATGCGTTTTTGTGAAATGCCATTGCTGGTCAGTTCATCTTGTTCGTAAATTGCTCGATCTCTGTTATTGCTTTGATTTTACTAATTATTTTCATGTAATCTTAACCTATACATTATATATAATTTGGTAGTGACGCTCAAAATTGAGAGGAGCAACGAGGACCGAACTATATCCAGCAGCAAATGCGCAGTAGCTAATAATGATCCGATCATGTTGAAATTAACATGGAATTATTAAAACATCGACCCCCAACTATACACCAAATTTGAGCGAGATTGAGTTTGAGAGACTAGCGAGTGAAAAAATTATGCTTCAAGGAATTTACGTTTGCGCTTGCGCAGAATGAAGTAATGATTTGAGAAATATGGAATCAATGATGGACTATTTACAGCCTAACCCACACATTCCCTGAAAATTTCATCAGAATTGGATGAAAACTTGAAATTAGACTCGTTTAAAAAAGAATACAAATTCGCACATGCGCAGTAGATAACAAGATTATGTTGAAATTGCTAGGGAATGCTCAAATTAACCTCTTCCACCTATCCTCCGAATTTGAGTGAGATAGGACCAGTGACGGATTAATCGAATTTCGTGGGTGGAGGCGGTAGTCCTCTACCGGGAGTACCCCCCCCCCCCCCCCCCGGGAAATTTTTTGACAAAAGACCTTGAAAAACTAGCAGTTTTAGAGGTTTTAGACCCACACTTTTTGTTAGGTATGTACGAATTAACATGAAAAATATATAAATTTAACGAAAAATAAAATTATAGGTAAGCAATTTTTTTGGCAAAATTATATCAGAAAATACAGGGAATGAAACATAAAACGCTGGATATATAAATCAATACTACATATAAACTTCAGTCCACGTGATGTAATATTATTTATAAATTATAAATCTATATTGCAAACACAGGATTAAATAATAGTACAGTCTTTATTTTTTCAATTTACGTCAGAAAAAAACATTTAATAAACACTCAGGATGAAATTAAATGAACAAGGTACATTTTTGATTAAAGATGAAAATACAATTAAAATATTACTTAGCTTGTTAAACATTTTTTGTCTATTACTGGTAAATGTGAAACAGAGAATAATTCACTTCAATAAAAAAGCCACAGTTCCTTTGAGTCTGACGGCTAAAATTAAAAAACATGAATATGCTTTAGCCGTACACGACTCACTCCTCGTCGATTCTCTGAACCCGACCCCCCATCGGCCTCTGAACTCTGTTTATCATTCTGCCATCAATCCTAAAACATGGAATCATTATAGAACTGAATCACTTTATTATAGAAATGATCACGACCATTGAGCTCTTGTGAGATGATGATCTCCTAATAGAAACTCGCGAGTAAACATTCACTTTATTATAGAAATGATCACGACGATTGAGCTCTTGTGAGATGATGATCTCCTAATAGAAACTCGCGAGTAAACATTCACTTTATTATAGAAAGAGGCTAAAGAGGCTAGATACGGAATTACAGCTTCCTATAGTGTAAAGTATAGAAATTACCTATTAAAATAATTTAACCACCGCTTCACAAATCTAACCGTTCTCGCAATATTCGGATCACCTGCTATGAATCACATAATCGAAACACCAGCTCAATGAAATCATCAGAAATTAACAAGCGGTTGCAATCATGTTCACAATATCAATAATTGAGAATGATCACCTGTGTGTAAACAATTATTCATATAACCATGCTCATAACTCAGCTTGTTGGCCACGCACTTCGCAGTAGTTAATATAGTATGGTTGGATAAATCGAGAGCTTTCGAACGAATGGTCAACGAATTTTGTGGGATGAAAAACGACGAAGTATCATATCGCTAGAAATGACTCGGTTGTAAGCGGAAATCATCACAATTATTGGCGCTACTTTCGTTGCACTCTCGTGGGACATTTTTCGGTAGTTAGGTCACGGCTAAAGCATATTCATGCTAAAAACCCGGTTGCAATCAGTCAAGAAAACACGATTCGTTTCTTTCTTCGTTGAAACAGTAGGTAGGTTGATTATGTATCATGGCTATTGATTATGTATTGTTTCCGTTATAGAAAGCGGTAAACGAGAGACAAATACAGTAGGTACCTATCGTAACTTGTTAAATAAACTGATGAACACAAACTTATCCCTAATAATTAAAATTGTATTCCTTAATTGCTGCCTTATTTTTTTTAAAGAAGAAAGATGTTATCTTCCATGCTCGATTCTTGACGGAGATAAACTCAAACACTAAAAAAAAAAAAAAACTAGTTCGCATTCAACCTGAAGTTTGGTTTCTACTGCTCCTCTACTCACGAAAGGGCGCCACCATTGCCAATCTGCTTTGATGATTTTTTCCCTCAAGCACTTCTGGAAATCTCCGAGTTTACCCACGAAAATTCTACGCAGTTTGTGGGCCTACTAATTTTCAAACGGACAGATTAGTAAATTGGCCGTGACAGATTAGTAAAACCGGTACCTATCATCCCAGTTTCCCCTCAGTATAAAGTTCCTTCGTCTATACTCGTATTTTTGTCAACCTACAAGCGCGACAGCGTAATTCTTTCTCCTTTCAGCGTGATCTTCTCCTTAAAAAAATTTTGTGGGGGAGAGAGAGAGAGAGAGAGAGAGAGAGAGAGAGAGAGAGAGAGAGAGAGAGAGAGAGAGAGAGAGAGAGAGAGAGAGAGAGAGAGAGAGAGAGAGAGAGAGAGAGAGAGAGAGAGAGAGAGAGAGAGAGAGAGAGAGAGAGAGAGAGAGAGAGAGAGAGAGAGAGAGAGAGAGAGAGAGAGAGAGAGAGAGAGAGAGAGAGAGAGAGAGAGAGAGAGAGAGAGAGAGAGAGAGAGAGAGAGAGAGAGAGAGAGAGAGAGAGAGAGAGAGAGAGAGAGAGAGGGGGGGGGGCACAGAACGAAAGTTGTTCAAAAAGGTGTGAAACATAAAATGCGAGTGGAATTTTTGCCACTGTAAAAGAACAACAACCGTTTTGTTTTGGCGGAGACTAAAACTTTTCCATCTCCCAAAAATGAAAACAATGCTTTCACTACATATCGGTAGATTTGGGAGCAATTTAAGTTATGAAAAAACTTAGCATTTAGGTACCAATGCTTCACTAGTAGGCACATCCGCACGGACAATTTTTAAACTCGATTTCGCAACGTTAGAATAGATTCCAATGGAACTATATTACCTGATAATTCCATTATTGCCATTATATCAGCTGATATTTACAAGGCAATTTTTAAATATTCCATTACCACTATCTAGCGATCACAGATGGAATTTAGAGATTGATTGTCTAATCAATAGATTAGCTAGCAGCGCATGATTTCTCTATCTTCAAATCCCAAGGTGTTTTCGAAGTTCAAGCCCTTAGGGAAAGCGAACCGTTCTACGTGCAGCGCTCTGGATGGTTTTAATCTATCTTTTGGGATTATATTTATCATTGACGAGCAGAAAATCATTACTGTCACCTTGAAAGTTTTTGAGATCAAGATTTTTGAATGTTTAGCCCTTTAATGCTACACTTTAGGGTTAACGAAAATTGATGCTGAGCTTTTAGGACTATCTAGACCCCAAATCCGATTTCGGTCTAGTAATTTTGGAGAAAAGCCGTGGGCGGCGGACGGACGGATTTTTTTTCGATTTTTTTTATTCTACGCACCTTGAAACGTAAACCACCAAATTTTCAGGAGGGGTTTAACAAGTAAATTTCTAGGTCGATTACAAAGGTTTTTTATTGAAAATAATAAACCAAAGGACTTAACTCTAAGAAATGCCACTTCGAAACCGGAACGAAACCGCCAATATCACACGATGGAAGATATATAAAAACTTGACCACCATACTTGAAATAAATCCAATCACCGAACGAGACACCACTTTGATAAAATGGTCCTCAAACAACAAGAATCATTCAGCATAAACTACACGCTACTTAACTGCTATTAGTCTCTTCCAACGACTGCTAAACTGATCAACTCAATATAGACGTCATAAAACAGGACATACCTCCTCGTAGATGATACGGAAGCCCAGATACAATGTCTCAAGAGAAATTACCGCAAGTAAAAATCATAAGCCTTAACCTCACCATGCCCAGGATTTAAAACCCCCACCATCCTTAATATATCCATTATATGTGTCCTATATTCAATAAATGTTTTGACATGGATATGTCTTTGCTCTGAGGGGTCAACCAAAAATTTCCGTGACGCAAAATTTGTGTCACAATTTCAGTGTTTTTCACGTACAACCCAGCCGTTGCTAGGGGAATGGAACTTCCGCAGTTTTCATCGCACAGAAATCGTTCGCCACTCGTTGGAAAGCGCTTGATTTATGTGATAAATGTTCACATCTCAAGCTACCAATTTCCCCCTCCTTACGTACCTGGCTACATTTCTAAACTAAGTTGATTGGACTATAAACAATTTTAATAAGCCGTAAAGCAATAGCATCATTTACTCCACTCCATAGGAAACATTTTCATCCTCTTGACAACAGTCGACTGTTAACAACAACTCATTGTAGTTAGTCCAGTCAATAAATGACCCAAAATGAGGTGTAGAGTGCGTGAGCAGGTAACTAAGCGATTCCTTCAGAAACTTGTTCAGGGGGCTTAGGTTGTTAACATACCAAAAGTCCTGACTCCTAGGTGATGAGCGGGGGGGAGGAGGTGGGGGTAAAGGTACGAATTTTGGGTTTTTCGCTTATATCTCGAAAACTGTGCATCGGAGAGAAATATTTTTAGATAATAAAATGGAGTTCTTAAAATTACCTAAAACTTTTATATCATATGTTTTTTTCTAATTCCTAACCGTTTTCGAGCTATACCCTCGGAAAAAGTTGAAATTTACAAAAAAAATCAATTTACGTCAAAATATTCATAAACATTGCATCATATTGTCTAAACCTATTCATAAACGAAAAGTATGAATAGGAAAGAAGTTGTAGATTTTTAAATTTCCTTTTAGAATATATATACATATGCTGATTAATGTCCAACCCGCCTAAAGTTACAGCTATTTTAAAACTTGTATAGCATTTTGCAATTATCAGAAAATTAGTTTGTATATCATATTCTTAACCCACAACCTTTGTTCGTGTATTTTGTTTAAATTACAGATAAAATATCAGCAATTTGTTAGTCAATTAAATTTAATACTTGAAAACAAAATTAAAAGAGCCATATGCAATAGAACGCCGATTAACCGAATCGCCAATTATCCGTATCGGTCCTAAGCGTTTTATAAAAAATTAAAACTAAGTAATTTTTCAATAAAAACAAGTTCAATAATAATTCTTTTTTTTTTTACTGGCCCAAAATATTCTTTGTTAAACACAAATACCTGTTAAACAGGAAGACTTTTTATCAAATCCTACCAACAAAACTAACTTCATCTCCTTACTGGAGATAAAGCTGCAGGAGAAAGGGATACATACTCTTCAGGCTACCGATGACGCTGACATCCTAATCGTGAAGACTGCTGTTGAACAATCCACTCACAACTCTGTGGCTGTCGTTGGTGAGGATGTAGACCTTGCTGTCCTGTTGATTGCTTCCACTCCTGCGACCCGAGATATCTTTATGCTGAAACCCGGACGAGGGAAAACCAAAACAATAGTACTGTCCACCCAAGAGATGCAGCACCGTAGATTTGAAACATCCTGTTCCTTCATTCATTTACCCGATGCGACACAACTTCTGCTAAGCAAGGTGGGCTTCTTTAAATTGTACTTGGAGTCAGAAATCATCCAGCAAGCAGCAATGACATTTTCTAACCCCTCCTCTACTTACGACCAGGTTGAAAAGGCTGGGGAGATGTGCTTTCTGAAGTGGTATAAGGCGCCAAAAAAACAAACCTCCCTTAACCAGTACCGCTTCCAATCGTTTGCGAGGTCAGTGGCAAATATGAAGCCTGAAATCAGCTCCCTACTTCCAACAGAGAATGCAGCTAAACAGCACTCTCGGCGAACCTACCACCAAGTGCAGCAGTGGCTCGGTAATGAGCTGCCCCCTCAAGATTGGGGGTAGAAACGTGTAGGAGACACCCTGGTGGCAATTACAATGGAAAATCTACCAGCACCAGAGGTTCTTCTGAAAACTATATTTTGCCGCTGCACCAAGGATTGTGTAATTGGAAAATGTGGCTGCCGAAAAGCGATGCTCACCTGTTCTGCAGTGTGCCTCCACTGTCAAGGGAAGTGCCTGAACAGTGTGCCTGTTGACGATGAGGACGATGAAGACGATGTAGAGCTCATTCAGCAAGAGCCACCCGCTACTGAGGAAGAAAATGCCATGGAAGAACAATCATTGCCTGGGCCCTCAAGTTCAAAGAGGATGAAAATTTGATTACTTTTAAAGTTGAGAGTAAAACATTAGGAATATATTGAGAACAATGGGGTTTACAATTATTATTGTATTGGTGTAACGAAACTATCTGTAGAATAAAGTGTGAAATTTGTCATCATCATTATTTTTTCTACTTTATTTAATAACTTGCTTATAAGTGGCCATATAAGTTATTAGATGAACGAACAAAGGTTGTGGGTTAATATGATATAAAAACTGATTTTCTGATAATTGCAAAATTCTATACAAGTTTTAAAATAGCTGTAACTTTAGGCGGGTTGGACATTAATCAGCATATGTATATATATTCTAAAAGGAAATTTAAAAATCTACAACTTCTTTCCTATTCATACTTTTCGTTTATGAATAGGTTTAGACAATATGTTGCAATGTTTATGAATATTTTGACGTAAATTGATTTTTTTTGTAAATTTCAACTTTTTCCGAGGGTATAGCTCGAAAACGGTTAGGAATTAGAAAAAAACATATGATATAAAAGTTTTAGGTAATTTTAAGAACTCCATTTTATTATCTAAAAATATTTCTCTCCGATGCACAGTTTTCGAGATATAAGCGAAAAACCCAAAATTCGTACCTTTACCCCCACCTCCTCCCCCCCGCTCATCACCTAGGAGTCAGGACTTTTGGTATGTTAACAACCTAAGCCCCCTAAACAAGTTTCTGAAGGAATCGTTTAGTTACCTGCTCACGCACTCTACACCTCATTCCTTGACTGGACTAAGTGGCTTCTCTCCACAGTTATTTTCAACATTTCTATAAGTAAACCGTTGTTTTGTTGGAATTAGTCGGGATGCGGCCCAGGGATTTGTTTAAAATTAAAGGATTTGTTTACAACTCTCGAGGACAACCGTTATGAAATCCCCAATCGAAGACATATCCATGTAACATGGTATCTGCTTGTAAAGCAGATAGTGGAACTCGTTTACGAGTTTAATGAAATCGGGGGGAAAATTTTATGAATGCTATTTACTAACTGCGTGCTATTTACCACTCCATTACTGCTTTCTAAGCCCCAACAGGCTCGTGATATGATTGCAACTCAGTATCGATTGGTCTTTGATTATGTTCTGCTTTTATGTACATCTTATTCTGTACAACATGAATATTGAGGCCGACCTCTAACCAGATGAAGCTGTTGCAAAATAAATACAACAAATGATCCTGAGGGGCAGAGCTAGATCTAGAATATGGGCTAAGATCTCTAAGAAATGGTAACCCGCCAAGTAGGGGAACTATTATAAAAGGATTGGACCTGCTCCTCAGAACACATTGAGCCGATCAACCTTAAACAACCAACTGTCTTTTCTCTTGATAAAACTAGCCCTTAGTTTGTGTTAAACTTAAATTTTTACGTTGATGATATATGTATATCCGATTATTCCATCTTCATTTTATAAGTTCTCATTTTATATTTTATATTATCTATTATTATCTACAGGCTTGCGTAGTTCTGGCCATGGTAAAGCTACAGAGCCTATGCGGTCTGGCTATTAATTAGTGCGAAGCTAACACCAGCAACTAGCGCAATGGTAACCACCAGTGATTGGAGCTATGGTATGCCCGGCTATTAGAATAGAAACAGTATGTAGAGATCCGACCAAGCAATATAAGATAATAATACGTCCATATAGGGTGTTATTTGTTCATAGATTAATACACTTCTCAACTTCGTCTCATATTCAGTATTCAATTTATCAGTCATTTCCAGTTTCACTTCCTCACGCAGTCACAACAATGTGTGAATTTTTATTATTGTCTTTCCCTTTAGTCAATTTTAATTCGAATAACAATGCTTGCTTGTATTTCTCTTGTACCTATAAATGCTTTAATATATGCAAGTACAATAAAGCCAATAAATCGACAAAACAAACTATCCGCATAAATTAGTTGTCTTACCCGACATAAACCGAAATTCCGGTTGTAACAGATAAAAACTACGCCGATCCTCGCTGAAGCAGGCCGTAATTTTCCGCGTTACACTAAATTCAACCCGCTCCGCCGTTATGGCTCCGCTTGATGGTCTGAAATTTTTAAGAGTAGCTCCCCAGCTTTATTTATAGCGATGACCCGGAGATAAATAAAGTTTGCGCCCGCCAAAAACGGGAGGAGAGAAGGCCGGGGGAGCTTCTCAACTTCTCCACTCGAGGAGGGAGTGAAGCCGAAATAAATCTTTCGTTATATTGTAGCAAGTTAATTACCTTGCAGGAAGGCGGGAAGGGAAGCACTTCAAACCAGATATGCTAGAGAGCTCGCCTTGGAGGAAAAACAAGGGCCTCAGCTTTTTCGTCCGAGGTTTTCACCGCGGCGGTTTTTCTTGTTTCAACTCGAGATAAAGTTCTATCAGTATTAAACGTAGTTCGTTGAACATAATTCACAAGACGACGAAGAAAAATTAACGCACTTGGGTCAAGTCTAGTGCATTTTTAAGGTAAAAAGCATCTTCAGTGAATTTGGGGAGTAAATCCAGCCACCTCAAATTGAAATGAGTCTAAAAAATTTAGCAGAAATTTTTGGTATATTAATTTTAATGATAGAATTTTGTAATGATTTTTAAGCAAAATTTTAAACTTCAGCCCGGTAGTTTTGAAGAAAAGCTTCGGGCGGTGGACGGCGTACGACGTAACAATGTAAGTACAGCGGACGGACGACGGACAGATATTTTACTTTATTTCTTTTATTTTTATTATTTAGGTACTTTTTTTTAGCTTATCAAGCTCGTAAATTCATTCGTCTGTTGAAGTATCTAAAAAGCTCCCAATCAAATTGCAGCTTTTTAGGACGAACAGGAGAGAATTTAGCTCACAGGTAAATATTTCCGCTACTTCCGTTACTCAATTCGAGACACAATTGGAAACGCTTTGGAAAGACATCGACACGAGGTGGATCGCTACTGGTGAGACATAAAACTCACTTTGAATACTACGATGATCGTCTCACCTAATATATTCATTCACGAGACCCTCTCGAACGATCAAGTTTGTCCCCCACCCCGGCAACTTCTTGGAACCGTTCCCTACAAGAAGAACTGTGAGTTCTTCAATTCCGTTCAAAGCGAAGCAGCTCATGAGTCACAAATGAAAAGTCACATATACTTTTCTAAACTGTTATGTGATCGTGTTATGAGACCACGAAACTATACACTTCATTCTGATCTACATATCCAACTAATATGCATTTTTACTAAGGGATTGACTACTTGATGTTATGTATTTTTGAGATGCGAGCTTGCGAGCATCCAGACCACCAAACTAAACACTTCATTCTAACCTACATGTCCACTAAACAGGTCGAACGGAATTGAAGAACTCACAGTATATTCATTCCATTGAAATTATCAAATCACGAAATCTAAATTCTGTACCTTATAGATGGACTTGTGAAGCGTAGGTAGATAGATATTTATTTTAACCAACTAATTTTCAGTTTGCAGGTCAGCTCTTGTTGTTAACAACAGAAGGACTAGTAAAGTGCAGGTTTTTTATTTTACGTAATTTATGTCCCTTCAGTAGGCGTCTACACATATGCAGTACCATTTAGATAATGTATAGTAGATTTCGTTTAATGATTATAGACAACTGTTGTGCGTTGAAGTGTTATCCAATAATACAAAAATAATGAATCTTTGAGCAATAATTTTCAGCGTTTTTATTTGTTGGACGCATTGTCCTTGCGCAAATAGTTCACTTCCATTTCTAGTCCCTCCCAACACTCTTCATTACTTTATAAATCTCAGACAAAACTCGTGTTAGTGAAATTGAGGTCCGCCTTCGTCCCTGATTATGTATACAGTAATAAGGGAGTAGTAGATTTACTGGTGGTTTCCCACCATGCCGAGTGTAATGCCTAATATATTTAAATTAATATCATCCCGTTCTGGGGCAGCCCCGGTATAATTGTAGGTGGGGTGAGAGGGCATAACTCAGAATTACGGGGGTACAAACCTTCCACCTCCTTCCAGCGGGTCAGGACCAGGTTTTCCAGCGATGACTGTGGTTTTAAACCGAAAATTTATGCGATCTTGCTCCCCGGGCCTCGGGGACATCGGCTAATTCCGTAATAGATTGCCTGATTTAATATAACGGCGCCGAAAGACCTCTGGAATATTTCTATTGAAAAGTGTTAGCCTCCTTCAAGGGCTCAAGCTCAACAAATAGGACGGGTTACCCGTTCCCAGGTATTGTTACAAAGGGTCAACTCGTATATACATGTATAAGTACAGTGTGTACTCGAAAAGAGCTGGTATAACCTACAAGAACAGAGTGTATGTCCTGGTCGGATTATTATTGTTAGCATTAGGGTTATTTGTATTGCCTAGAATGATCATTGTTTATTGGTTGAAATAAATCTTCCGTTGATCACCTGAATTTGTGAGAAGCACTTATCTAGATCAATAGAACATGCATGGAAGAAGGCAAGATATGTAGTCAGGGGTAAAAACCCCGTTGGAAAACGAGAAGGACATCTCATTCCACGTTCACGTATGTTTGCTCAACATTTTAGAGCCTATGCCAATCTTGTATTTAAACGGAAAAAAATTTTCGCTAGGATGTTATTGGTGCATGAACCGTTCAATAATTGTGTATCAGAGATTTAGATTTCCATGCCAAGAATTTATTGTAAATTAGCCCCACTTACAAGAGAGGTGATTAAGCTTAACATCTTACAAGGCATGCAGAATGTTCTAGTGTCTGAGGTTCTGCAAGTGGAGATTAGCATCATAAATATACAATTGCCATTCTAGGCAATAAATTAACCCTTACGATAATAATAATTATTATAATTAAGTATTATTTTTTAAGAGTTCAACGAATGATGGTTAGCACTTTCTAATTAGCACTTTTTAGTTCTCTAGCTTTCAGAAACTGTTTGTTTCCTTCGTCAGGAGATAATGAACATTCCGGAGACAAACCGGAAAACGACATAAATTCATACAGACCAATCAGCTTACTTTCTCTACTCTCAAAAACTTTTGAACGCCTTCTTCTCTCTCATTTTCTGAAATTTACTGGCCACTTAATCCCAAATCAACAGTTTGGCTTCAGAGACTCCCTGTCATGTCCCCTCCAACTCCAAAGGTACACTTCGTTCATCAAATCAGCTTTTCAAAATAAACACTTATGTCGGACAACATATTTCGATGCTGAACAGGTATTCGACCGTTTGTGGCACGACGGCCTATTGGCAAAGTTAAGACCTCACCTACCAAACAACCTATTTTCACTAATCACTCACTATCTGACTGGTAGAACATTCCAAGTGGTAATACAAGGAGAATCCTCAACGATTAGGCCAATACTTGCAGGTGTTCCTCAAGGGGGGTGCCTGTCACCATACCTCTACACGCTTTATTGCCACGACCTACCCCTCCCAAATTCGCCGGATTTCTCTGCACTATATGCGGATGATCTGGTTTATGCAGTGAGCTGTCCAGATTCAGAAGCAGCCACTGCTCGCCTACAACAGCTGCTTGAGGACCTTGGCCAGTGGTGCACCAAATGGCGGCTGAAGATAAATCCGAGCAAATCGCAAACAGTCACCTACACATATAAACGGCACTTCACAAACTACCCGCTACGATACCTAAACGAAACCATTCCATCGGCCACCTCTCACCGTTACCTTGGTCTAATTTTGGATCAGCGACTCACGTTTCACGACCACATCACCCAGTTACTGCGCAAACTCAAAATCAGGACCAACCAGCTAAGATCACTTCTTGACAACCCAAACACCCACATTCTCAACAAAGTAAGGATCTACCTCACTCTCATCCGTCCTATATGGACATATGCCCTTCCCATTTGGGGAACTTGTTCGAAATCGGAGTTTCGACGAATCGAACAACATCAAAATTCAACTCTCCAGCGCCGAATAATCCACTCTCCGCCACTTGTCAGAAACAAAACCATATACGACGACTTCGAAATTCTCACGTCTTCTGAACTCCTCATAAAACACACCACCACATTCATCAACAACAACCGAGAACACCTCAACCCATTGGCAGCAGATGGTCTGTCCCCTCCCCCAACAATGCCTCGACTAAGCCGCCCACGTTACATATTTTGCAACTTTATGAACAATGAATGATTAATACTTAGAAAACTCTATATAACTATTCCATTTCTACTGTAAGGGTGATACTTGGTACCGACTCTGTATTTAATTAATTAATGTTGTAAATAATTGTACCCATTGCCAACATGGTATGTTAATATAAGTAATTAACGGTCATGAAAATAAATGTCAACAGAAATTTATCAACAATGAACTTGAACATTAAAAAATGTATGCACAAAATTATGCTGAAAACTTTACTGAAGTTTGCATAATAAGTACTTGCTAAAAAATTAATAAAAATAAAAAATAAAAAAATTTTCAGTTTTACATTTGAAAGTGTATCGAAAGATTCCTTGACCCCCAGCCAAAAGACATACCTATCCATGTCAAAAACGTCTACAATTTATTTCTCCCTTGATGGGAAAAACAAAAGATCATGGATATGTCTAGTACCTGCTGCTTACCAGTAGGTACCTACTACTCAATAAATTGTATACCAACCATGTAGTGCCTTCTTTTCACAAGATTATTCCATTATGGTTACAAAACAATATTAGTTTATAACTTAGAGTAATAAATCACCATTCCTTGACACTACAATGGCTTAGAGGTCATGAGATGTTGTGATAAAATTAGAGCATTCCAAAAAGTGGCGAACGATTTTCCTACTATGAAAACTATGGGAGTTACTCTTCCCTAGTAACTCATTGGTTGTACGTGAAAAATCAATAGAAATTCTACCTAGCCTTCACTTTTCGAGTTAATAATAATCTAAAGTGCCGGAACGTTGGATTTTGTGTGGAAAAAATTTATAACTTAGCGTAATGAATCAGCTTTCCTTGACCCAACAATGGCTTAGGTATCATGAGATGTTATGATAAAATTAGAGCATTCCAAAAAGTGGCGAACGATTTTCCTGCTATGAAAACTAAGGGAGTTACATTTCGCTAGTAACGCATTGGTTGTACGTAAAAATCAATAGAAAAACGCTGCAAATTATTTCACAAAGGTTTATTATTTTTTCAATTGAGTATGATCGTAGTTTTAGTTGGCTTGCGTACGTCATAAGGCCCGCCCAGACTCCTCGGCGTGTCCTATTTCGAGTTGCCTCAACCTATACTTCTATAATTATATACGCATGTTTATATTTCTCGATTTGAGCTCCTATCTATTCAAATAGTTATTGCCTTAATAATACCATTATCTAACCACGTACGAAAAGTCGAGAGGATATGTTATTAAATATGCGTCGAAGCATTGGTATTAACACACAAATATGACCTAGAAAAAAACATATATTCATGCCTCGAAGGAACGCCGTACCCACCACAAGGTGCCGCGGCGCCTCCTCTCACTCCACCACCCGCTCACCCCCCCTCACCGCCCACCGTGACCCCCTGCCAAGCGTGCCAGGCGTGCGTGCGTGCGTAAGTCTAACAAAGCCTTGAAATGACACTTTTTCGCCCGTTTTTGGCCCATAGCATCTATGCGAGTAAAGCGATCGGGATGGTTAAACGTTAGGACCAACTAGACCCCAAATGGAGTCTATGTGCGAAAGGACGGGTTTTTTAAGTCAATTCTTAGGCCTTTTATGGCCCGGACGGCGGACGGCGGACGGCGAACGGCGAACGGCGGACGGCGAACGGCGGACGGCGAACGGCGGACGGACATTTCAAATTTGGATTCTACGCACCTTGAAACGTAAAGTGACAAAGTTTGAGGGGGGGTTATAAAAATTTTTTGCTATACGATCACATAGGCTTATATTGGAAATAATAAACCAAAAAGGAGATAATGAAATAAATTTAAAATCTTGGAACTTGGAACTTTTAAGTTGTGTTTTAGCTTGGTGATAATTTTCATGTATGTTGGAGTGTAGCAAATCAAAAATGGTAATTTTTGTCCGGGTCAACCAT
Organism: Adelphocoris suturalis; assembly: GCA_030762985.1. NCBI lineage: Eukaryota > Metazoa > Arthropoda > Insecta > Hemiptera > Miridae > Adelphocoris > Adelphocoris suturalis. The sequence continues at coordinate 25,353,384 of CM061043.1, forward strand.
TTGAATATGGAGTCCTTCTTTAACCGTACGCTGGTAATAGCGTGGCTCCATTTCCACTAAAGTTGCAGTTTCTGAAAAGATATTATGGGTTGCAAACTGCTTCCTGTGGTCAGCTACTTCTGAATTGGAGCTTCTTCTGAAATGTTCAGCTACTCTACCTTTATATGGTTTCCCGGATTCTTAAATGAGCCCACCAATTTTCGTTCCTGGAATATACCTTAATTTACATTTTGTTCTTGTCCGAATATAAGTACTTAATCTTGTAGTTGTTTTTCCCATAAAGGGCAAGATTAAGCGTGCGCTTCCTGTCTCTCCAGCGCCACCTCCCTCTTCTGTTTGTAATTTTTCCTTCATTTGTTGAATTCGTTGGTTGATGAAATATTCCGGGTAACTGCTTTTGAATGAGTCCGATTGAATTTTGTTTATCTCTTCCTCAAGGTGTTCCTCATCTCAAATGTTTAATGTTCTGAATGCCAATGAATCAACTACTGACATTTTTTGGGATACGTGGTGGTAGGAGTTGAAATTTGATATTTCTCGTGTTTGTCGGTTTTCTGTATATACTTCTCCCTATTCTTCCAACTTGGATTACTAGTAACTTTCTAAACAGTTTTACATAAATTTAATGTGATAATTTTCGAAATTTTGGTCATACGATCGCTGCATGACTGGAATTTTACTGTATAATCTTCTACTAGAGTTCTCAAATATCTGGCTAAACTGCTAGCATTTGTTATACCTAAATCAAGAGCTGGTGTGTTGGCAATGAATTTTAAGCATCACCACCGAACGCAATTCTCTCACATTTGTTCACCTTTTCTCCACAAAATTCAGTAAAAGAGCAACATACTTTAATAATTATTGCCCACTAATTAATTTTACACTTAATGTCCCTTTCACTTGACGTTGAGAAAATATGAACACGCTCGCCGGGAAATTCTCCCGTATTTTATGCGTCGTTACTGCGAAAATGGTGGGAGCTGATGGGCGCCGCTGGGCGAGACAGAGCCCGGCGCAGGTTGTACGAGATGATTTAGAACTACCAAACTTTGTTTCGCCTCAAGGAACTTAGGTGGGAGGGGGAAAGCGGAAAGTTGTTACGCTACCTGTGTTGTCACCGCCACGATCAAACTTTTACCTCCGGGGACTGAATGTGACACCAAACAATGGCGAAGGCTCCTCCACCAATTATCTCCTTCAAGTGAAACAAGCTGCTTTGATTCTGCCAACCTAATGAGCTCTAGTACCCCCTCCACTCAACGGAGAAAACGCACGGGCCTTTTCTCCCTTTTAAGCAGAGGAAACTTTTGTATTTCTCCCCTCCTCTTGATTTTAGGGAGGCAAACTATCTTAATGAGATACGCAAAATTAAATTCTGCAAGTCTTCTCCGCCCGTTCGCTCGAAAGATTTTTTAATGAGGGGAAATATCTCCACTTTTTTGTTAGTACGAAGACAAAGAGAAAATTAACGCGTGGGGAAATTCGTCTGGTATTTCGTTTTAAAGGGCTGGGTAACTCACCGGAAACTGCCGAATCGACCCGAGTTTAGGTTCTCTTTCTGTGTTTCTGAGAAACGCTATCCGAATGATTTCTTAATTTACATTGTGCCGGTTCAGCTGCTTCAGGGCTGGCGCACCAACAAAGTGTTGGGAGGGATGGAGAGGTGAAGCTCGAAAAATCCCAACTGCTCGGATTCAAAATTCTCAACAGCTCAAACTAAAAATTCCCAACTCTTCAAACTAGGAAAGCATTCCAACTACTTTTTTCTTTTTTCAATTTGTAAGTAGGAATAATTGAACACGTATTTGTTCAGTACGTATATTACCGTACCAATCATCATTAAAAAAACGCACATCTGAGTGTTTCCGGTTTTCCTGAGCGCTGACAGTAGCGGTTCACCCGTCTTCGCCCTTCTCTTTTGACCTCTGTTGAAGTAAGGAAAACAAAGGGGATGGAATATAGAAGGGCATCAGAAACAAGTAGATCAGTGCTCACGAAGTGAGTCACATGATAGCGCATATTCTTGTAAGGAGATCCGCTGCGATCTCCTTCCTGCTATTTCTTAGTCTTGCAAGAAATAGACGCTTCCTGCTTTGAATAGTAGACAAAATGGCTTTGGAGCTCACTCAGCTGATCGATGACCTCTCATGCGTCTTTAGCATTCGCCCTTCAGCCTCCCTCTCCAATTTCAGCTTTCTGTGTCAAATAGGAGACAAAATGGCTTTGGAGTTCACTCCGCTGATCAATGACCTCGCATGCGTCAGCGGCCCCTGATATATCATCATCCTCGCTATGTTACAGATTACATCCATACCAAGTTTCATCAAAATTGGACGACGGGAAGTGGCATTTAAAACGATTATAAGAGGACATACATACAAACATCAACGGACAAAGTGAATGCAATAGCTTTTTTTATTTTTTTATTATTATTATTATTTTTTTTTTTTTTTTTAAGAAAGCTAAAAATTGTGAGCGAAAAAGTAGATCTTGACAAATTGGCAAGTTGGGAATTGAGCTCTTTGAAAAATCATTCAAAATATTCAAACCAAATAAAGTGACGGGTTGAAAATTTTCCTAGTTGGGAAATTAAAGGATTATGAAGTAGAAAGTGAATACTTAGTAGAGAATTTTGAGGACCAAAAATCAGAAAATGAAAAATTAGCAACTTATAAATTAACCTAGTTCGGTATTAAATCTCAATGATTATTTCAAAAGTGCTAGTAGTAATAGTAAAATTATCAGTAACGTACCTTTTGGAGGAATCTGTCGTCACTAGCAAGTCGAGTACCAGGAGGCGAGCGCTTTCGACGCAAATACATCATCATCAGGTCGTCAAATTATTATTATATATATATTTTTTTTAATATATCAACTAGTTACGTCTGAGATATTGTACAGGTAACTATCTAGATACTTCTTCCGTAAATTACGCATTATTCAATCAAGTGTAAGTCCATTTAAATACACCACACTACTGCCGCACATCAGCATTTAAGGTCAAATGGTTTGGTTCTTTTCAGACGTCGATTTACTTGTGAGTTATCGAAAAGCTGGATGGCTTCTGGATTGGTAAGGCAAGGAGCCTCTGTTCATATAGCTCCTGGCGTATCTTCTGGTAACATCACAGGCTCTCTCGATTTAAGGTCCTTGTGGAGATCATTATTACGAATGTACCGCGGAGGGTTCACAATATTCTTCAGCACTTTATTCTGGAATGTTTATAAAGTTTTCATATTACTTTTTGCAGTGCATCCCTACAGATGTATAAAATAGGTCCTAATGGGCATAAGTACTGTTTTGTATTAACAGCAATTATACACACACAATACACAATAGTAGCAAGTAGCAGCAATAGTTATGTTATTTAAACTTAGATGAGAGTATCGGCCCACCAGCCAATAGTTTTCTGAATTCGATTGATGGCTCTTCTTTTTTCTTCTATACGTGTTCTTTCCACTTCTGTTTCGCATCTAAAGTCATTCCCAGATACTCATTGGAGTTGGAATATGGGACTGTACATGGCTTTATTATCAGCGGGACGTTTGTAATTTTTTTGTTGGGAAAGTTAACATGAACGGAATTAGTTTCGTTTAGTTTGAGGATCCATTTTCAAGTCCATTTTCCAACAGCATACTTATGTGGCTTCATGTAATTTTTCTGTAAATTTGTCAACCGAGTCTTCAACTGTCATAATTACTGTATCATCTATGAATGTGGCAATGGTAGTCCCTCCTGTGTGGGGTACATATTATGTATATAATAGGTAATGCAGAGGTCCCATCTCACTTCCCTGAGGAACCCCTCTTTGATCTTATGGATGGAACCTCTGTGATACAGGTTGAATAGGATATTAACTTGCCGAACCACCACAATCCACTGAGTGAGCTCTTTTGTATGCTATTTATCCTACGAAACTGAGTTTCCCTGAGTGTTTTTTGTTGGGGAAGTTAACATGAACGGAATTAGTTTCGTTTAGTTTGGGGTGAAATTTTCTAGTCCCATAGCATGTGTGTAATTTTTCTGTAGATTTTTCAACCGAGTCTGCAACTGCCAAAATTGCTGTATCGTCTATGAATGTGGCAATGGTAGTTCCTCCTGTGTGGTGTACATAATGAGTATATAATAAGTAATGTAGTGGTCCCAACACACTTCCCTGAGGAACCCCTGTTTTGATTTTATTGATGGAACCTCTGTGATACATTGAATGGGGTTTTAACTTGCCGAACCATCACAACCAGCTTAGTATCCTCTTAAAGTTCAAGCGTTGGAAGTCCTCCCGAAATTCTTGTTTCGTCATTCCAAGACAATGCTCTTAACATGTGGCCCGCTGCACGAGTTTTGATCTATATTTTCTTCTTCTCTTTTTATCTTATTTATATTAATTTCCACTATTAGATTAGGTTATAAAACCGCGATACGCATTACTATAGATTCTCATGGCTGGGGGCTTTTTTCCATTAACACCCCAAGATCGACTGTGCGGCATACGGAGGACGGAAGGCTTTTTCTCTCTCCTTCACGCATCTTGAAGCTTAAATCAATGTTTGAGGGAGGCTTCATATTTTTTTCTTTTCGGTTACAAAGCTTCATTATTGAAAATGATAAACCAAAATTTATTCCAAAAATTAGGTACCTATATATGTAATTTTAGCTTTCATAAACCCGTGATGTCAATTGCTTTTAAGCATTGTACAAATCGCAAAAACACGTTCTGTGTTGAAACCCATGAATGTGAAACTTCTTGATATAATCATTCTCTTGATGTCTTGGAGAGGCTTCCTTTTAAATGTTAGTTTGCTAGGGTGAACAGGTGAGGGAGGGAATTTATTCAGCTCACCCAACTAGATCACTGCTATTTTTAGGTTCAAATTTCTGTTCAGATCCCGTGTAAAATTTTCGGACAGTAAGATAATGGTTAAAGCATGTCCCACGCTAAACATTTAGATCCCAGAAGTTCAATAATAAAAGTACCTACTAGACCGAAGAAACCTCTAAAATCGTTTTAAATTTCAGGCAAGGGAAGCGCCCATACAATACATGCAAATGCTGTTCCGCAGTCTAAATTTAGTTTTGACACAGCACCGTAAACTGTTGGCCTTTGAACCTCGTAACCCGTGATGCGACTCTGTCCTATTTTTAGAAATATCGCCTGCGCTTAAAATTGCCGCGGTCTGGGGGAATATTCGGGTCTTAGTTCTGTTGGGTAAATCTGTGAAGCTGTAAATGGCCAAATGATTGTGTAAATAGTCACTCGGCAGGATTTACTTTCCTGCCTTCCTGCTTATTTATTTCCAATTCGGAAATAAATATTATATGAATATTGTATAAATAAAATAAATAATATATAAACAAATAAATAAATATTGGGCCATTCACGATAGCTCCAAACGGTCTCGCGCCACGCCACGCCGCTCAGTGCTTCGATATTGGAGTCGGGTTGGAAAAAATTCTATTCTTGACGGATTCTTATAGGAAATTTCACGCTAATTCTGAATATACCCATGTTGGGGTCGCAAACTGGTCCATTAACGTTCAAATAAAAATGGCTAAAAACTAGTTTTTTTAGGTCTAAATTTGGAGAAAAAAAATAATATTATTTCTATTGGCATACAAAATTATCTTCCTAGAATCATTTTAAGGCGTGAAATTGGAAGTTTAATATAAAATTAGCATGATTTTTAATATTCCAAAACAAGAAGTACATACTTCATTTGTTAGTAAGGTTTCCCGGTGGTTTTAATGAACTTACTATTTAATCAGAGAAAACCAAACTAATCTCTTCTTTTTTTTTTTAATCATTAGTAAAAAAAGTCGCAAGAAATTTCTATGAGATTAGGTCTAGAACGGGTTGCAGAAAGTAGGAATGAAATTTCGTACACGTCTTTTTCTAACTTTTCGAGAAATTCACTTTTGAAGTTGAGGAAACCGTCAAAACTTCGGAGATATCGTTGGTCTCTTAAAGTCCTCAATAGGGATTAATCCCATTACATAAAAAATATTTAATAATCTTGATTAAGTTATACACCTTTGCTCACATTCGTAGAAAATGAAGGTTCTCCCCGATTCATAGTTCTTAGCCGATGGATATACTCTAACTGAAACATCGCTCCATTTTGGTAGGACATTCACGAAAGCGCCACGCCAGTCACTCCTAGTCCTCCACAGTGAACGAGTCGCTCACGCATGGTCGATGAACTCTTTTTTTATGCGGCCATATGTTTATATGTGAAAGGAAGAAAACTGAAGAAGTGGTGTAAGCAGTGGCGTTGAACAGGAGCCACTATGAATATAATCCTTTATGAATTTGTTCAGTGATCTGTCGTTGGAGCCCTGTGATTGGCGGAACTATTTGCGGATGGACGAGCCCACCTACTGTAATTTACTTGAGCTCATCACGCCTCTAATTTTAAAAAGTTACATTCTTGCAGCATGATTGTATGAGCGAATTTTCGTAAGTTATCGTAATACATTTGTTACATTGTTTTAAAATGTGAGCACTTTTAATGCAAAGAAATGGTAAACTACTAATTTTATGACAAAAAAAACTCGTTCTAAATAATAATCCAAATTTTTTTCGTTCTAAATTTTTTGAGCTCATAATTATGGAATTTAAACACGAATTCCAGCATAATTTTGTGTATACATTATTTTAATGTTCTGTTTATAGTTTATAAACATCTTTCGGGTAATATTTTTCTAAAAATATAAATTTAACGAATTTTAGCCGTTTATTATGATTTTTGTGTTTTTTTTTTTTTTTTTTTTTTTTTTTTTTTTTTTTTTTTTTCCAGCACATTTAAAATGCTTTTTTTTGCGAAAGAATCGATTTTTTACTCGCAATCCTAAGGAAAGTGATCCTCTGGAATGACGTACAATGGATTCCATGGAGGAAGTTTAGAAAATTTGTATTTTACAATATTCAGAGTCATTGCTAACAGCAATAAACTGCCAATTTGATTTGCCAAGTCTAATCAATCGATGGATTGAAGCACCGCCTCAATCAATCACAATCTATTAGATTTTACGATCCAAGTGCAAAAAAAATCTCCGTTTTTCTTGGCAATTAGGCGACAAGCACAACGAGGGGAGAAAATCAGCATAAAAAAACCTCGTAATGCCTCGTAATTGGCGGAAACTCAGCGCAAGAGAGCTTGACTTTCGAAGGACCATCCAGGGCGATGTGAAGGGGTGAGCAGATGGGGAAGTGTGTGAAGGGGTGGCGATGGTGGAATTCAGTTCCTCAACTAATGCTATAAATCTATTTTAATCCTCCCTGGTCACAATTTTTGGTCGTATGTAACCTTTTTCTACAACAGTCGTCGTTTCTTACGGTATGTAGTGAGTAAATATTATTGTCAATGATAAAATGTGTAAATATACCACTTGGACAAATTATTATATAAAAACATGAAGGGCAGGATGCGGAGGGGCAATAAGTGGCGGGAAATTGAGTGGAGGGATGGGATTAGAGGGGAGTTATCATAGTATAGAATGATTATTTAAAAAAATATACTACCTAGGCCAATTATTATAGAGAAACTTTTAGAAATTTGTAGTACCGCCATTATATTATGATTCGGTACTCTCAACTTCGGCGGGTAATAAGATTGAAGTAGTGTTCGATGTACCTACTTTAATTTTTAAATCTTAATTTCAAAAAATTACAAATGAAAAAGTAGACATTAATTCCATTTAATTTCGTTTATTATAAATGAGGCGATTGATTCAAGAAATGTTTAAAATTGATACATTAATTAAAATTTCTATCTCTAAGGTCGTAGACCCGTCTAGGAGATGTTGCCGTTTGGTGGTTCAAGTTCGATTATCTTATCTAGAATTTTATTTTAAAAATATTTTACATTATTTTGCTTCAATCGGAAGTTCTATTCCTCAATTATTCAAGTTTAAGAATGTCCAATTAGTGCATCTAGAAGTACCGAGTGCAGCGCTCGACTTAAGCATGCGGTAGCCGCGTTTTAACTCGATCTAAAAAGTCTAGTCAGCCAACGGCGAAGGGATTGAAGAAACGGCTCAACCAATTGCAATCCATTTTTACGTACTATGGCCCAAAAAAATTCCTTTTTCCAGGCTATTACGCAACAAGAGTAACAAGGGGAGAAAAAATTGGCACGAAAACCCCGAAATGCTTCGTAATTGCCGAAAGCTTCAAACCAGAGAGCTTGATTTTCGAACGACGTTGTGGCGGGTAGGGGAGGGGATTAAGATATTGGTATGGTGGGGAGGGGTGGTTTTCACCACTCGAATTTAGCTCCTCAACTAAGCTTGTAGAACTGTTTTAATTCTCCGTGGTCATATATAATCCCCCCACTCCATTCTCCATTTTTTTCAGTAGTATGTTATTTTGAATATAGGATTTTCCGATTCAAATAAACCATTCGCCAAATGAATCAATCCTTTTGCCAAATGAGTTAAACCTCTTCCCAAAATAATAACCTCTTACCTGTGTACCCTCTACCTGCCGAGTTTGAATGCGATCGGACCAACAGACGATGAGAAATCGACGTTTTGAGAAATTCACGTTCGCGTATGCGTACAGGCTACTGTTGATGATCCAACGGACCGAATTATAGGGACTGTCTAGGAGCTAACCCACACCATCCCAGGAAATTTCATCAGGATTAAACTGACAGTCGGACACGGAACCAACATTGATTTACGCTCTGTAACGCAAAAAGCAAGAGGGAATTTCGATTTTGGAGGTCACAAATTTTTTCGACTTCAATTAGGAACACAAAGCTTCTCTACCTTCAGTACTGAGGAAGCAAAAATCTCCGTTTTTCCTCGCAATTAAGCGACAAGCACAATGAGGGAAGAAAATTGGCATGAATACCCCATAATGCCTCGTAATTGGTGGAAACTCGGCACAACAGAGCTTGACTTTCGAACGACCACCCACGACGGTGTGGAGGGGTGAGAAGCGGTGGGAATGGTGAGGAGTGGTGTGTTCACTCGAATTCAGCTCTTCAACTCAACTAAAGCTGTAAAACTGTTTTAATTCTCCCCGTTCACAATGTAACCTCCCCCTTCTACCTCAGTGTAACCTTCCCCGCCCGTCGTGACGCTAAATTGTTGAACGCAATTTGTAAGAGATTAAATGGGAGGGCGAGGTTGACATTCCGCAGACAATGAGCGCGTCTACAATTGTTTCCTTTTTCTGTAAAACTTCTCTTCAGCTCGGCAAACCGCCTCGCTTTATGTTTATTCATCCCCTCTAACCTTCATTGGCTCAAACATTTTTTCTCCCCCTTCCTTCGCTATATTTTTCTTCCTTTTTTTTGTTAAAGAATAAAAAGAATTCAATTCAGACAGACCATCGTCTTAAAGTTATAAAGTATGCCTCGTTTTTCTTCTGTTGTCTTTTTTTTTTCGATTTGAACCGACTGCCCTATTCCTATTCAAGTCCCAACATTCTGGCCGATTTCGTATCAGGGGAAAAGGAAGCTTTTTTCGGCAAGAGCGTAACACCCGCCCATAAAAAGGGTTGTTTTTCGTTCTTTCATTCGTTCTTGCGCTATCTTCGTCTTGCATCTCTTTTTTTCCTTTCTTCTTCCATTTCCCTTCATTTCTTCCCCTTCTCGCTTATATATTCTCTATATTTTCAGGACCGAGCGAAGGCATCATGGCAAATGGTAATAGGCTTGTTTATACTTGGCTTCAAGAGCCTTTCTCGCATACGTCATTTTTTTATGGCCGTAAAAGAAAGGGAGCCTCGAATTGGGAGAAAAGAAAAAGGAATGGAAAAAAGCTGCTGTAATGCCCTGAGAAGTGCCATTGTTACTCTAATAAATCAAATCGCGCTCTGCGAGAACTTTCTTCGAAATGAAACACAAAAATTGGTCGTTTCTTAGACTGGACTTGAGTAATTTGTAAAAAGATTATAAATATTTACTGAGTTAGGTTATGTTTGTAACAAATATTTTTATCTTCAACTGAAACAGTTGAAATGTTTTTTTTACCCGCCTTTTCGTAGAAGAAGGGTATTAAAGCCGTCGGCACGGCGGCACTTGGGGGTAGGGATGCATTTTCTTTGCGTTTCAAAGGGTGTAGAACACGTTTACAATAGTCTTCAATTTTCAGATTTCTTTATATGGACAAAATTTTGTGCTTACTACTCCCCCAAAACCGCTGGTTCGATTTGGACCAAATTTTGGTATGTTGTATTACCATGTCTGAACTTGTGCCTCGCTGACTTTGGTGAGGATCAACTGACCACCAATGATGATGATGTCAAAATCGTGCTAAAATCTCTCCTATTCACCGCAGGACGTCAAAACTTGATAGGGGGCATCTCTGGGACAACAAGAGACGAGCGGAAGTTAGTGAAAAACGTTGTCTTTTTCCACGAAAAATAAATAGTTACAATGTTAAATCGATTTCGACGGTTAGGCCATAATCATTAACAAACAATAGTTATTGTTTATAACATATATAAAGAAATATGAATATGAATGTCTATTGTGAACGTTTTCTACACCCCCTGAAACTAATAGAAAATGCAACCCCACCTCAAGTGCCGCCGTGCCGACTACGAAAAGTTGGGTAACATTCCGTTCTTGCGCCGAAAAATCAAGCTTTCCAAATGAACAGATGAGTTTGATAGCCAGGACTTTTTGAGGCCAATAAATTGCACATATTTCAACCAATTTCTAAACATTGTTAAATTTATATTTTTAACACACTTTTAGTCAAGAGATGTTTATCAACGATGAATTAGAGCATTAAAAAATTATGAACAATATTATGCAGAAGAAATGTCTTTAAGTTTCATTATTATCTGCTTTAAGAAAAATCTATATAAACTGCAAAAAAGGCATAAATCTAAAATCTTTTTTGAATTGCAGAATATTATCTAGAACGAATTTATTTTCCATAAAACCGGTAGTTCACAATTTAGCACTGAAAGTGTTCCGATTTTAAAACAATGTATCACGACATAACACGATGATTTACGAAATTTCACTCATACGATCATGCTGCATGACTGGAACTTTCTTAACAAAGATTATGAATTCATGACATTAAACCAAAAATTCATTGCCTACATGTAGGGGTGGGGGGTGCGGGGTGGTTCAATCCAATTCGAAACGCCGAAAAGGGAGGAAATCTCCCCAAAACAATAGTCCCCCCGAATAATTACTCCAGATAATCTCACGAAAGTGAGAAAGGTTGGAGAGAGGGAGTGGAGGGGGTGACTGGAAGGGGTGCGGAAGGAGTAGGATGTTGAAGAGGGGAGTGAGGAGGGGAGGTGTGATTAGGGGTGAGGAGGGGAAGAGATGGGGGGCTGGTGATCGAGTAGAGAGGTGGGAGTAGAGGGTTAAAACAATCGGGGAATCGTCGGTTCAAATCTCCTTCCCCCCCTTCTCGACCGATTCCCTCGACCAAGACTTTCCCTCTGAGCTAGACAATGGTTTCCTCGACCCCCCGCGACGCCCTTTTAAAAACCATTCAATAGAGCATTAAGACTAATCCTATAATTGCTTCTCACAGCTCTCTCTCTATTTTCCTGATTTTTTTTTTTTTTTTTTTTTTTTTTTTCCTGCTATCTTTCGTATTTGAAGCTTGAAACTTTTATTCGATTCCGGGTTTTCAGAGAGAGAGAGAGGGGGGGGGGGTTTCTACGGAATTTCCTTCTTCCTGTTTCCAAAGGAATCAGCGGATTTAATTATTTAGGAAGATACCTTCCATTTAGAGATTTGAAGAATAAGGAGTTTTCCGTAAGATCAGGTATGATAGTTTGAGTAGTTGGTGGAATAAACTCAATAGTTCAATTTCGTAACCTAATTGTGTCAGACCCATCAGCTTTATTATTTCACTGAAGGGTCCAATACCGCGAGAGGGGTGACCTACAGTGTACACTTACAAAACTTTTACGAATAGTAGAGTGAGCTTGAGAACTTCTCTCCTCGTCCAGGTGAGTGTGTGCTCTCTGTTGACCTGCCTCTCTTCTCAAAAGGGTTCTGCTTCATCGAACGGCCGACTGGTCTTCCAACGAATTCTGAACCGCTTCGACGCTTCCCAATCATGTTCCATTTGCAACACAAATAGTCCAGACACTTTTTATTTCATTCTGCCCCGTTTACAATTATGAGCGTTTTAAATTTTTTGGGGTCCTTTCCTTTAATGAACTTTTATTTTGCTCGCTAATTCATTTTAAAGACTCCAGAGATGTTTGTAAGATTGTGCGGTTTCTACAAATTGTTCTGCGGCAAAGAGCTTTCGCAGTAAACGAAGACTTTCTTCGTTCATGAATTTTTTCCTTTCCCCTGTCTTGAACTGTACAATTTCAATATCCTACTAGTACATTCCGTTTCACTTTGTAAGAGGTACTGTATTTTATTTCATATTCTTCTTCTTCTTCTTCTTCTAGAGTCAGCTTGTGTCTGTTTCTATTTATAGAATTGCTAGGATTCTTTCGTTTTGTGGGGCTCATCAAGTGGTCTTATTCTGAAAACTTCAACGTGTCATGCTTCAAAGTGTCGTTGTGTCCTTTTACCGCACGTTGTCCCCTATCATATTCAACTGTGAAATTGGCAATTCTTCGTTGAGCAGAGTTTTCACCTTGCACGATCTTGGAGTGCTTTAAGACCATCAGCTTACCTTCTCGACCATATAAGAATGATATCAATATGAGGTTGTTGGGCTTCATAACACTAGAGATTTCGACCAGATACTTGCGATTTTAGCTCTTTACAATGCATTGGCTCAACCAATCCAGCAGTATATTTCGATGATATGGAACCTAGATTTAGTGTCACGTTCAGCAGTTGGAGTGGTTCCATATTCCCTTGGAGTTGGTGGATTATATCACCATGGAGAAGTGTTCTACTCTTGGGCTGGAGGATAGCAGACTTGTGACTTGCTTGGTTTTAGCAATGGCTCTGAAAATTTTAAAATCAAAACTTTTGAAAAAATTTCTACATTGAAATCCGTTTTGGGGCATTTTGAAACGATTCCTAAAGTTTGTGCTTTATTATATATATATATTATATATTATATATATAAATCTGAAAATGAAATGAAAATGATGTCATTCCAGACGATAACTCGCCTTAGTATTGAGACGATAATCTCGTTATTGTGCACGTGTACAAGCATTCCAATCGAAAGGATGAGTTTGTTGGCCAACAATTTTTGAGTATATTAATTTGGTCAAATTTGAAAAATTTACTTTTAAAAATCACTAAAAATGCTTAAAAACTGTCCAAAAAAGTAATAAGTTTATATGAATGAAAACTCAATTTTTTCTTATTTGATGTTTTCGCGTCTATTGACATGAATATGTCTTTGCTCTGGGGGGTCAACCAAAAATTTCCGTGATGCAAAATTTGTGTCACAATTTCAGTGTTCAGCCGGTTACAATATTCTTAACGTAAAGCAATAGCATCATTTACTCCACTCCATAGGAAACATTTTCATCCTCTTGACAACAGTCGACTGTTAACAACAACTCATTGTAGTGGCTTCTCCCCACAGTTATTTTCACATTTCTATAAGTAAACCGTTGTTTTGTTGGAATTAGTCAGGATGCGGCCATGCGGCCCAGGGATTTGTTTAAAGTTAAAGGATTTGTTTACAACTCTCGAGGACAACTGTTATGAAATCCCCAATCAAAGACATATCCATGTAACATGGTATCTGCTTGTAAAGCAGATGGTGGAACTCGTTTACGAGTTGTTTAGTTAGGTTTTTTCTTGAAGTTATCAATATACTAATTAAACATTTGGGGTTTTAAAAATAACATGTGGGACTTTTGGGAAACAAATTGTAGTAACCAAATAACTTAATTTAACGTCCAAATTGAAATTAATAAAAATCAAAATCAATAAATAATCAAACTATATAAATAAATTCGCGTTCGCGACAGGGCTTGTTTCATTGTACTCTGTACTTTATGTACATAAAAGTAAAATGAAATAAAATCTAAGTATGATGAATGAGTTTGATTGGAACGTCGAATTTGAGAGTTTTCAAATTTAGAAGCACAACCAGATTTGAGTTGGAGTTCAATGGAACTCCCATTTGGAATATGTGAGTTGGAACTCACATAATAAGTGAAGGTGATGAACGGTGAATTAAGTTGTCAGCACGGCGTTCGAGAGCTACCTTACACTCATGACCGATCGGTATTGCATGTTAGTATACCTTCCGCGCCGGGCGCCGCTGATACGAAACTCCCTCATTTTGGTTTATTATTTTCACTAATAGTTAATAGGTACTTAAATATTATTTTTCATTATTTCCAATAATGAACCTTCGTTTAACATTCCTTATAAACTATTTATTTTATATTTCAATCAGGAAGGTACATTAGAAAGTCAATTGAACACCTTTAGCATTAGCTAAACATACCTAATTGATTTTAATATCCGAATCTAATATCTAAAATTCAAAGTTTATTTCTATCTCTGTATATTCCTAATAGACGGCTAAACGGCAGGACCGATTCTGACGGGAGCGGTCGTAAAATGATCAGCGAGTTCCGGCGCACAACATAGGCTAAGTCTGAACCTCCAAAACATCCTTCTACTTCATAAACGGCGCAACCCTTCGCTACCGATTTGTTTGGTTCCCGAACTTTTGTTGCTATGGTTGCTAACAGGCAGTTTGTTAGCAGCAAAAATTCGTGAAGAAGCCTTGACTATTTGCTACGGGTGTTCTGAGTGAAGCATGGGTAGCATTATTGATAGGTGATGGACGGTGATATTTCGTGCGAAGCACGGGTAACCTGCAAGTTTGTAATACACTTCTTTTGCCTCCACACTACCGATGGTAGGAAACCTGTGTTCATATAAAAGCCGACAAAATGTGTGCCCTCTAAAATCAAAATGTAGGTACCCTAGTTTTTTGCGTCTCATGCTTGCTGATCAGTTTTGGTTACATTCCTGTCTGTGTGTCTGTCTGTCTATACCAATTTCTTTTGCCGCCAAAAACTACACTAAATTTCAGTTTGAATTTGATGAAATTTTCAGGGATTAGCTCCTGGACAGTCATTTATAACTTTCAGTGATTGGATCAATAGTAGCGTGTCTATCTATCGGACCGATTTCATTCAAACTCGAGGATAGCTGGGTGTATGGATCAGGATGGGGCCTCATGAATTTTATCGGGATTGGCTGAGAAATAAATTTTGGATACTTGACCAATATCTTGTTTTTTTTTTTTTTTTTTTTGTTTTTTTTTTTTGTTTTTTTTTAATTTTTCATGTTTGTAGGCAGTTTACATACAGTCTTCCCATATGTATCACCGACGGACCTGAGAACGCTTGGTATTTTTAGGAGAGGGATCCGTTAAAGGCTTCTTCTCTAAGTCTTCAACTTTGTTTGATATTCGCTACAAAAAAACCGGCCGTACTGACCTTGCTAGCTTGCTCCTCTTTTTAAGAGGTACATTGCTTCTGATGTCCCACAATCCCTCCTTTGTTTCATCTAATTGGGATTTTGCACGGGTTCATAATGTTTAAACGAAATACTTGAAAAACAATTTTCAACTTTTCTTTGAACCACACAACCGAAGCCTTGTCAATTTCAAAAATTCAAAATGCAGAACCGAATCGCATTAAAAATTGTATATATCCCAACGATATGAATCCCATTTTGGCTTCTCTTTCGGTAAACTAAGCGATCAACATTCAGGAATTTGTAGTTCTAAAACCCAAAACGACAGGGTTTTCTGTTAAATTTATATTTTTCCTGTTCGATGAATCGAATTAGCCCTCCCGTGGCGCGGTGCGACCAACCGTTCGTTCTCTATAGGTCTTCTAGCACAGGAAAATTCAACATTAGCTCCAATTCATAGAAAAGCGTCGTTTCCTAGATATGTTTTCGGGTAATGAACGTGCTTGGGTCAATGTGGTAACTCAGCTGATCACGGTAGAGCCCGTCATTTCATTTGTATCCTATTGTCCTAGAAAGACTCCCTATCTCAACTCCCCAGAGTGGACAGGAAACAATTTAGTTCACGCAGCTTATCAAGATAGAACTCGCCATGCCATTGGTCTCTCAATGTCACTTTGCACTTGGTTAATGAAACACGTAGTACATCGGCCTGGTTACCAACAAGTAACGTTATCGTAAATCGAGAATTTTGTATACTTTATGAATGGCTTTGCGTGTAGCTCAGCTGCTTTCATTTTTGGAATGGCTTAGGCAACGTAAGATTTCTGCCTAAATAGAGATGTTTCCAACGAGTGGTGAACTATTTCAGTCGGATGAATAATAACGGAGAGGCTACGTTTCCCTGGGAACGGCTCAGTTTTAAGCAGAAATAATTAGAAAATGATTCCAGTGACAGTGTCGGTGTTTGTTTAACTCTGGTGAAACTCCGAGACAACTGGACTGATTCTGATGAATTTTCAGGGTTTGAGAAGGTTAAACTCAGGACAATTCCATCGTCATCCATCAATTTGTCACGGTTGGATTTTAAACATGGAACATGTTATTGCCATCATAACACGGCCAAAAATGAGATAAAGTTACCTGACATTTAGTGCGTTACGTGAGCTCCGAAGCCATTTTCTCTCTCTGTAGTGCCTATATCTACGTCCGCATATAGATGACAAAGTCAGCCTACCGCACAATCACCACGAAATTGCACGTCACAAATCGTTTACAAAGGTGCGTTGGGCTGAGTGATCAGCTGTGGCTAATTTCGTTCCTTTTCGATCTACCTTTTTTCGACATTTTATTCTAACTTTTCTTACGTATACTAAAAAGCGTAAAAGTGTGGGGATCTGGAGCTGTAAATGTGTGAACCCTTTTGGGAGACGCGAAGGGTACAGACTGATGATCTGCACATAAGGGCTAATACAAAAACAATGAACCTTTGTGTAATAATTTGCAGCATTTTACCATTTTCAGAGTAATTGCAATAGCTGTATTCACTAAAATAAACCGTTCGGTAATCATTCAGCATTTCCATGAATGAGCGGCTCAAAACGTTTTCTTTATTTCTGAACTACCTACGTATACGGTTTTGAAGTTAAATATAACTCAACCCCTTTTTTGTACCGAATTTTATAAACAGCCTGCGAATCCCCGGAGGAAAAGTAGTCCCGCCGAGAAGGAACGTAAGCAGTTATATGGGGGCGGGTCGTGCCGTGAATCCGGGATCGCCTCCTCCTCGCCTGGGCCGTGCAATCACGGTATGGTGCAGTACGCAATGCAGGAGGTTAAAAGGGGGTTGAGTTATGGATAGAACGAGCTCTGAGAAACGCGGGTTTAGGGGAAGGGCGGGTTGTTCAATAAGTAAGGGCCGGAATCTAACAGGTTCCCCTTTGCAACCGCACTTCTTGCCACGCAGTGGGATAGTTCAAGGGGATCGGAACCACCATTTAAGCCCTTCAATGCACCACAAAAAAAATTCGAATCATGCAGCGTGACCATATGAGCAAATTTTGAAATACGAATTTTCCTATATTTTCTTCATAAAAATCAGGTTTGAGGCATTCTGAAATGATTCCTGGATATCAACGGAGACAAAGACACAGCTAAAAAACAAAGGAAATAGAAAAGAACATCACAAATTAAATTCAATGTTTCGGCTGATTGCCTTTCAGCCAATTTTCGTGGGAAAAAAGCTATTGCAATGGCTCCAACATTTTCAAAAATTGTCTCCATTCAAATCCGTTTTGAGGTTTAGATTATATATATATATATATAGGAAACACTTAAATAAAACTTACAAAATTGAGAGAATATTTCGCCGTGTCGGCGTCGTCAGCTCTAGTGAAGAAGTAGTGATATAGAAGAAGAATATAGAAGATATAGAAGAAGTATATATATATATATGTCATTCCAGACGATAACTCTCCTTAGGTTTGAGATAAAAATCCCGTTTTTGCTCCGAAAAATCAAGCTTTCCAAATGAATAGTTGAATTAGTTGACCAGCAACTTTTCAACACATTGAATTGGTCAAAATTTCTGAAATGTCTAAAAACGGCTAAAAATGGTTAAATTTGTATTTTTTAACATCGAAAGATTCCTTGACCCCCAGCCAAAAGACATACCTATCCATGTCAAAAACGTCTACAATTTATTTCTCCCTTGATGGGAAAAACAAAAGATCATGGATATGTCTAGTACCTGCTGCTTACCAGTAGGTACCTACTACTCAATAAATTGTATACCAACCATGTAGTGCCTTCTTTTCACAAGATTATTCCATTATGGTTACAAAACAATATTAGTTTATAACTTAGAGTAATAAATCACCATTCCTTAACAATACAATGGCTTAGAGGTCATGAGATGTTGTGATAAAATTAGAGCATTCCAAAAAGTGGCGAACGATTTTCCTACTATGAAAACTATGGGAGTTACTCTTCCCTAGTAACTCATTGGTTGTACGTGAAAAATCAATAGAAATTCTACCTAGCCTTCACTTTTCGAGTTAATAATAATCTAAAGTGCCGGAACGTTGGATTTTGTGTGGAAAAAATTTATAACTTAGCGTAATGAATCAGCTTTCCTTGACCCAACAATGGCTTAGGGATCATGAGATGTTATGATAAAATTAGAGCATTCCAAAAAGTGGCGAACGATTTTCCTGCTATGAAAACTAAGGGAGTTACATTTCGCTAGTAACGCATTGGTTGTACGTAAAAATCAATAGAAAAAGTGCCGGTCGGGAAAAAAGTGTCGGTCGGAAAAAAAAAAACAGATAAATGCGCAGCAATCCCACAGCGTTTGGGAACAAAATAAACAGGTAATAATAGCATTGCAACTATGGTCGCTAACAAATGAAAGCTGGGGGAAGGAACTAGGACCAGATGCTGTTTCCAGCATGCGTATGCACAAACGTAAATTCCATCAAGCATAATTTTCTCACGTGCTAGTCGTCCGGTCTCGTTCAAATTTGGTGGATAGTTTAGGTTAATAGATTTGATCATCTCATATAAAGTTCTACATGATTGAATCATTGGTATCTGCGGCGCATGCGTGAATATGTAACCCTTGTAACGGGGGTAAGTTCCACAGTTTTTATCTGATTATAATGGACGAATGGTGGCGGTGAGTATCGTGAAACCAAAGCTGTAGGATGGAAAATCCACTCTAGGTAGTTACTTTGGCCGACTGCTTTTTAGTCAAAATGTATAATGTGGATATTTCCGAATACATCTTATGTGAAAACTACATATTCAAAGAAATTCAAAATTATATAGCAAGGCAGTTCTTTCCTATGATGGTGCGGTAAGTGTTGTGAAACCAAAGTTTTCAGACGGAAAACCCATTCTAGGTAGTTACTTTGGCCTCGTTGCCTTCTTTTTTGTTATAAACTCTCCTACGTGATAGGGGTATACAATAATTTGACGGTGGGTAAGTAATAACACCACCTCTTCAGTCACGTTCGTGGTGCTCAATTAGAACGGCAGTGGAAGTACATCTAACAAGGGCTCTGACGAAAGATTGTCGAGTCCTTGACGAGCTTTTGTATAAAAATTCACACAAGACCGATTTGCCCTTTCTAGTAAGTGGTAAGATGGACTGACCTATGTGGTTATAGTTTTTCTTGCAGGGATTAATTGCATACTACTGCATCTCTGAACCTAAAGCTAATATTATTTCAGAAGTGTTTAAGCCGGGCTTACACCAAACGAGCATTGATTGTGAACATTGTTTGAAAAAAATCGCGAGCAAATGCTCGGGTGGTGTAAATTACACTCTTTCGCGCCAAACAGAGTTTGCGAACCCTGTTCGCGAACGTTCAGGAGCGTTCCACCTCTTGTCAGTAAACCGACGAACCATCAAAGGACTCATAGTTCGTTCTGCGCCCGGTGTGAACGGCATATCTGCGAGAACAAGAGCGAACGGTGGATAACTGCATAAATTATCCTCAAAATTTTTCGGAGTGCGTGTTGTTAATCGCCGTTATTGTTTTCACTGTTTTGCTTTTAGGTTCGTAATAGAGTGGGACAACGTATAATGTCGAACTAAGTGGGATATACGAAGGGCAGGAAGAGCTTTGGCAACAGGACCTCTTGTTGTTGAATATTTATTTAATGAACATCTGCTTCACATGAAGTTCACAATTTAACAAAACATTCATATATTATTTGCAATGCAAGAGTAGTAAGTAGTACAAAAACATAGAGAAAATAATTATTACAATAATGTACGCCGATCTCACCAAAAAAATACTGTAAAGCTTTATGTAATAATAATATCATGTATTTGATTTGATGAGCTACAAATGCGAATTTTAAAATGCTTCTTTCATGCTACTTCTTCATTCATGCATACATATACATATCATGAAAGTTCAAAGTTGTTGAAAGCCTTATATTCTGAAAAGGCTTCTCAAAAATTAATTAAAAAAATTGCAAATTGGAATATCCTATTTACCATTTCGAACCCAAGATACCTAATACAGGTCGAGTTTTTGGCGTGGGAATGAGTGATGAATTGACGTCGATCTAGCAAAGCAAAACATTGATTTTGTTGTAGTTTTTAGAGGGATATCCGAAGTTACTCCACGTTTTGGAGTAACTTCGGACACATTGAATTGAAACCTTCACCCCCAGCCAAAAGACATATCCATGTCAAACCAGCCAAAAGACATATCCATATCCAGACATATTTACTTAACTAAAGGGAAACCTAACGGTATAAATCCGAAGTAGAAGTAGTTTAATTTCTCCCTTGATGGGAAAAACAAAAGATCATGGATATGTCTAGTAGGGTGAAGTGGGGTAATTGCGTACTTGGGGCAAATGTGTACTCATTTGAAAAAAGGAGGAAAAACTGAAGCTAGCCGTTATCTAGTGGCGCAATTTGGAAGCCTGTAGTTCAGTGATCACTTCTTAGATGGCTGCACCTACGCCCAGATAATAAGGCTTTATCAATCTGCCTCCATTTCAACGGGTGTTTGTTTTCGTTATGAATCACATTTCGTGGACTTCTGTTTACAGTGCTGCAGGATCACCATTTTCAGCTTGATTTGATTAGTTCTTGGATAAATCACTTGAAGGTAAGTTGTTTTCTTCATTAATGGCTGCAGATTAGTTAAATTAGTGTTTACCTGTACATAATGTTGGGGTAAATGTGTATTTTTTCCTGGGGCAAAGTGTACTACAGTACACATTTACCCCAAGCCAAATTTACATAGAATACACATTCACCCACTCCTTATTAGACTTTTACAATCTTATTAGGGCTTATATTTTTGTTCCCAAATGTTTGATTGACCTCCTCACAATAAATTAATTGATTCTGTTTGTTTTCAGGAAGAAGATGCCTCGAAAACATGTTGCAAAGAACATTCCTAAGAAGTACAGCACTGAGTTACTGGACCAAGTACTTGAAGACATTCGTCGAGGTACTATGACTGCCCACAGACCACACCAGCTTTATGGCATTCCGAGGATGACGTTGTATTCAAGTCTTAACGGTACTAGAGGTAAGCAAAAAGGTTGTGTTCGAGGTAGAACGACTGCGATTCCAGCAGCTGAAGAAGAAAAACTCGCTTCGGCTTTGAAGACAATGGAAAAATGGCGTTTCGGTTTGTCAAGAAAGGAAGTGTTGGAAGTAGTAAAGTTGTATGTTGAGTCGAACAAAATGGAAACCCCTTTTACTGACAACCGCCCAGGCGAAGACTGGTTCCTTAATTTCGAAGCTCGTCACAGGTTATCAATATAAAAAACCTGAACCCCTGGAATATGTAAGGAAAAATATGACCGATCCGTTTGTAGTGGGAGAATATTTTGACTTGTTGGAAGGACTTTTGACCCAATATAAACTGCATGACAAGCCCCATTTGATATGGAATTTAGATGAGTCATCGCAGATGGCTCGAAGGCTCCTCCCCTCATAATATTCAAAGCTAAAAATGTCTGGGATGAATGGTTAGCTCCTGTAGGATCAGGGTATCCAGGGACCTCATACACAGCAAGTGACAATGGCTGGATAACGACTGAAATATTTAAAAATTATTTTAAGAAACATTTGATACCTGCACTAGGGAAGAGAGACCAGTGTTGGTAATTTATGATGGGCATTCCACTCACGTTAGTCGTGAAGTGATTGAAGAGGCTCTGAAAGAAAATGTCACTATTCTGAAACTCCCTCCACACACTACACATTTTCTGCAGCCATTAGACAAGGCAGTATTTCGTTCGTTCAAAGTTAAATGGGACGAAAAACTCGTCACTTGGCAAAGAAAAAATTTAGGACGGAAAGTAAGCAAAAAAGAGTTTCCAATCATGGTTACAATATGGTTTTTAATCATGGTTCAGACATGGTAACAGTTGTCAGATGATATAATAAAAAGTGGAATTGGGGGATGTGGAATCAGCCCTTTCAACCGGGATGTAGTTCCAAGAAACAAATTTGACCCTCAAGCACTGGAAAGATGGGACCGCCATCAACAAAGCTTACGAGAAAACATTTCAGATCTCCCCACACCTTCCACTTCGACTCAACCTGTGCCAGAGTCAGGACCTACCATCCTACATACTTCAGTGGAAAATTCATCGTTAGCTTCCATCGAAAACCACAGTTCAAGCAGCAAACAAAGTTTTGAAGATCTTCTTCTCGCTTGTGTGAAACAGACACCAAAAGAAACCTCTACCAAAAAGAAAAAAAAAGTAGCAAACGGGGCTGAAGTGATCACAACTGAAGAAACATTGAAAAGAATCCGAGAAGCAGCTGAGGCTGCTAGAGAAGCAGAGGAAAAGAAGAAGGAAAAGAAAAAGAGGCAAACAGCAGAGAAAAATCAAAATAAAAAACAGAAAAAGAAAGCCCCATCTCCTGAAACCTCGGATGATGAAATGAGTAGAATCAGTGACATCATCTTCGGAGCGAAAACTACCTGCCTAGTGATCCTGAAGAATGGTTCGCTGCCCTACCTGATGATATCAATGAAGATAACGACAAGGAAGTTGAAATAGGAAACTGGGTTTTGGTTCGCTTTACTACCAAAAAAACAATCAAACACCACGTTGGTAAGATTACTCAATTCGAAGGGCTACCTCCCATTGTGCAATTTGTGAAAAAAAAAAACGGAGAAAACACTTTCGTTTGCCCTCACTCTGAAGATATTAGCGAAATCGATGGCAATGCTATTGTCACCAAGCTTCCAGAGCCATCTGTGGGAAGAAGAGGTGTTTTGATATTCCCAGTTAAATTTTCCTCCTACAACATGGGTTAGCAGAGTTGCTGGAGGTCTCACTCAAATTTTCTATTCTCATTTTGGCCAGGACTTGCCTCTATAATTCCTTTTTTTTACCTTCCAAGATACAAATTTCGACATGTTCTTTTCAAGTTTGCTATTAAAGACGTTTTTTACCTTTTACTCCTATGTTTTGTACTTTGTTTTCACCTTTGTAAACTGTGCCAATTAAGAGAGGACAGAAGGTGGGCAAAAAAAAAAGTGCAAAGCTTCCACTGGAAAATTCGGAAATATAAAAATCATATACAGAATTTTTTGTCCTTAACTGCTTTTTTGTACACATTTGCCCCAACAGCAAAACTACTGATTTGTATAGGATTCCCATGCGGCGTACACATTTGCCCCAACTCGTGGGGCAAATGTGTACTTCGGAGGTGGTTTTAAAAAAATAGCAATACAACCATGAAAAAAATAGTTTTTTAAAATTCTTTGGGTGATTTGTAATCTAGAGAAACGCCGCTAGAAGATGAAATAAAAAAAATAAAATTCTGAATAACCCCCTCCCCACCAGAGGCTGAAGAAGTTGAATTTCGTCAAAACAGGTACGCAATTACCCCACTTCACCATACCTACTGCTTACCAGTTGGTACCTACTACTCAATTGTATACCAACCATGTAGTGCCTTCATTTCACAAGATTATTCCATTATGGTCACAAAACAATATTAGTTTTTAACTTAGAGTAATAAATCAGCATTCCTTGACACTACAATGGCTTAGAGGTCATGAAATGTCATGGTAAAATGAGAGCATTCCAAAAAGTGGCGAACGATTTTCCTACTATGAAAACTATGGGAGTTACTCTTCCCTAGTAACGCCTTGGTTGTACGTGAAAATCAATAGAAAATGTGCCGGTCGGGAAAAAGAAATGTCGCGAAAAATTCCTTGACCCCCAGCCAAAAGACATATCCATTTCAAAAAGTGTCGGTCGGGAAAAACTTATTTCTGTTCTAGAACCAAAAATTTCAACCATGTATCATGTTTTCTCCTCGATATTGATTCGAAATTCTATGAACTTAACAAGCGGTTGCAATCATGTTCACAATATCAATTATTGAGAATGATCACCTGTGTGTAAACAATTATTTATATAACCATGCTCATAACTCAGTTTGTTGGACACGCACTTCGCAGTAGTTAACATAATATTGTTGGATAAATCGAGAGCTTTCCAACGAATGGTCAACGAATTTTGTGGGATGAAAAACGACGAAGTACCATTTCCCTAGCAACGACTCGGTTGTAGGCGGAAATCACTGTAACACTATATGTTTCGTGCGCGGAAAAAAATTGACTCGCAAAATTGACTAGGACCCCAGGGCTAAAACATGATACATGTTAAAAAAAGTGTCGCGAAAAATTCCTTGACCCCCAGCCAAAAGACATCCATGTCAAAAGGCAATTAGCCAAAATATAAAATTCATTTTGTGATATTCGTTTCTTTTTCCTTTGTTTCTTAACTTTCTATCTGAGTATATTGCTCTTTAAAATATTTTTAATATTGGTTTAAATTACGAGTATCTGCAAGAGCTGTGCCAATAAAAACACGAAGTAGGGCCAATTTCAGAACCTAATAACTAAAACCAATTTCGCGATCCCTTACACTACAATTTATCTTATTGAAAGTCCGCCGGGAAATATCGCCTTATCCGTTCCTAATCGGAGAAAGGGATTGGGTGGGTATCTATAGTGCCTTCAACACTAACCCTTTTGCTGACAAGGTAAAGGGAATCTTAAGAGGGAGGGCCGACGGTGTAAAATCAAAGTGCTTCCACGTCGATTGAGCCTAATTGAATTACCCTTCGCGAAAGAGAGAGGCGAGCAGAACGGGGCGTTACGTCGACTATTTCATTTCCAGGGGCGGCCGAAGAGGGCAACTTCTACGCGAGCGAAAATCAAGAGAGGAAAACGCTAAGAGCAAGAGTAGAGTAGTAAGAGGAAAACCTCTCTTCTATCTCTTTGACTTCACCTAGTTTACACCGGCCAATAAAAAATTTATTACTCCTTCGCTCCAGTCCGAAAGTATAAGGTCGACTGTTATATTAAAGCACGTTCGACTTTTTTCTTTTTTTCATGAGTGAGGCGGTGTATTGCTCTTCTAAACAAGCCCCTAGAGAAAGGCCGAAGAAGAAGCAGTAAAATTCAACCACCCGAGAAGAATTTTTCAAACTGAAACAAGACTTCAGACTACCGGATTGAATGAGTCTCGCTTCCCAAAAGGTACCATCACTCGGAAAAATACTGCAAATCATCACCTAAAAGTTCATCATTTCTTCAACACATAGCTCTCCAGTTTCAGTCTAAAGATAATTATTCTCAAACGAAGCTGGTGGCACATGAATTAAATATAACTTCTGTCTTCTGCACATCTAATGAAACAAAATAAAACACAGCTTTGATGATCTGTATCTATGTAACAAAAGTTATAATAAACTTAATTTCTTGAAAAGAGGATTTCATTGTAATCATATCACCGTACTTTATAATGTTATAATGGTACAGCCAACCTTTTCTTGAACATTCATCCTGATTTCGATTTTTCCACCAAATTATTATCTTTATTAAGGTCAATAATCATTTCTTCACCAATCTCATTTGCATAGTTTTTCATTAATTCATGATTCCCGCACGAATCTTAATAATTTTAAGCTTCTACATAATAATCTCTGTTAATGTGTTACTTGCACTATACATTTTTATCATTTTTTTTATTTATTCTTAAATTAGTATATCAATTATGAACTGTGCTCTGCGACACGACAGGCATAATTCAATACTTTTTGTACTCATGGCACATAACACATGAACATACACAAACCACTCACCTCCCACTCTCGTAAGAAAGAATGACTAAAGACCAGGACAGTTACCTCAGATTTGTGGGTTGGTAGTCTGTGTCTTGTTTAATGGTCTCGCCCGTGTAATTTCAAATAAATAATGGAATTTTCACTGATTACAAATGTTTTCATTCATGAGGTTGAACGTCGTTTTTCGGTTTATTATTTTCAATAATGAAACTTTGGAATCGACCAAGAAAAAAAATCGTAAGCCCTCCTCCCCTCAAAATTTGTTGGATAACGTTTCAAGATGCTTAGAATCCAAATATCAAATGACTTAAACAAAAATCTGTCTGTCCGCCGTCCAGAGCTTGTCTCCGAAACTACTGGACCAAAGTTTATGAAACTTGGGTTATAAATCTAATTTGGGGTCTAGCTCCTAGAAGCTCGGTATACACTTTTTAAAACCCGTAAATGTAGCATTTAAGGGCTGAAATATTCAAAAATTGAGATCTCGAAAAAATTTGAGATAAACAGTAATGATTTTTTGGTACCTAGTCATTGATAGACACTATCCCAATGAATCGAATTAGAGAGTGAAATCATGCGCAAGAAGTTACATCTTTGAATAAGTGAGTCAATCGCTACATTCCATTTATTACCGCTAGGAAGTAGGTAGGTAGTTTGTAAAATAGGAACACATAAAAATCATCTTAAAAAATCCGACGATCGTATTGGTTGATATTTAGATAATTCCAATGGAATTCAGACTTCGCGAAATCGAGTTTAATATAACTATTGTCCCTAGGATGGACTTGTGAAACGTTGGTTTTATTATATCTCATACATCTTCAGTTGGGAGGTACCTACTTAAACATCGCTATAATTAGATCAAGGGGACTATTAAAGTATAGATGAATTAATTAATTACATTAATTTTTATTCTCTAGTTACCTATGTATATCTACCGAGGCGTGTTGATGAAAAAGTCAGCCATTACGCAAATCGTTTACGAAGATGCGTTACCTACACTAAAGAGCCTGTGAAGCTAATTTATTTCTTAATGACCCTGCGGAGCTGAAATTTGAAATGAAGCGCCATTGGGATATCTAGAATAGAATTTCAGTGCCCGTAGGCGCACTGATTCACTGAGGGACCTCAGAGCCTAACTTGTTTCTTCATCGACTTATGGTGATGAAACCTGAAATGGAGATCTTTTGGGGTATCTAGAATATAATTACAAAGTTTGGAGGGGCCATGATCAGCTGCAGGACCTCTAAGGCTAATTTTGTTCCTTTTCGACTTGGGTAGCTATTCCTGTACTTTTTTCCAAAATTTTACTGAAAAGCGTAAAATTTAGGGCTCCCGGAGCTGTAAAGGCGTGCCTCTTGGTAGGCACGAAGCGCCAAGTTTTTTCTTCAGCTGAAAATTGGTATATTAATCATTATATTATCAATCTAAAGTTGATAACTATTGGCTATTAATACAGAATATTACACAAGGGATTATTATTTTCAATAATGAACTTTTGTAATCAACTAAGGAGAAAAAAAATTAACCCCCCCTCCCCCCCAATTTTTGTTTCAAATACTTAAATTCCGAAAATCGAAAACAAAAAAATCCGTCCGTCTGCCGTAAGCCGAATGACGTTAGAAGCTGTTCTCCGAAAGTACTGGAACAAACTTTAAGAAATTTGGCTCAAAAATCATATACTGGCCGGAGATCTGCCAGTAATCCCGCTTCAATTTTTACCAATCCCCGACAAAACCACCCCCTTTTTCCCTACCCCAGAGGGTAGAATGTAAGGGCTGAAATATTTAAAAAATCTCAATCCTGAAAACCTTCAATATAACAATAATGTACTGCAACAAAATAGTAATGAAAACACAATTAAAAATAATTTGTGATGTTACCAATGAGTTAACTCCTGCCTAGGTACTTATGTACGGCCAATAATCACCACTTTGGAAAAAAACGCTGCAAATTCTTCACATCAGTTGCGAACCACGCTCAATACTTTCCTTTCTAGTTGGTAGAAGATTGAGGTTACGATGCTGATTTTCCATTCAATAATAATATTTAAGATCAAAAAGAAGACTGCTGTATAAATTTGAGCCTACAGTACTAATTTAACATCAAAAAACATCGTTTGATTTCGGAACTCAATTTTAACGAATCTAATATGTCATTTTTTAAAAGTATTCTTCATTTTATCTTGCATTCATTTGCTATCACTACTCCTGACTTTGATTAAGTATAAAGCTTTTCAGAGCTTCACATTTAAAAATTTATTAAATATAAAGCTTTTAATACAAATTCTATTTTTATCAATGTATTACATTCAGGCATACCAACGTCTGCCGGACCAGCTAATTAGGGCCATCGCGTGGCAAAGATAAAAAATTATAATTATAAATTAGAGGCACATAACTTTTTTTTTAATTGGGTATAACAGAATTTTGAATACTGTTCTTCGTTGGATGTATTTATTAAACAAATAAATAGTTGCAATAAATCAAATGGGTTTGTTTATACCTACCTATACTGTTATAATAGCCTAATAATGAACTGCATTGTGTTGTACTGTTGTAGGCATCAGATTTTCTCTTGTATTACCTCTGTATCAAAAGTTAGTGTTTTCCGATTTCCAGATTTTTTAATGTTGGGTAGGAGGGGGACTGAGTTGCGGTTGGAGGGGGATCTTAACGAAATCTGGCCCAGGGCGCCAACAAAGCACGCGACGGCCCTGCAGCTAATCCTACACAAACGCCATAAATATCAACGACTCGGACTTATTTAATCGCCAAAAGTATTCGATTACAATAATTGTATTCGAAAATACTTGAGGCAATTAAATAGTATTAGCCGCGCGGGAGTAGAAATGTGATCGATTACCCTTACAATTTTTTTTTTTTTTTTTATCGTTATTTTATTCATAAAAATCATTTTTAATCGATTAACGCCCACCTCTGAAATGAGATGTCTTATGTGTCTTGGTAGTCAAATGACTTCAACAAAAGAATTGTTGAAAGGTGCAGGGTCACTCGAAGCCAGCGATGAATCAAAGTCAACAGGAACTTCATCATCAATGACCAACATCTATACTATTTTATTAGAATGAAACTCCGTCTGTTTGTCCATGCTATGCACGGCCAATCGGCCTGAGTGGCGGGAGTCTACGAGTGAGGGGATCTTCTTGGGATTTTCCGAAAGGGTGTATAAACGATTAAAATGAGAAGTTAATTGAGCCCAAAGGTATCTGCGAGCAGGCCCTTTCTATCTGAAGGGGAACCTCTTGAAGGAAGGAGGAACCTTTCCGTTCGAAAGACATTTCAACAGAATAATAGACGGGGTTTTTCCTACACATGTACAGCAATACTGAGTGAGCAACATCCCCTAATAAACTTTTCGTGGTTCCACGTAGTTTTATAAGATTTAATTTGTTTGTAAGTAATTTTCAACAGAAAAAAAAAATGTCTACCAAGTTGGGTGGGGACGTGGAGGCGAGCCAGCGGCTTGTATACTCGTATAATTAAGAAGGTATAAGATAAGAAAGACAATGAAATAGAAAGTTGTAAAGTCTGAGAGTTGTATCGAATTTTTAGGGCACTGTCTGAAACTTTATCAAAATAGGTATATAACGTTATAGGTACCTACTTATTTGTAGTTTTGAGCATAGTAAACAATTTAATCTTGACACGAAACGTATTGGCAAGTAACGCATGCATTACAGGGACGTCTCTACATATGGGTTGTATAGGATTTTGTCGCGAATAATGAATAGACCGCGATTGTACTGGATGCACCCACAACCCCTCCCCACCCATTGTAAACTAACATGTATTTGCTGCGAGAAACTACACCTCCTCCCGATTATGAAATTTTAATTTACTTAGAGTGGTTCTTTCAAGAGACCAAATAGCCTTCGGGCTACACAGTAAAAAGTCGAAAAAATCATCGAAATCGGTTGAGAAAATCAAGAACAGTATATTTCACGTTCACCTCCATCACTCTTCTTCACAAAAGTCCGTCATCAAAATAAAATAAAAACCCCAATTTTTAGCAAATATAAAAAAAAGTCAAAAAAGGAGAAAATGGAAATATCATTTATAGGAATTACCCCCTCCATATACCCCCCCCCCCTCAAACTCATATGTTGTTTGTGCTTTATTGAATTTTAATATAAAAGCATATATACCACACCTGTACCTACCTTAAAATAAGAATAGCACCAGAAGATTACATGTTTCTCACTTTCACCTGGAGCAGCGAGGCCCAAATAGACGCTGGTCTCATAGCCAACAAAATTTTTTGGCTTACGCTTCATGACGCGGAAAATCCAAAACCCTACAAATTATGACACCAAGGTTTATTATTTCTGTATTACAGTGGCGTAGCAAAGCAATTTATCACGGAGGGGCAACAACAACAGCCAAAGATTATAGGTATATGTAACTATAGTATAAAATGTGTATGGTGGGTACTACTAGTCACAAAGAGGGCATTGTAGCATGTATACAGGGTGTCCCACAGAAATGTTACCCCCCCCCCCCTCATTTCCCCTGAATTCAGCGTAAGTAGACCTCAGGAAAAATACTTTCGCGTGCGCCACTTGCACCAGAAGTTTAGCAATTAGCAAATTAAATGTAAAATCACCGAAATTATACCTTATATCTGCATAAAACCGAAAATTCAAATTTAAAGTCCTTGTCAAAAAGTCCGGGTCATATAAAATCAATGGAAATCTGATATATAATAAATTATAACGAAGAGGAGAATGTAAGAAGTAGATGGGAAAAAGCGTTATGCTTAGTACGACGCACAATAGGTATTTATTTTGTACTTTGTCCCGAACGAACCTTGAAGTGACAATCGGTATTTTTACCCATCTGATTTCGCAGAGGAGAAATGCCTCCCTCGATGCCGATGCCAGAAATAGTTTATTGCAAAGGTTCATTGTTGAAAAAAATTAAACGAAAACAATCACTTTAGAATTACCTAATTTGAATTTGAGTCTTAGGTACCTACCTACCTACCTACCGAGAGAAAATGAACATAAAAGTAATCATTATGTAGGGAGACACATTGTATTATTTTTACAGCATAACCTTACGTACCTTAAATTAAGGTAATTAACCCTTCTTTTGATGGACACAAAAAGAACACTCTTACCAAACTAAATCTGTCTTTATTATGAGAAAATGCTCATGAACTGGGGAGCACAAGGCTTGTCATTGACTTACCGTTTCCAATCCAATCGTCTTTGTAGATCTTAATGTATCCCTCCAAGGGGTTCATAACTCGTAACTTTAGCACTCACTTTTACACTAATTACGGTTCCTTTCATGTTAAACATTGTATGACAATTACCACGGAATAAGATACAGGATATAGGGCATCAAACGTTTATGAGAGACTCACAAACGTAAACAAACTGAAGTAAAATGATTTATCGGTTGGTTCACATATCGATTCTTTCAATCGTTTCCATTCGACTATGGATATTTCAATCACCACAGCACAGACATTTTTTAGTCCTTGTAAGATTCTATTAATTTTATTTTACCGTTATTCCTACTGGGACTCATACCAAAAATCAGGGACAATTGAAGACTTTTATGAGTAAGAAAACTTATTGATGGTAAGAAGGACGCAATCGATGCTACTGCATTGAATCGATCAATCGAACGTGAATCGGAGGGCAGTAAAGGTGGGGAAAGTTAGGGGCAGTGAGAGGGGCAAAATGACTTTTGGCTTCCAGAGGGAAATGAGGATGGGCCAGCCCCCCCTCAGGAGAGGGGGAACGACATAATTTCACCACTGTTTCACTTTATAGTATCCAGCATACCATTATTTTTACTGTAGTTATTTCGCTTCTGTTGGATGGGCATTATGGGCAATTATATTATCCACGGCGTTTGGCCCTCCCTGGAACAAGCCTTGGAGGAGCGTTCCTAGTTAGCCTTGAAGTTGCTAGGTAACTGGACCCACATAACAGGCGTGCTTTGCGGGTTGCGTTCTCGAACTTACCGTAATTGGTACTGACGTTAGTAATGTGAAATTATTAATTATTGTTCACGCAGCATCCGTTTCAAGAAGAACTTCTACATCCTCTGTGATCGTGGGGGGGCTCTGCCCACCCTGCCCCTCCTCAAATTACGCCACTGCTGTATTAGCAAGCTCTTCTGCGAAGATCACTGGTCTGTTGTAAGTCAGGCATC
This sequence comes from Adelphocoris suturalis, assembly GCA_030762985.1. Classification (NCBI taxonomy): domain Eukaryota; kingdom Metazoa; phylum Arthropoda; class Insecta; order Hemiptera; family Miridae; genus Adelphocoris; species Adelphocoris suturalis. The sequence continues at coordinate 25,385,570 of CM061043.1, forward strand.
TCACGTGTATTGACAATTTGAATTTAGGTAGAAAACCGAATAGCATCGAGTCGAATAAGCCGAAGTTCAGCCAACTCCTTCATCAAAATCTTTTTGCGACTCACATTCGTGTTGACTTTTTTAAAATCTCCCTGCACTTTAAAATGTTTTAGGAGCGCGAACGGTTAGTCGCGGAATGCTCCTAGTGGTCCCATTTGATTCGTTGAATTAAGTTCTATCTTAACATACAATTTAACAACATAACAATTTAACATAAATATGGTACGAGAATTCGCCCACACGATCATGCCGCATGTTTAGCATTAGAGCCCAGAGAAAAAATTTAAAATCATCCCAAGTACCCTCCCCTTGTAAGTTTAACTAATTCATTTTGGTTCAATTTGAAAATGTTGAAAAAACCAATATTTTTACGACAAACTTTCGTTTTTACAAATGTTTATTACATAACAACACTTGAAAATACACAAATCTATAAGTAATACCTACCTATATTTCATTTAAAGTCTATGTAAAAAAATATATTAATATTTTACAAAACAGCCATGCGAACAAACAATTTTCTTGTTTTCAATATTTATCACAGCATGGGGAAGGAAGATAATCATAATTTTATGAGTTACGGTTGATTTGTGGAACAATTTTTATGACCTATAAAATCCATAATATCTAGATAATATAAAAACAAAGAAAATTTCAAAATCAGAGGACTAGACAATTAAGAGTTAGTACCAATTAAATGATTTATTGCAAATAAGCTGATATAATGAGAGACCCTAGTTTATTAGCCCAAAATTACGAGGGGTATATTTCGACACAACTCTAACGGTGCATTCAGTTGACAATATAGGTACATTAAATTCAATTCAAAAGCAAAGGTAGGTACCAACAGAATAAGCAAGTAAGTTTACTTTAATTATTGGGTAAGATTACTTAATATAAGTAAATAAATTGATATTACAAATCAGGTCAGAATAAAACTTTATTTGCCTCCAATTCTGGCCAGCTACCCTGGTTGCTCGTACACTGATATTACCAACTCTTTCAGCTCAATCTCCAAATCTGAGTCTGCCATACTACCCGTGGAACAGCTTATAATCTTACAAAACAATTACCGTCTAATCTGTTTCATAGGTAACGCTTCATCAGCCCCCCAGAGCTCAGAACATGCTAGAACGCATCTTATTTTCGTCCCAAGTTAGAGGACTTTACTGTACTAATGTTGGGTTCTTACGCTATTGGTTATGAAAACATGCTTCCAGCATGTTAACTATCCATGGATATAATTATTATCAAATTAATAAATGTTCATTTGTGAATTTAACTCGCCTTGTACTCTATAGTGGCGACGAGGATGTGGCCCTGAAATTCGGAGATCGTCATTACTGCGTTAAGATGGGCGAACAGTTCCATCGCCGACATATCAACCAACTCCGGAGAGTGGGACCCGACATCATGGGAGAAACAAGCAACTAAGAGGGAGGATTTGTTGGGTTTCTACTCGATTGGTTATGAAAAATGCTTCTAGCATGTTGACTAGCCATGGATATAATTATTATAAAATTAATAAATGTTCAATGGTGAATTTAACTCGCCTTGTACTCTATAACTAACAACAACACACTCACGCAACCTGAATTCCAACTTCCCTGTACGGATGGAAAATACCGCTAGAAACAGTTAGTATTGTTATGAGTACGGTTTGACACATCAGATAGAGTAGTTTGGGGGAGAAGACCGTCCAAATGAATAAGTGTTCACGTTGGATGAGGATCAAGATCATGAAGACCACCAGAGGAATACCGTTCAGCAGGAGATAGGTTACTGAGTAACCACTAGAGCTAGTTTTTTGATCAGAAATTCTGAAAAGAAAAGAAAGGTTTTACAAATCATAGATTAGGTATAAATGTGGATATTTGATGGAATGATGGTGAATAATCACGGGAAAACTTAGAACACAGTTTTAACGGGATCCTGAACACAATTCTTTTATTGTAAGAAAATAACAAAGCTAAAGCGGGAGCACAGGTAACTCGGAGAAAACATTTGACAGAATGAATTACACTTTCCCTCTTTGTCTGCAGGATGTCAGCGAGGGCGCTGCTTGCAATGCAGTGGTTACAAGATATGAAATTACTCACCGTAATTGAGATTAACTGTATTACCTTTCACAATATTACGGGAGTTCAGATCACTTTATCGATTAGGGATATTCGGGATTAATATTGGGAAACTTAATCTTTCATTGCTCCGTTCAGAAGTATAAAGGGGGTGACGATTGATTCGAAGCTACACTAGCGCTAACTCGGTGATTCAGGGAACTAGGTTCCTTGGGAAGTTCACTTTCCTTCTAGACGGGAATTACAAATTTGGGAACGGCCAAACAGATGGATAACGAAGAGTGGTGGAGACCTCATGCTGTAACTTTAGAGGTTTCTAGAGAAGGGCGCAGAAGAGTAAAGCGGGGTATCGATAGTGCAAGGCAGTGCTCATTTCTATTGCCAAGGTTCGTAAGCCTTGGGATGATGATATTCTGTTGGCTCGCTTTGAGCTCCTTGTGTCGCATCGTGTACCTTGATAAAGGTTTGTGTTGCCTCACAGTGAAGCAACCGAGGGTTCCTCTAGCAATCCATGTGTCGCTTCTGATGGTTCGTCCACTCATACCGATCATTCAAAGTTAGTATCACTTGAGGCAGATGTGACTAGACGAAGACGTGCTTGATGGGAGCAGTCTCCCACAGTACCTTGCTTAAGGTTCCATAGTGTGACCTTTTCCCCATCTAACGCCAGTCCCCCTTTCCCTCACCCTCTTCCCCTACTATTGGTAAGAGCACACACTTTTGCAGTAAGGTTTGGAGAAACCAGTAAGGTTAGAGCGTGAGACCTCTACCTTTTGGAAACCTCAAATTAGAATAATATAAATGTTATCTTCCGGGCTCTAGTTGCCGTAAGTACTGACATAAAATTGAAAACAGCTTTGTGCCTTCATAATCAACGTTCAGCCATAGTTCAAATGAGGTTGTTAAATATCAATTTACAATTATCGTGGTTTTCGATAAATCCGAGTTCTTATGAATTCGTTCAACTTTGTGAAACCTTTTTTCCAAGTGAAAACAACCTTTCGTTCAAATTGAACATGGTTCTCATAAAACAAGTTCAAGGTGTTATTGGTGAAACCAGGCCTGAGATCTTGATTTCATTAGTTACATACTTACTATCTATCCTTAATGTAATTCTACCTTACAGAGTTTCGTATCGGAGTTGAATGGGCTAGATTTTAGGGTGTAGGTACTGGTCTTGTTAGGTAGGTACCTACTCATCAAGTTTTTCAACGTAGCAATAAATAATAACATGATCCTATTAAAGAATAATAATAACTATCATAAATTAAATATCAAAGAGAGAAAATCTGTAAAATGTGTTAAATACTTGAGTAGGTACCTACATAAAAGGGTTCGGGAAAGCCGCTTAACCTTTGAGGAAGTAAAACAGGAATCTAGATTCTATAGTACGTACCTACTGTGAAAATTAACCTGCTGATATTTTACACAGCACTCATGCAAATAATGATCATAAATGAAATAACTGCATAAAAATGTACTACTGAAGGTCCCTAATTAGTAATAAAAGAAATTCAACAATTTAGTTTCCTTAGGTACGTTAGGTATTTTAAAATCAAAGCCCACGTTAAACGAGATAGGGCGGGCTAATTGCACGAGACAATGGTACCTTGTATCAATTTCTTAATTCTCTACTTATACGATAACTTCTCGGATCTCACCGACAAGTAATAAATGTAATCAACAGGTGGACAAATTGAGTAACTATTTTATTAGGTATTACTTATTACTATTATTATGCAACTCACCTTTTTCTTTTGATCAACTCTCTTGTCAACAACAGATAGGCCAATATGGGAAACGCATAAGTATGCAGAATTACAAACAATCCAGCCAAAAATAAATTGAATGTTTCCAATCCTATAAATCCAACTGTGACATCTATGGAGGCGATACTGTTAGAATTTCCCTGTAAAACCAAAATATAAATCTTAAATACAATTTAAATATTTATAAATAAAATACAATAAAGTACAATAGATAAAGATAAAATATGGATATTGTAACTAATATTAATTAGACATGATAAATTACACTGCCTTGTCTAAACCTCTCTCAAATAAAATATTGTAGGGTGAGGTAGTTGTACAATCAGAAGAAAAAATACCGATTTTAAACTTTCTAAACTAGGGAAACCATTTTCCAGATAAAAGTGAGGCAATTATACACCTAAACTATTTGTAACAGCAAAAGTATATGGAATTAACCGACCACCGATGTGGATTCTTCATTTGATTCATTTTGAGGACTTTCAATGCCAGAAAATCCCTGCAGACTGATGGGTATAAACTAACCATATAGAAAAAGAAGGTCATTCCCATCCAATAGTGAAAGACTTCAAGCTGCCATTGATGTTTTACTTTGGAGCGGAGTGCCAAAGAGAAAAGTACCATCGAAGGACCGAAAATCACATTATGCGGTTTCATGAGCAGACTGACAATAGACAGATGAAGCTGAATCAAAATACCTGTTGAAGATAAAACCAAAAGGTCATCAACTTGACGCCAGCACTCAACAATTTCCAATGTAGTGGTACTTAAACACAGGGGTCATCCAAGGTTATTTTTGCAATTTATCTAGCTGCCGTGACAGCTGAAGGCTTGAAAGCAGAAAATCTTTCAATAGCGTTAACTCACAGTCAGGGAATTACAAAATGAAATGTTGTAACAATGATATCTGGTATCAGGAATTTCTTGGAATTCCTTATGGTCTTCAATTATAAATCATAGACTGTCACGAACACTAGACTGACAACGAAAAAAACGAAAGTTCGAATTTTTGAGGTGCTCAAAGCTCAGATGATTGCATCAGATGCTAGGAACAACTCCTGAAAATTTCAGTCCGAACCGGTAACCCCTTGAGGTCTCCTAAACCCGTTTTTCGGTAATTGAATTATCGATTTTAGAACACTAGACGCTTAGGACAAAAAGACAGTTAGGACATGAAAGGTCCATGCGTCTGGACACTTTTTATACTCTATTCCTATGTTTTCGGTGTCGCGGAACACGATGCCGCCATTATTGCAAGCGCAGAAGCTGTATTTCTTTTGATATTCAAGAAATCAGTCCAAATAAGTGATGGAAAAAAGGCATTTTTTGCCATTTTTACCTAGTTTTGACTGGGGAAAAAATTGTTTGCGGGTCTTTTCTGCTTCGGACCTTGTTTCCTGGCTTGTTCCGAATGTAACAAGACCAATTTCGTCCTACAATATATTGTCCTTTTGGAAAAATCTGCTCAAGAGCCGAGTTAGCTTTTTTAGTGGTAACCGCTCTATACTTATCAGTAGCTGCGAAATCAAAATTTAACGCCCTGAAGCCCTTTTTATCCCATTATTTTATGTTTTTGGGCTCGTTGAACATTACGTGCAAGTAGTAGTGCCACTATTGAATATAGAACGGTTACCATTAAATAAGTCGACTTGGCTCTGGCTGATATTTCGAGAAGAAAAATGTATTATGGGACAAACTTAGTCTTGTCATATTCAGAATAAGTCACAGAACAAAGTCCAAGGCAGAGGAGACACTCATAAATAGTTTGTCCCAATCAAAACTAGGTGTAACCGGCCAAAAATCCCTTATTTCTATTAATTTTGTCCACTGATTTTTTGAACATCAAGAAAAATCCACTCTATTCACCGATTTTTGACACCTAGCTCTTGATTATTAACCGAAATACGAGTCCGACGCCTCCACTACTAGCACGTAATGTTCAACGAGCCCAAAAACATAAAATAATGTGATAAAAAGGGCTTCAGGGTGTTAAATTTTGATTTCGCAGCTACTGGGAAGTATAGAGCGGTTACCATTAAAAAAGCTAACTCGGCTCTTGAGCAGATATTTCCAAAAGGACAATATATTATAGGACGAAATTGGTCTTGTTACATTCGGAACAAGCCAGGAAACAAGTTCCGAAGCAGAAAAGACCCGCAAACAGTTTTTTTCCCAGTCAAAACTAGGTAAAAACGGCAAAAAATGTCTTTTTTCCATCACTTATTTGGACTGATTTCTTGAATATCAAAAGAAATACAGCTTCTGCGCTTGCAATAATGGCGGCATCGTGTACCGCGACACCGAAAACATAGGAATATAGTATAAAAAGTGTCCAGACGCATGGACCTTTCATGTCCTAACTGTCTTTTTGTCCTAAGCGTCTAGTGTTCTAAAATCGATAATTCAATTACCAAAAAACGGGTTTAGGAGACCTCAAGGGGTTATCGGTTCGGACTGAAATTTTCAGGAGTTGTTCCTAGCATCTGATGCAATCATCTGAGCTTTGAGCACCTCAAAAATTCGAACTTTCGTTTTTTCCGTTGTCAGTCTAACGAACACCCACTTATTTCTACAAAATATGGAAATTTTAATTGAACATAAATAGCGCGACCGAAGTCATTCCATCAAACATAATTTGACAGCATGAACCCAATCAATTATTCTTTATTCATTCCTGCAATTATTCAGAATGACTGAGGACTTAGTGTGATCAAGTTAGTATTCTGATTTGCACTATAGTTCATAGATATGGTAAACACTTACTGAGAACGGGGATTGATTTAGATCCACTCTTTGATCTCATTCGAGCTGTTATCAATTGATACAAAGAAATGACAGTTCTAATGCCGGTCAGAATCCAAAATAAATTTACTTCTCGAACGCCGCTGCAAATTAAGACAGCCAATTATGAAAGTGAATAAGATTAAATTAATGTACAACAGTAAAACAACTACTAGGTCAATAAAACGTGTCACAAATTTAAATCCAGATTTAATTTTTGATTCACAGGAAATACAGATGGCTGAAGGGACATTTGGCCTCAGTTCTGACCATGCCAACCAATTCGCATTTATGTTGATTTTGTGGTTCTCATGACTTGAAATCCATTTTATAGTGATTTTGTTATTGTTAAAAAATATATTGTTCAGATATTTTTTGTTACCCGTACCAGTGTGTAGGTTCTAAGGGGGTTGAAATGAGGTTTAATATCTGACCCTTCTCTAAAGCATAATTGAATAAACATGATATTGATGCCATAAATCATTTGCGTTTTAAATCAATATCACCATCTTGAATCAAACCCGTTTCAATATTTATTCGCAAACACTCTACATAAGTCTTTGCCATGTTAGGAAGGGTATAAAATCGTGAGATTCACAAAAAAGTATATTGATATTATATTATATGCAGTTTTTCAAAATTTTATTTTCTTGTTTGATGTTCGTTTTTTGGAAAAAAGGAAGGGATTTGTTGTGTTCGTAAATGAAGTACCTAAACAAAATGGATGCCTGGTTTCGGACGGGGTCTTGCCGAAAGACGAAGCTGCCGAGTGATGAAGGATCTTCCACAACTATATTCTACAAGTTCCCAAAATTGATGATGAAATTCTTTGGATCAGGAATCCATTTGAAGGAGAAAACTTGAAAAAACGTTCGCCACTTTTTGGAATGCTCTAATTTTACCACGACATTTCATGACCTCTAAGCCATTGTAGTGTCTAGGAATGCTGATTTATTACTCTAAGTTAAAAGTACGAAAGAAATGCGTGATAAATCGAGAGCTTTCCAACAAATGGAGAACGATTTTGGTCCCATAAACACTAAAGAAGTTTTATTTCCCCAGCAACGGCTTGGTTGTACATGAAAATCATAAGAAAGACAAAGCAGCTTGAAATGCTTGCATACGAGTCTGCAACACATTGGGACATTTTCATGTGTGTTTTCTTATTGTATTTATTACTAGGCAGATCTCACCCGTGCATCGCACGGCGGGGCGTACAAATCAATTAAATGGGCCATAAGAGAAACCGCCCACCCGTGGGTACTTAATTGAATTCGCGATCGTGTTGACTCATTGTTCCGACACCCGTGGGTACTTCATTGAATTCGAGCCAGGCTACATCACCTACCCCCCTGCAGACTCGTATGCAAGCTCTAAGAGCCACTCAGCTGATCCGGACCCTGGGCATCGTCACGTAAATGTGCTAAAGAGACTACATACGAAATTACAGCTTCCTAGAGTGTAAAACATAGAAATTAGCTTCAAAAGCCACTCATCTGATCCGGACCCTGGGCATCGTCAAGTCAATTTCCTAAAGAGGCTACATAAGAAATTACAGCTTCCTAGAGTGTAAAGCATAGAAATTACCTATTAAAATGATTTAACCACCGCTTCACAAATCAAACCGTTCTCGCAATATTTGGATCGCCTGCTATGAATCAAATCATCGAAACACCAGCTCAATGAAATCATCAGAAATTAACAAGCGGTGGCAATCATGTTCACAATATCAATTATTGAGAATGATCACCTGAGTGTACACAATTATTCAAATAACCTTGCTCATAACTCAGCTTGTTGGCCATGCACTTCGCAGTAGTAAACATAATATGGTTGGATAAATCGAGAGCTTTCGAACGAATGGTCAACGAATTTTTTGGGATGAAAAACGACGAAGTACCATTTCCCTAGCAACGACTCGGTTGTAAGCGGAAATCGTCAAAATATTTACGTTACGTTACGTGACAGTTTTTTGTGCAATGTGCCAGGGCAAAGACATGAAAATGTCAAAAGTAAAACTTCAGCAATCACCTAGATTTGGGATAATCATAATTCACTGAGATTCTTCCAATTGCTATGTTGTACAACAAAGATGAAATGCCTTGCATCAAGATGAAAATCGTATCTATGGAGAACTTTGAGTGATTCTGCCATCTGCATATCCAATTTGTAAACATCGACAGCATCAACCCTGAGGATTGAAGAAAGTACAATTCAATTAAACAATACATTACTCGTATAATAAGTTGCAGGAAATTGAGCGTGCATTGGCTTCGCAATTCATCTCACCCATGAAATAGAAAGAGGTCATATAGAAGTTATTTTCTGGTAAGCTCAACCAGTCACCCAAATCAGGAAGATTGGCCCATTTATCTCCAGTTTGATTCAGTGTTTTCAAGAATCGTTGGATGAGGAGTAAAGGGAACAGTGCTTTTACACTACGGCAGTCTTTATACATTGCGTAAAGAAGTAAAGTAGCGAATGTAAAGTACCAATACTGGTGTTCTTCTTCGATGAAGCTGGTGCTCAAGAAACTGAGTGGATGAAGAATTATTAATGAGCAGATGAAGTAATCTGCACTGAGGACTGTCTGCAAAGACATGACGATCATTACGACCATATAAGACAGAAAAACAGATTTAACATTGGTTATACAGTAAGAAATTATTTACCTCAATTACAAAATTAGACTTCACTAGGACTGGAACATTGTATAATACTAACAAAGCCGCTATGAGGCTATGTAACTCATACAGCCACAGTACTAAACAGGACGCCATAACGCAGGATGCGACAAGTTTAGGTAAAATCCCATCGTTAAAAGCTTCAGAATTTTCCGTGAAAAGAAGAGTCAGGGCCTGTAAAGTGAAAAATTATTCTTTAAGGTTAAATTTATTTGCGCTAATCACAGATTTCCATTTAAAAAAAAGAAGAAAATTGCCTGATTGGATCTCACTTTAAAAATCACTAAAATGAGTCATGGTATTGTTTCAGAATGCCTCAATATCAATTTTCATGGAGAAATTGTTTAAAAATTGCATCTTTCCATTTATTTTTGGAGCCACTGCAATAGTTTAATTTTCTTCTAAGATTTGCCAAAAGACGAGGAGGTAATTTCGCCACGGAAACAGTCCCATATGACCCCCCCATCGAAATGTCAAAAAAACAAAAATGATGTGGGATCCATAATATACTCTAAAAATATATACAGGGTGCGGCAGTGAGGACGGACGGTTTTAAAAAAATCATAAAATAGTTAATTTTTACTCAAAAACAAATTTATTGATGCAATCAGGTTCGCAAGGAAATAGCATTTGAGACAGTCAAGTGTGAAAAATCACATCAGGCATGTGGTGGCCGAAATCGTTGACGCAGTGCTAGAGGCGTTCTTGGAAGTTTGCGTAGACTCTCTCCAACATAGTGCTACGTCGAAATGATCAGCAACTTCTTTTTACCTGAATTACAAAGGTGATGTGTTCCAACCTGACGTGTGTGGTTCCAGCAGGATGGGGCGACCGCCCACACAGCCAGAGCACCAATGGACGCTATTCGCCCTCTCTTCCCTGGTCGCATTATTTCCAGGTTTGGCGATGTTCATTGGCCTCCTCGGTCCCCAGATTTATCCATATGCGATTCTTTCTTATGGGGACACCTCAAGGCTAGAGTATACAACAACAAGCCCCGAAATCTGGACGAATTGAAGGACGCCATTCTCGTGGAACTCGCCCAAGTTGAGAGAGCTATGTTGGAGAGAACGCCTCCATTACTGCATCAACAATTTCGGCCACCACATGCCTGATGTGATTTTTCACACTTGACTGTCTCAAATGCTATTTCCTTGCGAACCTGATTGCATCAATGCGCTTGGGAACAATTGGCCGTTGTTATCCTCGCACCGTGAGCTGGATCCGGGACGACTAGCTACCGTCTCGTCAACGGCAGTGCCCTTCACCGAAGCCCTCTTCTCAGTGCCGCTCTGTACAAGAAGACGACCTTCTGGACCTTCCTAGACCTTCTGGATTCCAAGCTTCGACTAAGGTACAACGAGGAGAGACAATAGGGAGAGCTAGGGTTTAAATATTGTATTAATAAAGGGGGAATTTATTACTCTTTCTTTGTTTAATATCAACTCTTCCCTAGATTCCTAAATTGGTGATTAATTGGGTACTGACAAATCTATGCTAGCCAACTGGCAGGCCAAGGATTATAACTCAAAATTATAACTCAAAATTTGACCTTTCATAGCCACATACTGAATCGTCCAAATTATAAATATGCTGCATAAACCTGGATTGTGTTACTTACCTGTAACAATAGTATGATTGACGAAAGTAGACTGAGAAAATTTGTTTCGTTAGAGTGTTCAAGGACACTAGCTATTTTTTCTTGAACAGTCGAAAAGCTTTGTGTAGCCTGATTCCAATCTTCCGTGTGATTTTCAGCAATCCATGAGCTATAGTGGTGAACACCCTTGTTAAACTCATCTGCAATAAATCAAAGTATTTAAACCTTACAATGAAAATAATCCAATCCGGTGGTACTCATTTGGAATTGATGCCTCGCATTAGGGTCATTTCACAGATTTTGAAGCTTGTGAAGTTGAACACATACCTTCTATTTCATTGCTGATGGTTGGAAGCATATAATTTTTCATCCTCCAGGCATTATAATAGGTGGCGTACAAGGATTCGTTGAGATGTAAATCACCAAGCCAATTAGGACTGATCCGACCAGAGCTTCCAGCTGGAATGGGTATTCCCAACAGAACGGATAAAATAGAAGCTAAATCCCCTTGTTGGATGACATGTTTTCTAAGAACAAAATCATTTGAAAACAGAAGTATTATCACTGATCAATCAATCAATCAATCAAATCAGTAGGTAGTCCAAAAAGTCAGGTAGTCAAAAACCTAACCATACTAAAATTCCCATAAACTAGTAGAAGTCATTTCGGTGAGGGCAAAAAAAATAACTCCAGATTTTGATTTCTTAGTATTTTTTCGCAAAATACATTTGAGTATCCTGTACTTCTCTCTTGGCTGCTCGAAACAGTTAAGCTATTGACTCACTGATTTCATCAGTTAGGTACCTACAAAAACCCAATTGACTGGAAAACTGAATAAAAATATTTATTTCGCTACCCTTACCCATCAGGAGCATGCCTAGACAAATTCATTTCAAAATTCATGGATTAGTTACAATTTCTCAATTTGATGTGCATTTCATTTTTTATTAGTAGATATTAATTAACTTATTTTTATAAATTTAGTGTGAAAATACATAAACTGTGCAGACACCCACCGTGATTCAGTACTACAAACGCTGTTCAGAAAAACGACAGGGACAATAACTTCTTCGTATGATGAACCTCCATGACCTCCAGAATTTTTCATACCATGGTCACCAGTTAAGACAAGCAATCCATCACTTCCATCCACTTCTTTCTGAGAAACAAGAAAATCACATTGACATTTCATTTATAAAAGATTTCTCCTAAACCTGCTCACATTAATAGGTTTAGTAAAGTTCAGAGTTCTTGTACCAGACAAAGAATTAGTAACATGGGGCCAATCGTGAATGAGATGTTGTACTCGTATATTTCAAAGAAAAATCGAGTGGAACTGGAGCAGGTAGGAACAGTTACAATAAAGATCGTGATTGGCACACCTCTTACATTAGCAAATGCACTACAACCACTTTTATTAAAACTAGATGGCAACACGCATGCAAAATCTTAATTCATGGTTGGTAAAACTTTCCAAGTAATATTCTGCTAAAAATAAAAATATATATTTATATTAGCCGCTCCGGCTCGCTCCGCTCGCCTCCACGTCCAGCAAGGGGGGCAAAGCCCCCCGGAACCCCCGTTAAATTGCTCGCTTCGCTCGCAAAGTGTGGCATATAGGGAGTGTTGCTCGCTTCGCTCGCAAAGTGTGGCTGTATACATGGAATGTATTACAATTGAAACATGTAGGGGATGTTGCTCGCTTCGCTCGCAAACGGTAGATCTCTAAGGGTAGGTTTAACTTCTGTGGGGGATGCTGCTCGCTTCGCTCGCTTGAGGAAGTTATACTGCCCACCCAACTTGGCAGACGTTAATTAAAATAGAAATTAAAAATTTTGTCTAAAAAAAAAATAAAATTTAGGGGTGGACTACCCCTAACATTTAGGCTGATGAAAAATAGATGTTGGCCGATTCTCATAGATACCGGATAAGCACAAAAAATTTCATCAAAATCGGTCAAGCCGTTTCGGAGGAGTATGGCAACGAAAACTGTGACACGAGAATTTTATATATTAGATTTTTATATAAAAAAAATTTTTGTATAAATAATTCGTGACTATTTTTTTTTTTTTTTTTTTTTTCCAAATTTTTTGAAATGCTATTTTTGAACTTGGGATGTTTTTGAATAACACGGAAGGAATGCTTCTAGCATGCAAAATATGTCATGTGAAAGGGCAATAGAAACAGAGAGTCAAAACATCATACGGATGCATACTTATTTCGAATAAGTAATAATCCAACTCACCAGTTTACGAAAATAGTGGTAGATTTCACGAATGACGTTATCCATTTCTTCTAATTTGGACGGAACTGAAAGACCATAAGGACCTTCAACGTGGCCTATATGATCGAGGCCTAGGTAGTGGAGAATCATCACATCCCAGTCAGATCTTTGGAGTTCTTTCTTCAAATTCCTAGTCACGTTAGAGTCCACCTTAACGAACAATATTTTCCATTAAACATCATTTTCTTTCATCAGAATTTTCTATCTGTTATTTTTTCTAATAATTCTATCATTATAAAGTGACAATTCACATAATAAATGAGATATTTACATCAACATTGGTTCACATGTCATGTACCGTTTCATCACAATGAACAACTAGTCCAGATTTAATCCAGTAACCCCACAGCTATTTTTGAGGGATAACTCCCACCTCGGGATTAACTCTGCTTCAACTCTCTATGGTGCAACGAGCCCTTGCAAATCGGTCCATATTTTATGAAGCAAATAAAAGCATTTGTGGCGTATCAGGCAGATAGAATTGATACGTCACAAAAAAGGGAGAAAGCGAATCACAATTTGATGCAAATTGAGCTCATAAATTAAATCAAGAGATTCGTCGTTGGTTCTCTGATACAAATCCATATTGAAAGTTGTTATACTTTGTTGAGTAATGATGCAATCTTACTCACTTCGTAAAAGTCGTTGACAAAAAATGAAGACGTTCCTTCAAATCGGTTGAAAACATTTGGAAAAAGACGTAGCCAAGTGTCATCCCCATAAAACACCACGTTATACCCATGTTGGGACGCTTGATGAATGATATTGTCATCGGTCATGATACTTGAACCAAAATTGAAAATCACGTCTAAGAATCCTGGAACTGTACCAGTCACAATGGCCTGAAAGTAACAATATTATGATCAGCCTTTAGTTGATAAAATATAGTCCTTGAGAAAATAACTAATCGTTCTGATCAACCAATCGTTGTCTCCAAGCAGTTACACTTGCGTTTGGAGTATTAAATTAGGTCTCGTAACTATTGAAATAGAAGTAGATCAAACAGATAATTTATTGCAACCAAGAAATAAAAGAACAGGTTCGTGGACACACAATTGTTCTATCGGGTTATAACAGTTGGAACCTCATTCAACGTACAGCAGAAATCTTCATGTCACCAGCAATTTTTCGTCACAGGTACTCCCCACTCCCATCTTTTTACATGATTTCTCTAATGTTACTACACTAAAATTTTAGATACCTCGACGGATTCAAACTCATGCCTTCCTGAGATAATCCTAGGAAAGGACCTATTGATTAAATTGCTTTAACTGCAAGAGTTTTCCCTGAAAGTAACATCTTACTGGACTAACAACTGGACAATAACTGGATGACAAGGTGAACTGCGAACGGGAGGCTCAGCTTTTGCTCGCTAGAAGAAGTCGCAGATGAGTGAGGTCATTGTCACAGTGTGTTTTTACTCAGTGTGAATAAGGAAGTGAAGATGCTACATCATGGAATGTGATGTTTACAGTCTGGCTTGAGAGGGATTACGTATTCGAATTTGGTAAGTTTGTGTTCAACTGACTGTGCCGAATGTTGAGTCCCTAAAATTATAGTAGCTCGACAGAATTCAAACTCAGATCTTTCCCTGATTGATTGATTGACGAAATTTATTTATAAATCTGTACAAATATTAGGCTTTGAGGTCTTATACATACTCGCCTACCTCAGCCAATTGATCAAACATCTTCGACTGCGGGAGTTTTCCCTGAACTTATCAAAATCAAAGCAAGAGTCAGGAATCATCTCGAGTCAGAGTTAGGAATCAATCTATCCCATGTTTTATCCAAGCTCTAAAATAGTTTAAAGAAGGTAGAGGAGGCATAGACGGGATGAAATAATTGGAAGAATTCATAAACCAAGTATAATTAGTGGTCTGGATGCTCGCAAGCTCGCTTCTGAAATCACATACCATGCATATCACAAGACCAGTTGTCGATTTTCTGTTGCAACCAATAAATGAAAATCATGTAT
Organism: Adelphocoris suturalis; assembly: GCA_030762985.1. Lineage (NCBI taxonomy): Eukaryota > Metazoa > Arthropoda > Insecta > Hemiptera > Miridae > Adelphocoris > Adelphocoris suturalis. Next base: position 25,400,782 of record CM061043.1, read on the forward strand.
CATGTTTTCTCTCGTTGTAATGTTGCCCAATACCAAATTTCAGCTTCCCCAGTCTTTCAGGAGGGAAATGAGCTTCTGAGCTCACTTAGTTGATCAGGGCAGGTCCTCACTTTGTAAATCGTACACAGCAGACCTATAGACGCTCCATACCAAATGTCAGCCTCCTAGGTCTACTACCACAAAGAATTTTTCACATCCAGTACAGTTTTCAAGAATTTAAGATCTGGTTTTAGATTGAGTCCAGCGATACAATCTCATCTAGTCCCCACCCTGGTAAAAGCAGCACTGAATGAACTCAATAGTTTCAATTTAAAAAATATTTCTAATTTATGGAACAAATTTTGTATTTATTCGTTACATACCTTGACTCGAGGTAGTGTTACTGTAGGAACTGCAGCTTTTGCAGAAAGCAAACAAGATCGACCATCATTGAGGAGCTCTTTCAAGAAAGGCATTCCATTACCGTTAGAGACAAAATCATAACGAAAAGCATCAATGACCATCAACACTACTTTAGAGTAATGACTATGGTACAACTGATTACTGGCCAACCTGAAATGGAAGACAATAGCGCTTTGTTTATCTTCATGATGGAGTGAAGAGAGAAAATGTATTCATCAGTCAGAAATTTACTAAAATTAGGCATCCCACGAAAAATCTATAGAAAAATACCATGTGAAACACATTTCTTATTCAAGTAATTTTGAGCGTTTTACATACTTGTTATCTCCAACAGATGATGGTAGATCACTGATGTTGGAAAAAGAACTAACAGCCGGCTTGAATGGGAAAAATCCTTTTAAAAATATAGCACAGGCCACAATTTTTAGGAAGCAGACGTAATATAGCAAATTTCTCGACATGGTACTTTTTTCTTCCTAGATCAAGGGTTAGGTGGGCCCTGTAGTGCTTTCCAAATATGAGTGCCAAAATCCTGTCTGAAATTTCAATCGTAATTAACAAATTATAGTGAGCAGATAATAGTCACAGACTATAGTGATGAATTATGAGAAGTTTATAAATTATATGACCTTAAATTTTATTGAGAAGATGACAGTGGAGAATGTTTTGACTACTACAACTAGATGGGGTGGGATTGATACAGCAATCTCTTCCTTCCCCTCTATCTAGCATCAGAATGGATAGAAAGAAGAAGAAAACGTTCATCAGCAAACTATGAATCAGAACTAGGACATTAAAATAAATTCGTGCACAAAATTGAGCTGAAAACGTTCTTAAATATCATTAAAATACTCTAAAAATGCTATTAGTTATGGATTTTTGCCTTGTCCTTCGTAGGTTTGGTGTGTTGAGGGTAGAGAAATTTCTATAGGCTTCTCAAATAATTTGGTTTAATCGTAGGCTGAGCGCTTTCTCAATTTAACAACAAATTGAACCCAGTAAATAACACCAAACTTGCAAGGTAAGATTACTGCAATCAAAAACTTAACAAATAACAATTATCCCAAAACAATATAACTAAACATAACTACTGCTTAACAGGTCAACACCAAGAGGTTCACCTATAAGACAATGTGTACTTATCCACATAAATTTTCAAATATCCCTCGATTTTAACATAATTGACGCAAGCAACATCTCCAAATATAACTGGTAAGAATACCACTTTCAATAACCTAACAATAAATATTATCTAATCATGCATATAACTAAACACTACTAATGATCAACAGGTTATGACTGAGATGTTAAAGGAAGACCCCAAAAAACTTATATTTAAACATGACACATTTCACCAATCAATGACAAGGTAAATATGTACACTAAAACCCAAATCATTAATAAGTACCAATTAGATTAGCTATGACTAAGTGTATAAGCATGTAAAAATAATTACAGCTCTGAAGAGGCCCCAAATGACGGCGAAAAGCGCTCAGCCTACGATTAAACCAAATTATTTGAGAAGCCTATAGAAATTTCTCTACCCTCAACACATCAAACCTACTAAAAAGTCTAAGTTCCAGTCATGTAGCATGATTATACTACACCTACGTGAGCTAATTTCCTTTTTTTCATTATAGTTTAGTATGTTAATTTTTTTTGATATTTTAGCACTTTATAGGAATTTCAAATTCTTTTATGACAACGAAGAAGCTTTTTATAAAGAGTAGTCAGCTATGGGAACAATTTTAGGATTTTAATCAGTTTTGTCACTTTTTATCAAATTCAAATACACAATTCAGCACGTTTTGAGCCCGAATTTCTAAAGGCCCCAGTTCATACTTGATAATATTTTATCAATATCAATATTAAATAATATTTAAAATAATAATATTAAATATTTAATTTATGTTTCAACTTTTGTGTGTAATTTGTGTTTTAGTTTGTGTGTTGACAGATTCTCAAAATTGCTCGTATGCCTAAGGAAACTCTAAGCAGATGGAGACCATTCTGCAGGAGAACGGGATACACCCCATTCAGCATTAAATTAGTCAAATTCCAAAAAAATTGCTAAATTTTTTTTTTTTTAATTTGACCAATTTAATGCGCTAAAAAAATGCAGGCCAACGAACTCATCGTTTCGTTTGGAAGGTTGATTTTTTGCGCAAGAACGGAATTTTTATCTCAATCCTAAGAAGAGTTTTCGTCTTGAAGGACACACACATATACCTATATATATACACTTAAGATTGTTAACCTCCTTTGAATCATTTCTACAACTAATTTCCAACAAAAAGTTTCTCTTTGCAATTTTTTTTTTTTTTTTTTTTTTACCAATGTTTTAATATAATATTTACCTATCTTAAGATGTAAATACTTGTTCATTATTTCTACACCCAGAAATCTTAGTAAGTATTATCATTTCACATTTTTTGAAAATCCATATTTCTTTATGGGAGACTATGGAGGCATTAGTCACAAATTATGGTGGATTTCTGTGTCCATCAACTGGGCCAACGGTGTCCAATAACCGGGGTTGTGTCCAATAACAGGTAGAAACCCGTTTTCTGAGATATAATTTCAATTTAAAAAAAAGTATTGATATGAGTGCTATCCTTTTTCTTTCATCGATTCGAGAATACTTCTCACCCTGAATAACGTTTCAACTTTGAAATAAAAGCTATATAGGTACGTTGATTTTTCGAGCTCCCAAAGTCAAACATTCCCTTAATTGTCCAATAATGGGTGCCCTTACCCTGTATATACATATGAAAAAGCGATAAACTCTAGGATTCATTTCAGAATGCTACAAAACGGATTTCAATGAAGACATTTTTCAAAAAATTGTATTTCAAAATTTTCCAAGCCTTATTAAGTCTACGAAAATTCGCTAACTGATATGTGTAAAATATCTCCAAGAGTGGTTGTAGACGAGCTTAGGTACCTAGTTAAAACTCGTTTTGACGAATTTCGGGAATTATGGTCAGCCTACGGGCCTTCCCTTGACAGCTAAAAGTGCAAGGAAAAGATGGTGAGGATTCCCTGCAAGTAAGTCACAACACTCTCAGGAGAATGCGCTGGCCAGGGTGGCCCAAATGGAAATTTTTAATTTCCCTGACATTTCCCTGACCGAACTTTAGATTTTCTGAAGAGAAATATCAAATTAAAAGAAAAACATTTCTCGTCCTTTTATTGTGCCTTTATTGCTTTAAAAACGAAAATAGTATAATTTAAAGAATAAACAACAGACTACTAATATGTTGTCTACTTACATTTAAAAATTGCATTGCCCTCAAAGTGCTCAAGTATCATAACAATTAAACCTAAATGTAATACGATAATTTACGAAAATTCACCCGTACAATCATGCTGCATGACTTTTTGTTTAACATTTTATGTTCTCTCAATTTGTGATCTGAAGCTATTTGTTGAAGTACATTTTTCGTTACATGGATTTCTTAGCTCTGGGGATAATTTAGCAGCAAAAAATGTCACGCTTTTTTTCACCTACTACCAATCGTTGCCTGAGAGAATATAACTTCCTGATTTCCCATCCCACTAAAATCGCACGAAAGTTGCTCTGTGAATTTATAACACATGACTCCACATTCAAATTGGGCCAATTTTCCCCTCCTTAACCCTTCTGAGAAGTCCTAGCTTGTGCATACAAACTAGTTTTGGGATTTACTGGATCAATCCACTACTCTGCTGGGTTTTTTCTCCCTAGTTCAATACTCAGTCGATATTTCTCACAAATGGTTTACTCTGGGTGATGCAGTTACCAGGGAAGCCAATGGTATATCCATTCACTTTTTATGTGCGTGTAGCGTTGTTACTTTTGAACAGTTTAACCACAACTCTTGATAATTATTTTTGTCATTCGTGTAACTCACCTATGAAATAATATGTACCTAGTATGATAAAGTACGCTATTGAAACGAACTAAATCACTCACGACGAAGTTGTGGAAACCCATTACAAAACGGAAGTTAGTGAAAAACGTTGTCTATTTCCACGAAAAATAAAGAGTTACAATGTTAAATCGATTTCGACGGTTAGGCCATCATCAGTAACAAACAATAACTGAAGACACATTAGAAAGGACACAGCTTATAGTGACAGGTGAAGGGAGATTGAATCCCATTGGATTATTTGTATAGATTTGATGATATGACAAATAATCTTCTCTATTGGTATAGATATGTCGATGATATCATCATTCAATGGAAGGGCACAGAAAGACAACTAAATTCTTTTCACGAAAAAATCAATAAATTAGATCCCTATATCAAATTCACCCTCGAATTCGGCGGGAATAAACTAAATTTTCTTGATCTGTCCATCTCTTTGGTAAATGAGAAGCATGATTTTTCAATTTATAGAAAAGATAAATATAGCGATATAACTATCCATAGTACTTCAAATCACCCTTTAGTACACAAGCATGTAGCCTTCCATAGTATGATCAACCGAGCACTATCTATTCCAATGAGTTGGAATATTACAAAATTTATCTAAAGAAAAATCCATTATCAAAAGCATAGCGGCTAGTAACGGATATGGAGGAGATCTCGTTGATACCATATGGGATAAGGTTCTTAGGAAAAAGAGTAGGGAAAAAGTTTCCAATCTAGCTCGGGAAGATGTAACTTTAGAAGAAAAGCAATGGATAAGTTTACCTTATCATGAGAAAATTTCTGATAAAATTGGCAAAATTCTATCATCGAGAGGTTATAAAGTAGGTTTTAAAACTAAAAATAGTCTTAAAGCATTACTAGGATCCGTTAAGGACAAAATTAGTGTTCAGGATAAAAGTGGAGTTTATAAATCAAAATGTTCTTGTGGCTACGAATATTGCGGTCAGACTGGTAGGAAATTTAGGGAAAGAATAGACGAGCATCAGGAGGATTTCAGGGAAAATAAGGGTAAGTCTACATTTGCGAAACATCTTAAGGAATCCAATCATAGTTACAATTTTGATTTGACAGATAGACAGTTTGTAGAATTTCTTCATTTTTGCCCAAAGGGAGGTATGTTGAATGTACTTGAAAAATTCAGAATTATCAAAAGTGACAGATCTGGCAAATGTTTAAATGAGGATGTACCTCAATATATTCCACCACTGATAGGTCCATTTCTGTAAAGCTTGGAACTATCCCTTCACACTGTTGAAACCATATTTAGTTATTTATAAGCTGTGTCCTTTCTAATGTGTGTTCAGTTATTGTTTGTTACTGATGATGGCCCTACCGTCGAAATCGATTTAGCATTGTAACTCTTTATTTTTCGTGGAAATAGACAACGTTTTTCACTAACTTCCGTTTTTTACGCTTTTTATTGAAGTTTGATTGTTTAGGAGTTATAAGAATAGAACTAAAAACGCTTTAAATTATTACACCAAGTTTCATTTTAAAAATTCCCTGACATTTGGTGGTTTTTACAAAATTCCCTGATATTTCCCGACTCGAAGAATTCCCTGACAATTCCAGGTTTTCCCTGACTTTCCCAGTTGGGGGCCACCCTGGCTGGCGCGTCTCTCGGTTTCGGTCTCCATACACTCCTCACGCAGTCACTTATCAAGTCTATGCACGTACCGTTGCGAATATTTAAGGCCTCGCCAACACCAGGGAAAGGACTTGTTCGAGCAAAATTCAAAGATATCCAGAATAAAGGTAAGTAGTTAAATTGTAATTATTTTAAATCACTGTCTGGTAAATGTTGACACATACCTAGATTTGAAAATATTTAAAACAAAATTAACTTCCTTAATTCACCGGTACTCGGAGAAAAGTTAAACGGAAGAACAAAATAATTAAACGTGACATGGCACGGTCTGATTTCAATAACTCGATAAATATTAAATATGTTAATCGGTACTTTAAATTTTATAGTCCAAACAATTTTATAGCACTTAAACATCATGTTTACGTACGTACTTATTGTTTTCCGACTACATTTTCACTATCTCAATTCACGTGCATGAATGGGTGGGTACGACTTACTTATTTCCTATCACTTCTATGGGATGCAGCATGAAGTGTATCGGCACGAAGTGAGGAGGAGGACCGCTGTCATTCTTGATGTAACCAACTCTCAACACAACATCCGCTGCCTGACTCTGGGGCATGCCCTTCCCCATCGCTTACTCAACTCGAGTGTAAGTACTTGAAGTGGCTCGGAACACAAATCACTGATATCATAAACCTGGAATCCTGCCTCTCCCATTATTTGGAGGTTTATTCAAAAAATAAACGTAATATAAAACAAAACTGATAATCTGGTAAACAGCGTGCTGATAACTGATAACAACTTTTTGGTTGGTTAGTTGCTCTCAGTTTGGCCGTGATACACCGTGGTCGTGTAGCCATTGACTCTGTTTATACTGTTCTGTATTTGTCTTGTCTTCTTTATCAGTCTTCCTTGTCCTTCTAGGGTCTTGTTGATTTCTACTTTGTGTCTATTGTTTTTCTCGTAATTTTATTTTTTCGTCAATGTTCTGTGATCCTCGTAGCATCCCACATTCATCATTTCGTTCTGTGATCCTCGTAGCATCCCGCATTCATCCATTTGTTCTGTGATCCTCGAAACATCCCACCTTCATCCTTTTGTTTCTTTCATTTCCCCTTTTGGCATCCCACATCGGTCCTTTCAGCGCTGGTTCATTCATTCTTCTGTAGATTGAGTTTGTTGAGGGTAGAGAAATTTGTGTAGGCTTCTCAGATAATGTGGTTTAATCATAGGCTGATCGCTTTCACCGACATATGGCCTCTTCTGAGCTTATTATTGATTGGTGAAATGTATTATGTTTAAGTATGAATTTTTGTGGTACTCCTTGAACATCCTGGTCATAACCAGTTTTATTTGGAGATGTTACTTGAGTCAATTACGTTAAAATTGAGGGAAATGTGAAATTTGTGTGGAGAGACTCACAGTCTGATAGTTGAACCTCTTGGTCTTGACCTTTTATGTTTGGTGTGGAGGCGAGCGAAGCAAGGCGGAGCAGCTAGTACATAATAATAATGATATCGAGGCTGTGGCGTAAGAACTCGAAAATACTCTACTCACCTCATAAAACAATCACACTCTGGCAACGACTTGATCCTCTTCTACCCAGATTCCCTGGTGGAATGGACTATGGAGCTGGACGCTCAGACATGAAAATGGAAAACTGTATAACAGAGCCAAAAATAGAGGCTATCGGGATTATTATAAAACCAAATTAGCTGAATGCAGGAGACTTATCAGAAAAGCAAAACGATACGCATGGAGGAGGTTCTGCGAAGAGGTTGAAATCACCTCTGGATGTGCCAAAATCCATCGAACCCTTGCCAAGGATCCAGTCAATCCAATCGGCACACTTGTGAAACTGGATGGAGATTACACCACAACGGCTGGGGACACTCTGGCATTTATGTTGGAGACTCACTTCCCTGGCTGTGTGGTAACCAATACTCTAGGTGGAGACGCTGATCCACCAGCCTAGTCTAGCAGTGGGAAAGCTACCCGCTCCGACTGGGAGCTGGCAGAGTATAGTCACTGAGGGGCCATCAACTCATTTGACTCCTACAAATCCCCAAGCCCAGACGGCATTATCCCAAAACTCCTGCAAGAAGGAGGGTTTTATGTTGTTAGGATCCTGAGTGTTCTCTTTAGGGCACCATCCCTAGGATATGGAGTCAAGCACAGGTCGTTTTTCTGCCAAAGCCAGGGAAACCCTGGTACAACCAATCGATTTTAGCACATTTTTTGAAATTTGACCAATTTAATATGCTCAAAAAGTGTTGGTCAACAAACTCATCCTTTCGTTTGGACAGCTTGATTTTTGGCGCAAGAACAGAATTTTTATCTCAATCCTAGGAAAAGTTATCGTCTGGAATGAAGACGATAACTCAACTTAACTGAAAAAGCGTTAAACTTTAGGATTAATTTCAGAATGTCTCAAAACAGATTTTAATGAAAAATTTTTTGAAAATTTTGATTTTAAAATTTTTGGAGCCATTGCAATACCTTCATTTTCTACGAAAATTTATAAAAATAAATTAAAAATTTTCCTTTTATATTTTTTAAAAGCAAATTTCAGTCAAAAGAAGTTTATCAACAATGAACTAGATCATGCACAAAGACAAAATTGTGCTGAAAAATGTACTTAATCAAATTTCAATATTTGCTGAAAATCGATAAAAACTCGAGAAACCGTGATAATGGAAATAAATAAATAAAAATCAAAAATGATTTTCGAATAGCAGAACATTATTTAGGACGAGTTTTATCATCATAGAATTGACAGTGAACATTTTCTTTGCACTCAGTGCTGTGACAGTTCCCGTCACATCAAGATTCTCGAGTTCTTGGAATGCTGCGTTTGGCGATAAACGAGGATCCGAGAACCGGAAAACCAATCTTCTCCGAACATAGCTCATACGCTATTGGTACGAGTTGCATCTTTTATGGTACTGTCACACTCTTCTCTCTCTCCGTGACATGGTAGCGAGAGCGTGGTTTCCTGGATTACACATGGTTATACCTAGTACATCCAGGTCCACTATTTTTGAGGGCTATATGTTGCAGAAGAAACTTGGGCCGGGTTTCCAGAAGGAATACCCATTATTATCCTTTGGTATATAAATAATTCCATTGGTCAATTAGGTCTTAGAATTTCTCAAATGTTTCCCCTCGTATAATTTCTATTTTCATACCTATGGTATCAGGCCTTTGCCTTTTTTAAAAGTATTATACATATATTCTTTATTCAAGGGCATAGTTCCCAATTCTAATTTAAGGGCATAGTTCCCAATTATTATTTCCAGGGCTTAGTTCCCAATTTAAGTCCCCTACTTGGGCACATATTTTTATATCTATTTTATTTTCCTATAGGTTGAGTCCATAGCTGAGCAACCGTTTATTCCCGATTGTTCCAATCTTTGATTGGGGGTTAATTACCTAATGAATACTTCATATGAAGACTCATTGACAATCCAAATACCTAATGAATACTTCATATGAAGATTCATTGACAATCCATCCTGTTTCAATTTCTCTTTTTTCATCCGCAATTGCCAATGCAGCTATTTATTAGTGAGCATCAGTTCTCAACCAGTAAACTATTCCACCTGGCTCTTCAATCAAGAACGTCTTTAAGGGGAGGAGTGTGACAGTTACCGTCAGATCCAAGAGAATGTGTGTCTATCCCTCGCTCTCGCGCCGGGTTGAACCCGTCATTCTCAGGTTCTTGGAATGCTGCATTATGCGATAGATGAGGATCCGAGAACTGGAAAACCAATATTCTCTGAACATGGCACATACGCTATTAGTACGAGTTGTATCTTTTATGGCACTGTCACACTCCGCTCTCTCAATGTAGCGCGGATTTAGGCCACATTGCACCTCTGGGAGCGATCTATGTCCGTGACAGTGCTCAAATTTCAAAACAATGTAAGAAAATTCACTCATACGACATGCTGCATGACTGAAACGTTTTTGAATTCTATGCAATTTGAAATACAAACCAACAAATTTCCAAGGATTTAAAATTGTTTTTTCTTGGTTGATTACCAAGGTTAATTATTAAAAATAACAAACCAATGTAGGTACACTATCAGTATCAAGCCATTTTTACTTGTGGAAAAGTTCATTTAAAGTTACACAGTTGCGGACAAGTAGATTGAGCGTGCAAGTTATTGTTAACAGTTGCGTTTTTATTGTACAAGAAAAACAGGAAAAGTAATGAAATAGTTAAAATTATTTAACAAAAATCTATTTACAATAATAAGGACAATTCTGATATCTACCTAACGAAAATAACACTTCTTGAACAGACTTAGCAACACAAAATACAACTAAATGAAGTGTGACTGTTATATTAAAGCGCGCAGGACTGCTACTAAATATATACATTCACGGAGCGGCAGATTGTGTTGGGCGAACAGGGGGTGCAGGTGGTATGCTGCCGGGAGATTTGGGAGCTTTCTCTTTGTTCCACTCTTTCAGACCTTCGGGAAGGGTAGTGTCTTCTTCGAAAGACCCGGTGCCCTCAACGAAATCTTCGTAAGTTGATTTTTCGGGGAACGGGCGAGGGCCGAGAAGCTCGATCATGTCATCACGGCTGAGGATTTCCTGCTTCAGAAGCCTCTCGGCGACCTGAAAAGACGAACGAGGCATTCGAACAGAAACACCAAAAGCTCTTTCTGAAGTGAATACTTACTAACTTTCTTATAATAGTCCAGAAGCCAAGGCCGAAAATAGGTAACTAAAGTTTTTGTCAGTTTTAGTTTCAAAGTTCAGTGATTTTTCATTCTTTTCGTAGCACATTTTTTTAGCGTTGTCTATATCCCTTAATATTTGTCAAGTAAATTATCATTTGAAGATACTAACGGAAAGAGCGTTGGATTTCCTTTCCTGGTACCATACAATATTTTGGAACGGAATAAATCAGCCAAATAAAAGCCAAAAGTAGGTACATATATTGAAAATTTCAAATCGTTCAACTTTTTCCATCCTTTCCCAGGTCTTAATTTATTACTTTTTTAGGTTTGTGCTCAACGGGACACTTTTTCGGGATCTCAGCTTCTCAATGGTGTAACAATTTTTTATTTTACTTGAAGAATTATAGGAGAAAATATTTGAATCTGAAAACTGTGAGATTACCCCGAAAAATCGAAGTCTTGGGCAAAACATAGCTGTTTGTAGCAGGCAGACGAACTTTGCATTGAATCTTTGTGGACTTACTTCCTACTCAGGATGCTCTCTCATAAACCAATAAAAAAATAATAAAATGAATAACTAAAAGCAACAACTCCCTCCTGTTAAAACATTACCCACTAATTAATTATATCTATCTACCAATTATTGAATTAGTTATGGGTTTTTTTTTTTTCCTTGTCCTTAGGAGGTATTGGTGTTTGAGGGTTGAGATTTTTTTCCAGAGGCTTCTCAAATAATGTAGTTTATTGTTTTGCTGCTAAGCGCTTTCACCGTCAAGTGGCCTCGTCAAAGCTTGTTATTTATTGTTTCATGTTTAATAGAAGCTTGGTGGGCCCTCCTCAACATCTTAGTGAATATCTTTTATATTTGGAAACATATTTTCCGTCAATTATGTTAAAATGAAGTATATTTGAAAATTTGTGTGGCGGATCACGCATTGTCTGCTGGATGAACCTCTCAAATATGTCCTTATACGTATAGGATGATTTCTTGAGATCAATTTGTGTTTTAAATTGAGAAATATTGAAATTTTTTGTGATGTACATCTGAATTACAGTTTTATCAATTCAGATGCACATCTCCACAAAAAATTCAATATTTCTCAATTTAAAACACAAATTGATCTCAAGAAATCATCCTATACGTATAAGGACATATTTGAGAGGTTCATCCAGCAGACAATGCGTGATCCGCCACACAGATTTTCAAATATACTTCATTTTAACATAATTGACGCAAAATATGCTTCCAAATATAAAAGGTATTCACTAAGATGTTGAGGAGGGCCCAACAAGCTTCTATTAAACATGAAACAATAAATAACAAGCTCTGACGAGGCCACTAGATGGCGAAAGCGCTTAGCAAAACAATAAACTACATTAATTGAGAAGCCTTTGGAAAAAAATCTCATCCCTCAAACACCAATACCTCCTAATTGTTGAATTTATTTTTCAAATTCGAATACATTGTTAGTAAAAGAGATACAGTTTTTTTTCCTTATCAAATTATTTACTTACTTTAGCAACGTCGCTCTTATGACTCTGGAGTAGCTCCATCGTTCTTTTGTGGGCAGTGTCAACTAGCAAACGAACTTCTGAATCAATCAGCTGGGCAGTGCTCTCGGAGTAAGGCTTTTCGAAGACCATGTCTCCAGGTTTTGGCATATCGAAACTGAGATTACCGACTTTTTCATTCATTCCAAAATGTACCACCTGGAAAAGTAACATCGTGGTGATAAGGAATAAGAAGAAACAACCATCTGGTGCGAAGCTTCTGACTACTTCCTCAACACGTACCAAGTCAAATTTCATGGGAGCTATTGATGCTATTGTATGTAAAACCTGCACAATTTTCCAATTTTATTGAAATTTGATAAAAACTATGCTTATGTTTTGTTACTCAGATTTTATGTTAGCAAATAAGCATAGATTACTAATGGATGCAACCGGTGAGGAACCATGTGGGGCGTGACCCCCTTCTGATTGATCGAAATTATACGAAAATTTCGATGATAATAATAAGACAGTAATAATGCAGCAAAGCAAGAAGCATTGTCTGGTTTACATAACAATTTGATGTTACCGAAAGGAGAATTTTATACTTTCGAAAAATATGGATGTTCACTAAAATGGAAGCAAAGTATCAGTAAATCACAAAAAGGCAAACTTTGTAAATCAATCCAACCAGTACTTAAAAAGCAATCCGTCGGTTCCGTGGTTTAACTAGTGACCGAAAATTCGTTAGAATAACGTGCAGATTAAGACCTAATCACACAATATTTAGGATGTTAACGATAATAGAACAGAGAGATCGTAATATAATTGAGGAGATGTGATTCAAACCATCGAACACATTACATTCACCTGCCCTAATTTTGCTCTTTCAAGAGTCAAGTTTATTTGATGAACTATACAAAACCATAGCATGTCCCTATGAGTATAAATGATTACTATTATTTGAAATTACCATGTGGATATATATATATATATATATATATATATATATATATATATATATATATATATATATATATGGACTTCTCCTCTGCCAATATCAATTACACATACAAGTGTCAAGGTGTGGCAGAGTGCCAGTCCAAAATGTGTGTATACCAGCTTGTTTGCAAAAAGTGCACAGAGTCAACTGCATTCTATGTTGGTAAAGCAACGACCCTAAATTTAAGAATGAACAATCATAGGGCGTCTGTAAACCAATCTCGGCCACTCCCAGTGAAGGTTCACGCATCATCCCATGATGCAAAATTTTATTTGACCAGTGTTTTGGCGTAAAAGTCTTGAAGAAGCTACCTGATACTACCAATGACAGAATGCTGCAGCAATCAGAAAGAGCGCATAGATGGGTACTCGGAGCTAACGGATATCACCTGGCCTCAACTTAAATGATTGATTGAAAATGTATCAAAATAATTATTACCTCGGCCATGGATACAATTGCCCCGAAGAACGCAAGTTAAATCATTTCTTTCTGTACCTACTAATCTGTGACCAAGAATACTATTCGAAATATCAGATTTACTTACTTTCCTTCTTTTATTTGTGAAATTTCTTTTCTCTTTTCTAAATTAATTTATCATATAGTTCAGTAGAACCAAACAATCAATAAGTGCATATATATATATATATATATATATATATATATATATATATGCACTTATATATATATATAAAATTTTGTTGTGTCAAACTTAATTGACGTAAAATTTTATCGATATATCTTAATATGTTGCTCATATGTAATATTTGTAAATCTTGTGAATGCCTAGTGGCTGATAAGACAACTCAATGCCAATATTTAAAAAATAGAAATAGTCGGCAATCTATCAGAATTACAAGGACCACAAATCTGTTACCTGGGCGTAAGCGCTCTCAGTGACCTTCTTAAGATCATCCTGGGCACCAGTAGTAATCCTATTGAAAAATATTTCTTCGGAAACTCTTCCTCCAAGGGTCATGCACATTCTATCCAGAAGCTGTTCCTTAGAATACAAATACTGTTCTTTAGGCAAATACTGGGCGTAGCCAAGTCCTTTACCACGAGGGATGATGGAAACCTGAAAATTAAAAAAAAGTATTAAACAAAGGTCAAATTTCGCACTGACATCAATGTTCAAATGCGCAATTTTTTCATTGATTTTATACCGAAATTATTAAAAAGATTCATATTATTTTATTAGTACCCTTGTTGTGTGTGATAACCACCTTTCTTGTGCCCGAATTCCTGTTGCTTGAATGACTTCGGCTCTGTCAACGCAGGATCACAAGAGAAGAAATTATCTATATTGAGCGCATTCACTGTGGCTGCAGTCACAGGCCAGAATACAAATCTCCAGCACTGAGTGCAGCAGTAATATTGAAAAAAAGGGGTTTTATACTCGTATTTAACGCGTTTAGGCACTCAATACTTTTAGATTAGTGTCAAATGAGCCGATTGTTTAAAAATTTGGGCATCTTTTAACAGCCTTCAGTAGCCAACCTTCCCTAAATATCGTGATAAAGTAATTGACAAACTAACTGTGTGGATCATTGATAGAAATTCCATTTAGGCAATGATGGGAAAGGGTACCTACGTCAAATTTTCAGGGGGAATTGCAATACCTATTGGAAAAAAAGTGAAGGAAGGCAAGGGATTGGGCATAAACAGTTGTCGTGAATCTAAAATAAAAGCAACTGGACTAGAATACTAGCAGTGTGAAGGACATTTATGGACAGTACAGCCCCATTCTACGTGTTAAGCCAAGAAGCAAGCCACCATACAAAACGAGAGGGACCTACCAACAAAATATTACGCGAATTTTCAGACTTTCAGCATCCTATCACTGCTGTTAGTAACCAACCTTTTGAATATTGTCTAGATATAATTTCAAGTGATTACTTTAATAGTAGACTGATTTCTCAATTATAAACTAGATTTGTCACCTAAACCAACCCTTTCTTCCTTCCTATTTAGCAATATTACAAAAGCAAAAGTTGAAAGTTGTAAAGTATGTTTGATTTGAGCAAACCTTTAATAAAGGATCAGCATGCTGAAGAAACCAACCAGCAACAGCATGGCCTGCTTCGTGATAAGCTACTGTCTTCTTCTCCTCAGGTTGTAAAACATTTGTTTTCTTTTCCATACCCGCCACAACCCTTTCAATGGCCTGCTCGAAGTTTTTCAAATTAATAGATGTGTTGAGATCTCTAGCAGCAATCAGTGCTGCCTCGTTACAAACATTAGCAATGTCAGCGCCTGAAATTAACGTAGAACTCATTTTCACATACAGGTTCACCAGTCATAACACCTCCACTCAATACATATTATTTCTCTTGAATTCATTGTTCCGTATATGTTTGAAACGTACACACTAAGTTTTTGTTGTTAAAAATTCAACTAGTTGATTGGTAGATGTGAATCAATGAGATACAGATTTTATAAGATGAAAATTGTTGACTTTGGAGAACTTCAAGACTACTCACCTGTGAAACCAGGAGTGAGAGCAGCCAATTTTCGGGCCAGATTATCTTTGTCCAAATCAGATTTGAGAGGTTTCAAATGTACTTTAAAAATCGAAGCGCGACCTTTGATGTCAGGTGCCGGAACGAAAATCTGTCGATCGAATCGTCCCGGTCGCATTAGTGCTTTATCGAGGATATCCACTCTGTTAGTAGCTGCTAATACCACCACATTACTGTTAGTGTTGAAACCTAGAACAAAAATATTAATACAACAAAAGTATTACTAACCATGTAGGGTCTCAAGGGTGAAATACTTGCACCACAAATTGTGCCTAAACGACTTCGGGTCACAATTTCGTCTAGCACGTTTATCCTCGAACATATTGCCTGCTTGCTTCTGGTCTCCGTGGTGTTCTCTGTATTGTCACAAAGGAAATCATAGGTACCTCTAAGGCCCCTTTCACACTAGGGGGCTGAGTTGAAAGCTAATAACTTGTAGCGAGTACAAGAAGCAAGATGTAAAGGAAATGCCACTACCCGTTCACACTAGACGCGTGGGGTTCAAAAGTCACACGCGAGTCTGCTAGCATCACATTATACATTAAGACCTGCCACATCGTATAGTAGCAAGAGTTCAGTTGCTAAATAAAACTCGGATTCGAGCATAATTTGCACATTTTATTTGTGAATCTATACGTTCTAATAATAAAATTTGAATTTACAATAGGCATAATTTTCATACACTATATTTATTGTGAATTAAGAATTTATTTTTCTATTAAGATAGTCAATTTTTCATAATGCACCTCCGACCCTTTTTCGCAATTTAGTGAATGCTAAAAATCGGAAACAATTATTCGAAAAAAACCATTAAACGAACGTAGTTATCAACAAATGGGTCCATGGATTATGCTGAGATTGTATTCGTTGCTCTCTCGAAGTTTTACTTGTTTCACCCATTTTCTATGGCCTCTACTAGTGGTTTTCGAGCATACAAGTAGTGTGTTTAACAGCATACAAGGGAGTATTGTGCGTATAGGTCAGTATCTATCATTTTGGACAGACAAAGATCTCATGGCACGTATGAATACAAGTCCAACAAAAGAAACTACACGAAATCCAATCTGTACCTAGTTTTTGTCTCATTTGTGACTCCTCTTTTCACATTCGAGGCGTTCTGGTTGCCTGTGACTGAGCTTTCAACTGAACTCCTAGTGTAAAGGGGGCCTAATAGTCCAGTCAAATTGGGTTAAAAAGTGGCGTTTCCGTAACAAAAGTGAGGGAGTAGATTTCTCAACTGGTTTCTATGTTTTTTGGGTCGCTGAATCCGAATTTGAAAAGTGCTGACACCTACCTGGTCCGCGTCAGGTCGAAAAACGAAAAAAACCTCAAAATTATGGAGGTTGTTTTGGTTTTTCGTAAATATCATGGAAACGAGGAATATCATGGAGACGAAATCTGTCGTAAAATGTCACTCTTATCAAAGTTAAAGAGCATAAAATTCTGCGTCGAATGACCTCCCTAACGTCTTATTTTGATCAATTTCTATGACCACAATCGTCAATCAAAAAATGCCCGTTTTTTCCAACTTTTGTAAAAACAGCAGTAAGGTGACTTTTTGACGTGTGCGATTCGTAAATACTCATTCTATATGAAAAACTCAGAGAAACAAAATTGTAGAGCATAAAATTCTGCGTTCAGCGAGCACCTAAATTTTAAATTTGGATCAACCTATACAATATAGCGACAATTTTTCATTTTCTATCTAAGCGCCAATGTGACCATTACGAAGGGTTTCAACGGATATCACGCTGACAGTTCTTACGCATAAAATGATTCATAAATAGTATATATTTATACAGATATATATATATATATATATATATATATATATATATATATATATATATATATATATATATATATATATATATATATATATATATATATTTAGATTTTTAGATCCTTCAGCCCAGCCAGCTGATATTGCTGCTGCTGGAGAATCATTTTTAGTGGCCCTTTATGGGGGAGACCACAAAAAAACAAATTTGGATGAGCTACGCTACAAAATGTACGTAACATCTGCATTTAAAATTTCGAGCAACATAGCTTCCATCCCCCCAACTGATGCTGCTGCACACCAGCACAGCTTGCGGGTGTACTTCCAAGTACAGCAGTGGCTTGGAAACCTTCTGCCTCCAGTGCTGTGGGGATGGAAGGCTACCAAAAATGGATTGCTCCCTTTGCCAACAGACAAACCCCCCGCTCCTGACAAACTAATGCAGTCAATTTCATGCAAATGTCGCACAGATTGTGGTGGGCGATGCGGCTGCAGGAGATCAGGCCTTTTCTGCTCGTAACTGTGTGTAAACTGTGCAGATTTGTGTACAAATGTAGATGTCACTTCTGCATTCGAAGAGATGATGATGAATTTGGAGATTCTTTTGTTGGCCAAGCCATACACAGTTTGCAAGGTATCTACCATTAAAATTCACCTGCTTTCAAATTGAATTTCATGTAATTACGAATTGATATGGTTGATGTGCCATGTTTTTCAACAGACAAATAACTGGATGTCAACTTTATTTTCAGGTGAAGAACTACTACCACCACAGCATGAAACGACGAGCCGACCAATCGACGAGCCTGGGCCATCGTCTGCCCCAGATATCAATATTGAGCCAGGCCCTACCTCATCAAAGCGGCAAAGAATTGCATAAATTTTAACACAGAATGTGTTTTAGCCATGGACTAACTAGCCGAAAATGGAACGCGGGATGGGAACGAAATGTGTGACGGATGATTTTCACGTACAACCGAGCCGTTGGTAGGGAAATGGAATGTCCGCCATTTTAATCGCACAGAAATCGTTCACCATTCGTTGGAAAGCTCTTGATTTATCACGAATTTATTTCGTATTTTTTTTTTTCGTAGTTTCATACTATAACTATATAAATTGATGTTATAAATGAATAGTAAACAATGACGCTTGTTTGGTTGTCACTTGGTTGCGCGACAACGCAAACACATTCTGTGTTTCAATAATTTCGTCCGAAGTATGTAAATAGAGGTAACCGGGGGTCCAGGGGGCTTGCCCCCTGGCGAGGCGCGAGCGCCGAGTTTTTTTATTATATTTTTCTGTATCTTTTTGGTTATATGTAAATAGTATAAAATAGTAAATGGTATTTTAACAACAGTAAGAGTTATATTCGTTGAAACCCTTCGTAATGGTCACATTGGCGCTTAGATAGAAAATGAAAAATTGTCGCTATATTGTATAGGTTGATCCAAATTTAAAATTTAGGTGCTCGCTGAACGCAGAATTTTATGCTCTACAATTTTGTTTCTCTGAGTTTTTCATATAGAATGAGTATTTACGAATCGCACACGTCAAAAAGTCACCTTACTGCTGTTTTTACAAAAGTTGGAAAAAACGGGCATTTTTTGATTGACGATTGTGGTCATAGAAATTGATCAAAATAAGACGTTAGGGAGGTCATTCGACGCAGAATTTTATGCTCTTTAACTTTGATAAGAGTGACATTTTACGACAGATACCTCGTTTCCATGATATTTACGAAAAACCAAAACAACCTCCATAATTTTGAGGTTTTTTTCGTTTTTCGACCTGACGCGGACCAGGTAGGTGTCAGCACTTTTCAAATTCGGATTCAGCGACCCAAAAAACATAGAAACCAGTTGAGAAATCTACTCCCTCACTTTTGTTTCGAGTAAACTCCAATTTGACTGGACTATAACTGTCTCTGCTGGTGTGGGGGGGGGGGGGGGGGGGGGGTACTCCCCATTATCCTTCCCAAATAGTTTTCCTTAGTTTCCAATCTACCCAGACCCTTCCTCGTGACTCTCAATACTGATTAAAATCATTTTAATACTAATTCAACCCTCACGAGTCACCCTCTTAACCTAAGTATGGCTCATATATTGTAAATACCTACTCACTCCAGGGACGGACGAAGGCAATTACAAATGACTGGATGACGATGATTGCATGAATGATGAATGAACGAATGATGAAGTGATTGGAATGATGATGATTTTGAATGGATGACTGATGGATGTAGTGATTTTCCATCCACCCAGCACTTATGCTCCACTGTTCAAATAAATTTTTTCGTCTTGGTTTTAGAAAAACTCATACTCCGTACAATCAGATAGATTCTAAAATACCCTTTAACATGTTTTAAAGGTATAAACTTTAATAATTACAGTTTAGCAAATCTCATTTGTATAGGTGATTGAAACCTGTATAAAAAATTAAAAATCTAATGTATCAATTTTTAAATTTTGATTTACTTGATGTATTTTACGTTATTTCATCATTGTTTTAATGAAACCCAAGGTAACTATAACTCTTTCGCATATTTAATCACTGCGTTGTGCATCCTACAAAAGAGAACTTTGTATAGTCACGTACCAGGAATTAAAAAAAATAGAAATAGAGACCGACCTGAGACTTTAGAAAGCAACGTCACTTTCACAATTGACGTATCACTGTGCAAGGGTGTTATTGGGGATGTCATTGTAAAATGGGTTGAATGCTGAACATTTTTAGCTCTTTATCTTTGTTGAATCTATCTAGTTTTCTTCTTCATTTGTAATCTTCAGGACATGTCAGTCTGTGACCAACATTGCTCAATACAGCATTAGTTAATTGGTCTGTGATCGGTGCGATAGTAAAATGGGATTTTTCAACTTGATTGTACAGGAATTAGTTCGTACCGTCCATTTCGACAAGAAGTTGGTTCAAAGTGTTTTCCTGCTCCGAGTGACCCCCGAAGCTTCTACCACCACGCTTCCTGCCGACTGCGTCGATTTCGTCAATGAATAGAATACAAGGAGCGTGCTTCCTAGCCATTGCAAACATGTCACGCACCTGGGAATAAAACGGTAACGATTATGAAAATTACCTTCACTAACCTCGGCTCTATGATACAGGTAGCGCCAAAATATATTCAAGCTAAAACTGAATGGATAGTTAAGGACTTACTCTAGATGGCCCCACACCGACGAACATTTCCAGGAATTCTGAGCCAGAGACGGAAATGAATGGAACGTTAGCTTCCCCAGCTGTGGCTTTAGCCAAAAGAGTCTTACCCGTTCCAGGTGGCCCTGTTACAACATGAACACGGATCACTGATTAAACTGAATAAATACGCAAAAGAGTAGTATTGAAAAATGCACTGCCTGTAGTCATGAGAGAAATAGATACCTTATAATAAATTATTATAATTATTGTACAGACGACAGAAAAGGAACTATAGGTACATTTCATTTACTGAACCTCATGAATCTGGAAGGAAATAACTTAGCTCTCATTAAGTTTTATCAAGTCTTAAATTTATAGATCAGGGATCAATTGAACTGCAATGTATGTATTTT
Organism: Adelphocoris suturalis; assembly: GCA_030762985.1. Classification (NCBI taxonomy): domain Eukaryota; kingdom Metazoa; phylum Arthropoda; class Insecta; order Hemiptera; family Miridae; genus Adelphocoris; species Adelphocoris suturalis. Next base: position 25,421,739 of record CM061043.1, read on the forward strand.
CAAGATGATTTTCCTTTTTTCTTCTGTATGTTTTGGATAAATCGTCTACCATTATGTTAGATACTACCATGATGATAACTCCAATAATGATGGTTTGATACGGATGCTAACTCTCAATTCAGGCAATCATTACTGAATGCTGTCAAACAACATTTTTTGTAGGATTTGATAGGTTTTGTTATTTTATTACTTACAATCTCGTAGTGATTCCACGGCAGGAGCGTGGTATCAATAGCATAAGATCAAAATATACAGCCCAGGACGGATATTGAGCTCGATGTTGCAGGAGGAAAACGAAAATGCACGATCCCCATCATGAGCCGGTACCGTTAAAAGCAGAGCATGAGCTAGCTGGCCTTTGGATAAGGTTCAGTTCATCATGTGCATGCGCATTGAGGGAGGTGGCTATTCTTGCTGTCAAAATGCATCGATGTGAGCTGAACAATAACAGCTTCGTTTTCAGTGCAGATCTACCAGTTTGAAATGGTTTTGCACAAGAGTAGACGACTTTTCACGTTTACTAGTATCTGCAGTTCTGGAATTCGAGTTGTGCATTTATAACGCTTTTCAAACGCAGTATCATGTGGTTCTGACAGCCCCCATTTTTTATGAAACTGTCAGAACCTTAACACAGGAATGTAATTCACGAATGTGCATGTCTCCAGTTCTAAGATCGATTGCAGTTATGAAACCATTCCGATTGTTCAGGGAAGATACTTCCCAGTTTGACCGAGTTATGAAATTCGACATAACTACCCCTGAGAACGAATCTTTCGTATTTGTGAAGGTCAAAGGAGTATGTTCAATTCATATGCAGTCAATGAACTTCAGGAGCTTGGGTAGTTGCACCATTCGGTTACACTTGTCTGTTTGTATAGTCTTTGAACTGAACTGACTCCAAAGTTTTAGGAAGAACCATACATGAACTCGGTGATTAATTTTTGTCAACAAAAACAAAGCTAATTTTTACCCTTTAGGGAAAGGTCCTGACCGCCTCGTCTGTCCAGGGTGAACTCTCAACAACACCATGTCATTTCATTTTCTGTCTATCCGCTTTTCGCCAAATCTACACAGGGTTTTGATCTAAATTTGGCATTCAGGAACTTCGAAGGTGATAAATACAACGCTGAGATCAGAAATTAAAGATTCCAACACACAAAAATTGCCCAATTTCAACTAATGTAAACTAAAGGATGATGCACAACAATAACTCACCAGTGAGCATGGCACCTTTAGGGATTTTCGCACCCAATTCGATGTACTGCTGCGGGTTTTTTAGAAAATTAACGAATTCCATAATTTCCACTTTAGCTTCTTCACATCCAGCGACATCTCTGCAAATACAATCACTTTTCTTAAACGAAGCATTCCCATTTCACTTCCGAATTGCGGACTGTGACAAGATCAAATTATCAGTAGGTAGAAAATGAATTTTAATGAATCCAGGGGCCTATTTCATAAAACAAGTTACAAGTGTACAAGTTAACAAGTACAGTTATTTGTAATGCACTAGAACAGAAGTGTTTCGCCAAAACAAAGAGTACAAGTGTAGAAAATTTACACTTGTAGAAGCTAAGTTTACAAGTGTAGCAGAAAAGAAAAACGCTGCAAGTTATTACACAAAGGTTTATTATTTATGTATTAGACAGCCCTTCTACGTAGATCTCTGGTCCATAATTATTAAACGCCGCTTATAGTATATTTAGTATCGGAACTCGGAGCTTCGGACCTCACAAATGGGTTCAATCCATTACAGCAGCGGAATCTCACAATTTTACGCTTTTTAATATAGTTGATAAACATAACAATTCATTACCAAGTCATCTTTCCAACACATAAAAGTGTTACCTATACTGTATATTGATATCATTTAATTGGTCAAATTTCAAAAAATGTGCTGACAAAATCACTGAAAATGGCTAAGAATCGTTAAATTGATATTTTTTAGCATACGATTGGTCAAATAAAGTTTATCAACTATGAAATAGAACATTCAACAATTTATGTACGAAATTATGCTAAAAACTTGAACTTCATTAAATTTTGTTTTAAAAAATCTATAAAATTGCAAAAAATAGCCTAAAATCCAAAATCTCTTTTTGAGTAGAAGAGTATTATTAAGAATACTTTTTTTTTTCAATAAAATTAATAGCTAACATTTTCTTTTCACTCATAAATCTCCAATTTCTGTACAACTTGAAATATACAAACAAAAAAGACACTTTTTCACCTATTTTTGGCTCATAGCACCCATGAGAGTGGAGCGATCGAGCTGGCGAGAAGTTAGGACCAACTAGACCCCATGTCTATGTGCGAAATAACAGATTTTTTAAGTCAATTCTAAGGCCTTTTATGGCCCGGACGGCGGACGGACATTTCAAATTTGGATTCTACGCACCTTGAAACGTAAAGTGACAAAGTTTGAGGGGGGGTTATAAAAATTTTTTGCTATACGATCACATAGGCTTATTATTGGAAATAATAAACCAAAATGGCGTGTGGGGACAAACGAAATGAACAACGTCAAGCGGGATGCCGAAATTGAAGTTTTGTCAGCGAATCATAATATAAAAACTGTGTTAAGTACACGATTGGATGTTTATCGTACATGACAAGGTGTAATGATTGGAAGACAGACAAATTATAAACTGAAAAGTGGAGAAAGTGTGTACTTATTTGATTTCAACTTATTCTGATGGCTGGCATAATCGGATTTTTCTCCTTCATTCAGCGGAAATGATTAATCAGTTTATCAAGTCTTAATGCTACTAGGTTAGGAATGTCATCTGTAACTTCGAGATGATCTTCGCATTTCACTTTGTTCTTCAATGATGGGGAGATCCTCAATACCCGATCAGGGAAACTTTCACAGTCACGCACCATTTGAATCTTTCAAGGGTCTCGGAGGACATCCTAAATCTCTCGTTAAACTCAAACTACATTATTGCATATATTTGCCTATACGAAAAATACTCTAAGTTAAACCATAATTTTGATGTAAACTTAGTAAAGTAAGCGGAAATCATCAGAAATGCTTGCATACGAGTCTGCAACACATTGGGACATTTTCATGTGTGTTTTCTTATTATTTTCTTATCATTAGGGAAAAAACTGGATTCTAGAGCCACTCAGCTGATCTGTAATCGGTCAGTTGTGTTCAGAAGTCCCTCAAGGGGCTACATACCAAATCTCAGATTCGTGGGATCATTAGGGAAAAAACTGGATTCTAGAGCCACTCAGCTGATCTGGGATCGGTCAGTTGCGTTCAGAAGTCCCTCAAGGGGCTACATACCAAATCTCAGAATCGTGGGATCATTAGGGAAAAAACTGGATTCAAGAGCCACTCAGCTGATCTGGGATCGGTCAGTTGTGTTCAGAAGTCCCTCAAGGGGCTACATACCAAATCTCAGATTCGTGGGATCATTAGGGAAAAAACTGGATTCTAGAGCCACTCAGCTGATCTGGGATCGGTCAGTTGTGTTCAGAAGTCCCTCAAGGGCCCACATACCAAATCTCAGAATCGTGGGATCATTAGGTAAAAACGTCATTTCTGATGGTCATAATCATCGTTGTGGCCACTTGGGACAATTTTCGTGAGCAATTTTCGTGAGCAATTATTTTCCGTGACGTTTTTTTAGTTTATGTGCCAAAGCAAAGACATGAAAATGTCAAAATACCCACGAAATGAGCGTTTATTCGTGGACGAAAAAATCATTGGCGTCTTCTACGCTGAATGCTTTTTTCTTGTCTATATTCTTCAGCAGAAGATGATTCCCACATATTAAACACCGAAAAATTGTCAACTCACAATTCTGGAAAATAACAATTTTACAGGTGAACGGACGTAGGTAAAAAATCGGCCTTTTTTTACAACTGTAAAACAGTGACTTGTTCAAAATTATGAGGAAACACTTGTAACTTGTCCAAATTCTTCTGTACACTTGTTAATTTTCACAGTGCATTACAAGTTCTTAAAAATGTTGAAATTAAATAACAAAACACTTGAAAAATAATACAAAATCTCTATATTCAAATTCACAATATTTCAAGATATTTTAGAACGTATTTTCACGGAAACTTTTTTCAGACTGCCCATCACATGTTTTATTCACATGTCTGCAACATGGAAACGAACATGCAATGGGGTTTTTACAATACTCCCCCTCAAGCTTGGGATTTGGTTTTCAATCCCAGGCTTGTCATCATTTTGAGGTGTCGAGGTCCTGGAAGTGACTTCGTCATTACGTCCGCAGTCATTTTTTCGGTTGGGATGTAATTCAAAATTATTTTCCCTTCAGCCAATGCACCACGGATAAAATGGTAGCGTATATCAATATGTTTTGTCCGTGGATGGTGCACGGGATTTCGGGCTAGTTCTTGCGCTCCGTGGTTGTCGTTCATCAGTACAACAGGTGCTTCTTTTTCTGTGTACTGGAGTTCCTTTAGCAATTTCCCCAAACAGATGGCTTCCTTTGTAGCTTCGGTTGTTGCCATATATTCAGCTTCTGTGCTACTTAGTGCGACAGTCTTCTGCTTCCTAGATCCCCAACTGACTGAACCACCAGCTAGTTTGAAAACATATCCCGTATACGATCTTCTATCTTCTATACAAGATCCCCAGTCAGCGTCGACAAAACCAATCAAATCTGATTCTCCGTGTTTAGAGAACGTCAGACCCAAATCTTGAGTTCCTTTGAGATATCTGAGAACTCGTTTCGCGGCCAACCAGTGTTCTTTGGAGTAATTAGAATTGAATTGGCTCAGCATGCTGATTGTGTGCGTAATGTCAGGTCGAGTACATGTGGATAAATACATGAGTGATCCGATCAAGTTTTGGTATGGATACAGCTTCATTGCTTCTTCATCCTTCATTTCCGGTCTTCGTAGTTTTACGTTTTGGTCCGCTGGAGTACCGACAGGTTTCGCATCTTCCATTCCAAACCGTCGTAAAACTTGGCCGATAAATTTCTTTTGACAGAGTCGAATCTCCCCCTCCTTCTGGGCATGGGTAACTTCTATGCCAAGACAATAGTGAATCTGTCCAGCATCTTTCAACTTGAAATTTTCTTTCAATCTGCTTTTCAATTTCTCCATTGTTTTCGTCATGGTAGTGGCCAGAATCAGATCGTCGACATACACCCCAAGGATCACCAATTCCCCATCTACTTTCCCTGTATAAACACAAGGGTCTGCAGACGTTGGTTGTAGCCCTTTACTTCTTAATGTGACATCCAATTTCTGGTACCACATTCTTCCTGACTGTCGTAATCCATATAATGCCTTTTTAATTTTGCACACTTTGTTTCCATTTTTCAATTTCAATAAAAATTCTCTTGCTTTATTCTTGACTTCAGTTTCCCTACTCTCGTTCTTGCTTATTTTTTCTAAAATTTCTTCATAATGTTCCGGAATTTTCATGAAGATTTCTTCCGTAATCTCCCCATTTAAATAAGCTGTAGTTATATCCATCTGATGAACTATCATTCCTTTCTTCACTGCGACAGCCATCATTGTTCGAATTGAATTCATGCGTATCACAGGGTTGAATGTTTCGTGGAAATCGATTCCTGGTCGCTGTGTGAATCCCCTCGCCACTAGACGTGCTTTACGTCTTTCTATAGAGCCGTCTGCTTTAAATTTGTTCCTCAAAATCAGTCTACTTCCAACAATATTTCGATTTGGAGGCTCATCTTTGATTTCCCAAACGTCGTTTTTCAATAGTGCGCAATATTCTTCTTCAATTGCTTCTTTCCACTGATCAGAGTACGGTCCTTGTAGCGCCTCCTTGATGCTCACATCCCCTGGTTCCAGAAATTCTAAATTCGGTTCATTATTCGTTTCCAAAACGTTACATTCAGCCATTCTTTTCATAGCGAGTCTTTCTGATCTTCGAACTTCTGGACTTCTTGGAGGAGTTTTCTCGTTTTCACTTCCCCTCCTTGTTCCATCATCTTCTTCCATTCCAGTTTCAGTTTCAAGGTTTTCTTGATTACTGGTAGATGATACAAGTTCTTCAACGCGATTTTCAGGTTTTTTCGAAGTTTGTTTGTTTACAGATACTTGGATTTCCGATTTGTTTTCATCCAAGGTGTTACCAGTTGTTTTGCGTTTCGTTGTCATGAATTCTTCAAAATTTCCCATTTCTGCATCGAATTCAAATACAAATTTCACATCTCGAGTGTATCCTGGTTTCCCTTGGTTTGTAAACCAAACTTTGTAACCTTTGGTTTCCTCAGAATAACCCAAATATATGCATTTGTTTGTTTTTGATTCAAATTTATCTCGCCTTTCTCTCTTTTCCAATGCATAACCTACACATCCGAATGTCTTGAAGTAAGATACATTCACTTTCTTCTTGAACCACAGTTCAAATGGAATTTCTCCTCCAATACTATGAGATTGACAGCGGTTCCGGATGTAGTTTGCCGTGTTTATGGCTTCTGCCCAAAATTTTGGTGCCATATTCGCGTCAAGCATCATACAACGCGCACTTTCTACAAGGGTACGGTTTTTCCGTTCGCTGACTCCGTTCTGCTGTGGTGTGTCCTTCACTGTTAGTCTTCTGGTGATACCTTCATGCTTCAAGAATTCGTCGAATGCTCTATTTCTGAATTCAGTTCCATTATCTGATTACACCACTTTTTGCCATTTCTTTCATCGTTTGCTCGTTCAAGTGCCCCAATCTTCTGTGCCATAGATCCATCTTACTGCCTTCCTTTTCGTATAATATTCCAGCTGTTTCTTGATTTTTGTTCTGGCGAAGATAGAACAAATCGCCTCTTCTATCAGCCGTCAATATTGCTTCCCCTTTAGTGTTGTAGGCTGTAGCAATACGTTTTTCGAAAAGTACGTTATACCCTCTGTCCACTATTTTCACCACTGATAGTAAGTTGGTTCGTAGTCCTGGTACCAACAGTGTTTTTTCTAGTGCGAGTTCCCGTTCTTCACGATCGTTTTTGGCGGTAATTTGCACTGTTCCTTCTCCCTCGACTGGTACAGAGCTGTTACTGGCTAAGTTGACTCTTTGTTGTCCAGATTTATAACGACTTGTGAACATATCTTCGTTATTACACATATGACTAGTACAGCCACTGTCCAAACACCATTCTGCACATTCAGGTCTTCCAGCAGACATCAGAGCAGTTGCGCTTCCTGCTCGTTGCTGGTTTTTCCCAGTACTTTTCTTCTGAGGACATTCATTTGCTTTGTGCCCACGATTCCTGCAGATGTGGCATTTGAATTTGAATGTACTCTCCTCTGGCTTTCGCGACATCGTATCCCTTTGATTTCTTCGGAATTTCTTCGATAATAGAGCGTCATTCTGCTGAGGGAAATTCTGACATTGAGCGTCACTTTCTTCTATTATTTTTATTTTCAGAGCTTCTGGAGTTGGTAATTCGTCCCGTGATTCAATTGCAACTCTAAAATTTTCGTATGAGTCAGACAAACTGTATAACATCATTATCGTCATCAAATCTTGATGAATGATTACGTTCGTGAACACGTATCGAAATTCATGGATGCTGTAGACAAACTTCAGGATATGAACGTAATCATTCATCAAGATTTGATGACGATAATGATGTTATACAGTTTGTCTGACTCATACGAAAATTTTAGAGTTGCAATTGAATCACGGGACGAATTACCAACTCCAGAAGCTCTGAAAATAAAAATAATAGAAGAAAGCGACGCTCGATGTCAGAATTTCCCTCAGCAGAATGACGCTCTATTATCGAAGAAATTCCGAAGAAATCAAAGGGATACGATGTCGCGAAAGCCAGAGGAGAGTACATTCAAATTCAAATGCCACATCTGCAGGAATCGTGGGCACAAAGCAAATGAATGTCCTCAGAAGAAAAGTACTGGGAAAAACCAGCAACGAGCAGGAAGCGCAACTGCTCTGATGTCTGCTGGAAGACCTGAATGTGCAGAATGGTGTTTGGACAGTGGCTGTACTAGTCATATGTGTAATAACGAAGATATGTTCACAAGTCGTTATAAATCTGGACAACAAAGAGTCAACTTAGCCAGTAACAGCTCTGTACCAGTCGAGGGAGAAGGAACAGTGCAAATTACCGCCAAAAACGATCGTGAAGAACGGGAACTCGCACTAGAAAAAACACTGTTGGTACCAGGACTACGAACCAACTTACTATCAGTGGTGAAAATAGTGGACAGAGGGTATAACGTACTTTTCGAAAAACGTATTGCTACAGCCTACAACACTAAAGGGGAAGCAATATTGACGGCTGATAGAAGAGGCGATTTGTTCTATCTTCGCCAGAACAAAAATCAAGAAACAGCTGGAATATTATACGAAAAGGAATGCAGTAAGATGGATCTATGGCACCGAAGATTGGGGCACTTGAACGAGCAAACGATGAAAGAAATGGCAAAAAGTGGTGTAATCGGATTAAACATCAACAAACATTCAAAATTAGGAGCTTGTAAGGCGTGTTTGCAAGGAAAATCAACGCAAACACCTTTTCCTAAGAAATCTGAGCGAAAAACAGACATTTTAAATATTGTACACAGTGACATTTGTGGACCCATGAGAGTGAAATCCAATGGTGGGGCTGTCTACTTCATCACGTTTATTGATGACGCGTCAAGATGGTGCGAAGTACAGTTTTTAAAGCACAAATCTGAGGCGCTGGACGCATTTAAACTGTACAAAAACAAAGTAGAGAAACAAACTGGAAAGAAAATAAAATGTCTGCAATCGGATAATGGAACTGAATTCAGAAATAGAGCATTCGACGAATTCTTGAAGCATGAAGGTATCACCAGAAGGCTAACAGTGAAGGACACACCACAGCAGAACGGAGTCAGCGAACGGAAAAACCGTACCCTTGTAGAAAGTGCGCGTTGTATGATGCTTGACGCGAATATGGCACCAAAATTTTGGGCAGAAGCCATAAACACGGCAAACTACATCCGGAACCGCTGTCAATCTCATAGTATTGGAGGAGAAATTCCATTTGAACTGTGGTTCAAGAAGAAAGTGAATGTATCTTACTTCAAGACATTCGGATGTGTAGGTTATGCATTGGAAAAGAGAGAAAGGCGAGATAAATTTGAATCAAAAACAAACAAATGCATATATTTGGGTTATTCTGAGGAAACCAAAGGTTACAAAGTTTGGTTTACAAACCAAGGGAAACCAGGATACACTCGAGATGTGAAATTTGTATTTGAATTCGATGCAGAAATGGGAAATTTTGAAGAATTCATGACAACGAAACGCAAAACAACTGGTAACACCTTGGATGAAAACAAATCGGAAATCCAAGTATCTGTAAACAAACAAACTTCGAAAAAACCTGAAAATCGCGTTGAAGAACTTGTATCATCTACCAGTAATCAAGAAAACCTTGAAACTGAAACTGAAATGGAAGAAGATGATGGAACAAGGAGGGGAAATGAAAACGAGAAAACTCCTCCAAGAAGTCCAGAAGTTCGAAGATCAGAAAGACTCGCTATGAAAAGAATGGCTGAATGTAACGTTTTGGAAACGAATAATGAACCGAAATTAAAATTTCTGGATCTGGGGGATGTGAGCATCAATGAGGCGCTACAAGGACCGTACTCTGATCAGTGGAAAGAAGCAATTGAAGAAGAATATTGCGCACTATTGAAAAACGACGTATGGGAAATCAAAGATGAGCCTCCAAATCGAAATATTGTTGGAAGTAGACTGATTTTGAGGAACAAATTTAAAGCAGACGGTTCTATAGAAAGACGTAAAGCCCGTCTAGTGGCGAGGGGATTCACACAGCGACCAGGAATCGATTTCCACGAAACATTCAACCCTGTGATACGCATGAATTCAATTCGAACTATGATGGCTATCGCAGTGAAGAAAGGAATGATAGTTCATCAGATGGATATCACTACAGCTTATTTAAATGGAGAGATTACGGAAGAAATCTTCATGAAAATTCCGGAACATTATGAAGAAATCTTAGAAAAAATAAGCAAGAACGAGAGTAGGGAAACTGAAGTCAAGAATAAAGCAAGAGAATTTTTATTGAAATTTTTTGTTTATACAGGGAAAGTAGATGGGGAATTGGTGATCCTTGGGGTGTATGTCGACGATCTGATTCTGGCCACTACCATGACGAAAACAATGGAGAAATTGAAAAGCAGATTGAAAGAAAATTTCAAGTTGAAAGATGCTGGACAGATTCACTATTGTCTGGGCATAGAAGTTACCCATGCCCAGAAGGAGGGGGAGATTCGACTCTGTCAGAAGAAATTTATCGGCCAAGTTTTACGACGATTTGGAATGGAAGATGCGAAACCTGTCGGTACTCCAGCGGACCAAAACGTAAAACTACGAAGACCGGAAATGAAGGATGAAGAAGCAATGAAGCTGTATCCATACCAAAACTTGATCGGATCACTCATGTATTTATCCACATGTACTCGACCTGACATTACGCACACAATCAGCATGCTGAGCCAATTCAATTCTAATTACTCCAAAGAACACTGGTTGGCCGCGAAACGAGTTCTCAGATATCTCAAAGGAACTCAAGATTTGGGTCTGACGTTCTCTAAACATGGAGAATCAGATTTGATTGGTTTTGTCGACGCTGACTGGGGATCTTGTATAGAAGATAGAAGATCGTATACGGGATATGTTTTCAAACTAGCTGGTGGTTCAGTCAGTTGGGGATCTAGGAAGCAGAAGACTGTCGCACTAAGTAGCACAGAAGCTGAATATATGGCAACAACCGAAGCTACAAAGGAAGCCATCTGTTTGGGGAAATTGCTAAAGGAACTCCAGTACACAGAAAAAGAAGCACCTGTTGTACTGATGAACGACAACCACGGAGCGCAAGAACTAGCCCGAAATCCCGTGCACCATCCACGGACAAAACATATTGATATACGCTGCCATTTTATCCGTGGTGCATTGGCTGAAGGGAAAATAATTTTGAATTACATCCCAACCGAAAAAATGACTGCGGACGTAATGACGAAGTCACTTCCAGGACCTCGACACCTCAAAATGATGACAAGCCTGGGATTAAAAACCAAACCCCAAGCTTGAGGGGGAGTATTGTAAAAACCCCATTGCATGTTTGTTTCCATGTTGCAGACATGTGAATAAAACATGTGATGGGCAGTCTGAAAAAAGTTTCCGTGAAAATACGTTCTAAAATATCGTGAAATATTGAGAATTTGAATATAGAGATTTTGTATTATTTTTCAAGTGTTTTGTTGTTTAATTTCAACATTTTTAAGACAAGTCTACACTTGTACCTTTATGAAACACTTGCACACTCATTTTTTACAACTTGTACAAATCGGCTTGTAACTTGTCACTTGTTGCTTTATGAAATAGGCCCCTGGTGTCAAGCAAATTCCAGTTCAAATAAAGGACGTTATTAATTTCAATTTCCAATTTCAATTTATTGGCATCACATGAATCGTACAAATAAAAGAAGATTTTATTTTAACAATAAGAGGAAAAACTTATGAATAAACACAACGGATGCCCACTGGAAATAAGTTCTAAAGAACTTGTGCTATCCTGTGGAGTCCCATTTCTGGACATAACACCCTATTAGATTACGGAACGAACCACAAATTCAAAATAAACAATAAACAGATGAAGCCATAGCTTTCTAATCAAAGCAGAGAAAAGAGAGAAGCAAACAAATTAGAATACGTAAATCAGAAAGTTGCAGAACATCACAACACCCCTTCAAGTAAACAAGTGTTTAAAGCTTACCATTAACATGAACACTAAGGAAGCAACCCTACTACTAAGCTAAGAAGACGTAAAGCACAACCCATGTCCATACTCCGTCATAATATTAATACTAGCAATACCCTGTATATTACACTTGTTTTTGGTTTATTATTTCCAATAATAAGCCTATATGATCGTGTAGCAAAAAATTTTTATAACCCTCAAACTTTGTCACTTTACGTTTCAAGGTGCGTAGAATACAAATTTGAAATGTCCGTCCGCCGTCCGGGCCATAAAAGGCCTAAGAATTGACTCAAAAAACCCGTTCTTTTACCATTAGACTCCATTAACCATCCCGATCGCTTTACTCGCATAGATGCTATGGGCCAAAAACGGGCGAAAAAGTGTCTTTTTCAAGCTTTGAGTGTTAGACGTGTTAGACGCACGCCTGGCACGCTTCTCAGGGGGTCACGGTTGGTGGTGAGAGGAGGCGCCGGGGCACCATGAGGTGAGTACAGCGTTCCTTCGAGGTATGAATATATGTTTTTTTTTCTAGGTCATATTTGTGTGTTAATACCAATGCTTTTCCTACGCATATTTAATAACATATCCTCTCGACTTTTCGTACGTACTTAGATAATGATATTAACAAGGCAATAACTATTTGAATAGATAGGAGCTCAAATCAAGAAATATAAACATGCGTATATAATTATGGGGCATGACGTTAAACTGCGACCATGGTGGATGGCAGCAGCATCCACCACTATCGGGATGAGGCTCAGGTGATATACTTGCCATGATGGTTCTTTCCGAATAGCCAAAGGCGCCTTGTAGATCTAACAAGAAGCGGCTTTGACACTGCGAGGGTAGGTCGGACTCTTCAGCTCTTTAGCAGCCGACCTAGGGGAGGGAAACCCCGATCAAAAATGACCTGGTCCTCCAGGTTGGGGGTTGGGCGTAGGGCTAACGACCCTACCCCGGAAAACTCACATTGTTACGAAGAAAAAGAAAGAAAAATAAAAAATAAAAGAAAAACTCCTAGTAACCAAGCCATATGGAACCAGAGGGAAAGGACGACCAAGGCAGAGATGGATCGATAATGTGGAGGAGGATACAGCCAGAGCCGGGTGCCGAGATTGGAAGAGTGTGGCGAGTGATAGGGTTAAATGGAGGACTGTCTTGAAGGAGGCCAAGGCCCACCCAGGGCTGTAGAGTCAATAAAGAAGAAGAAGATATAATTATAGAAGTATAGGTTGTGGCAACTCGAAATAGGACACGCCGAGGAGTCTGGACGGGCCTTATGACGTACGCAAGCCAACTAAAACTACTTACGATCAAACTCAATTGAAAAAATAATAAACCTTTGTGAAATAATTTGCAGCGTTTTTAGTTTGGATTTAAAATTATAAAACTACATCCTTCCCATAACAATCTTCCTGAAATATCAGTATTATGGAATCAATAAGTTTTGTCATATGCAAATGATCCTGTTAAACGCCTGGGAAAACAAACTAGCAGGTGAGTATTATCTGCGTATTATCTAAAGTACTCACCTGAATCGAACCCCGATATCTGCAGAGTTTATGAGCTTAGCTGTAGACTCCATCACACCAAAAATACCGGAGCCCTTCCTACCTCGGCCACCCATCATGTCTGCTGAGCGTCGCATCATGTACAACAGGAAACCTGAAACCATTTTCACCACACCGTAACAAGTTGTTCAATGGTCAGTTTTACAGTTATTTTATCGTAGTAAATACAGAATGTCTACGGGTTATCGTAGTTAATCGCTGATTTTACGGTTACATACTCGAATGCTACTTTGCTTACTCTACCCCATAGATGTACAAATGGACAACATCCCCTAATTTCAAAATATGATCGCAAGAGTGCTTACATGACTGCATCATGTATATAAGGCACCAAACTACCATTATGGTCAGACATTTTATCAAGTTCTTTACCATTTCAAATGAGCTATAAGTTTGGATATAGTTCATTCTCTGCTTAGAACAAGTTGAATTACTTGATGCAGAATATTTTTGTAGAAACGTTATTTATATACAGAACCTAAATGGGTGTGAAGTCTTGCAGCATGATCGTATAAGAAAATTTTTCGTATTATAATTAGATTGAATTGTTTTGAACAAATACGAACTAAATATCTCACGACGAAGTCGTGGAAACCCTTTTGCAAACGTAAGTTGGTAAAAAACGTTGTCTATTTCCACGTTTTGTTTTGAACTTTGCACGAAACTTTGGAAAAAAATCAATTTTACAGCAAAAACAATTGAGTAAATAACTCTATTCAAATAAATTGTAGTATTTATACGATTTTTAAAAAGTTTTTAATTAATTAATGATATTAATGATGCTTACATTTTCCCCCCACTAAAATTTTGTGCACACATTATGGGTTGTTTTGGTTCGTAGTTGATAAACTTATTCTAAGTAAAACTCTGTTAAAAATAATAAATAAGCTTAACGTTTTTTAGCTTTTATAGCTATTTTTAGTAATTTTTTTACGCACAATGTTTGAGATAGGACCAGTTTATTGTGCTCAAAGGGTTGTAAAACGAACTCATATCTTCTTTTGGAATGTTTAATTTTTTGGCAAAAGTACGGATTCGATTTTATCTCAATCCTATGGAGTGTTATTTTGAGTCATACCAACAGCTTAATTTTTAACGGAAATTCTATAAAATGAATGTTTGGGTAGTGCTCATTATATATTTTTAGATGTGTAAATATGTTGGTAGGTATTCTGAAATTTCGAAATCCGATCCTTAGGAGAAGAAATGTGAATGACCAGGGCAAGGAGGCGAAATACACAGGATTTTGTCTTTCAACAAAATTTGTTGAGAGACAACCTCATCATCAACAACAGTGTGTTTGTGCCACAAATCTATTTTAATGACAGATCACAAGAAGTCGGTACTCACCTACCAATTATGATAATCATACACAGAAGAGTATGTTGAGATTTGATTTTGGAAGAGTCAATCGTATCCTCAGGGTGGGGAGTGACGGGTTTGTGGCGTGAATGGTTTTCCTTGTAGTTGAAGGGCCACATTGCATAAAGGAGAAGCAAAAATGAGAGGAAGAGGAACGTCATGGAATACTAGAAAATTTAACCTAGGAAGGGCAATTTCGACACAAACCATCGAAAATGAAGTGAGAACGGGAAACTAACTTGCAACGGCTAACTTGCTTAGGTGTTCCCAAATTGACAACAGTGGATACAAACAAGATTATTGACGTCGACATAGACACGGTTGCCTTAGTGAGTAATGCTAAATATTATGTAATCCAAGAGGAATTATTCTTCCGGTGACAATAGCAATAATAAGAGGCCAAATAACAAAAAGAAAACAAAATAAAATAATAACAATGTGGTATAAGTAATAATGAAAACAATGTTTAAAATCTTCATGGTTTTGTCACTAATATAGCGTGTTAATGAATTTTTTGAAAATTACTTGTTTTCTTTCACAAAAAGTCTTTCGGAACACTAAGTATAGGGCTTGCCTAAATTTCTGTAGTTCCAATATTAGCATTGAATTTATTGTATGTACTCAATATTCAGCAGTATAATACTAACATTGTAGTATTATTGCAATTTTTAACGATTTTTTACCATCCTTCAAATTTTAAAATATTGATGTCACAAAAGTCCTTTCATTCAAATTAGTTTTTAAATAAATTCTGTTGTAGGTACTTACTGATTTCCTTTTTAGGCGTTCTACAAACGGTTTTGTCTTTTTTAAGCATATTAAAATTATAACTCAAAAAGGCCTGTCTGAGATAACTCACTCATTCTGAGATTTATTTATTTATTTTGAATCCATTGGGTAGGTTGCCTTTCATTATCCATGGTTAGGGGGTGTGATGGGATGAGTTGATAGGCACGTTTTCTCATCAGTTTATTTTTTCTTCCGAGCGCTTTCGCCAATACAGGCCTCATCAGGGAGTATTATTATGTAGTTGGACAGTATGGCATTTATACATGTTTTGTTGCAGATTATTTGGTAATATCAGTTAACAGCACCCACTGTTTGTGGATATTTATAAAACTGACTGCTTAAGTTGTATGATTTAAAAGGATCCATTAGTATTAAGTGATTAATAACTTGTCTAGGGGAAAATAAAGTAGAAAAGTAAATAATTGGAGAGAGCAAGGGCCTCATGAGAATATTGCACTATTCAGATGAGCAACGCTATGATTTTTGTTGTTGCTATTATTTCATTCAACAAAGAGAGCAACTTATCTACCCAGAATTATGGGTACTATTATAGTAGGTACCATTTTTTTTTGGCTTAACGCAGCATCTGCCTTACCCGAATGATGTCGACATCATGGCAACGACAGTTCCTGCCCTGTCTGGGGAAGATGAAGAATTTGAAAATGCAGCTCTGGTGCGAGAGTTGGGGATGTATGAAAATAAAACAGCTTACACGAAGACATTGATGAACCCGTCTCAGCCTTAGTCATCCTACGATATCCTGAAGCCCAGCTTCCCAGTCTGCGACCAATTTATATACTTAGGTGCAACAGTAACGCTGGTCTCACACTGGAACCGACTACGTACGACTGCCGACTACGGACGACCTAACGTCGACTTGGTCGTCCGACTTGAGCTCTCACATTAGGAGCGACTTGTCACAGTCGCGAGACACGAGAGGTGATTGTGCCTTGAATTTCGTTGCAGTTTTTGTGTTGAATATTTTACGTTAAATTATGAACGGATTGTTTTACGTTGTTGAGAGTAGTATTGTGGTGCTGAGGAGGAGAAAAAAGTTCAAGAAGAACAGAATGGGTAAATCAAATATACCTGAAGAGAGAAGAGCATGGCGAATCTTGAATTCTTGAATCAAAAGAATTAGTTTTTCTGTGTCCAATATTAATTTACAAAACTCACTTAAACACTTCACATTTTCAAAAAGTCGCACGAAAATCGCATGAAAATTCCAATTTGATGGGATTGAGTCGCAGATCAAATATACACGCACTTAGTCACACGACCAAGTCGGTTCCACTCTGAGAACACTGATGACGTTTTTACAATGGGGAAAGTTCGTGCGTAATCGAGCAACTACGTGCGACGAAAAGTCCTACCTTGTCTGTTCCAGTGTGAGACAGCCTAACAAATAACAGCGTTAAGATTTAAATCAAGGTGCTAATTGCTGCAGGTAGCCGAAGTTTCTGGACTGTCCAAAAGGCTTTGAAATTCAGAGGGCTTTTGTCATGTGCCAAGTTTATCATACAAAAGATAATGAGGAATACCCCAAGATTATGAGTACGCTTGTTTTACTTATTTATTTAATTATAACTATTATTTTTTTATTTGTTTATTATTTTTTTGTGTACATCAACCGCACTTTTCTACAACATACAACAGTTTTTTTCTATGATTTTTCAAAAATTTGGCAACAAATTACTCCCTGTCTAGTGTGACATCATTTTTGCCAAAACATTGAAAAATCAGACCACTCATCTAAGGAAAGTGTGAGTGGTGTCCAAATTCTCAGATAAAATCTTCTTTCATTTAAATTTGATCAATGAAAGATTTTCAGACCAATTGGTATTCCTCAATATCTGTCCAGTCGTCACATACAGTAACTAGTGAGTCCTGGGTCCGGACCACTAAAAGTGAGCGCCTACGAAAGATTCTCCTCACAATTTTCAGCCCAGTTTGAGAAAACGGAAAATGGAGAATTGAAACAATGTGGAGCTACGATGCCTATACAGACAGCCAGACATTGTGGTTTTCATTAGATGAGAGTGATTGATGTGGCTGGGACACATGTAGCAGAGGCCACTAAAAAGAAACCTTCATAAACTGCTATATGGTAAGCCTGGAGGGAAAATGTTAAGGAGGAGACCTTTAAAGGTCTGTTTGAACGAAGTGAAGGAGGACCTGTCAAAGCTTCGAGTCCAAAAATGAGGGGAGCATGGCTCATGATCGGAAAGAATGGAAATTTGTCTTACAAGAACCAAACCACCAAATGATAATCATACTAATCACTAGTTACTCACCTATAATAAGGACTGTCGGCAAGATTCCAGCTAGGCTGCTTGCCTCCACCTCTGAACGGTAGATCACTGGTAAGTAGTTGGGCGGTTCGATGTTCATTTCCATCTGAGCATTTTCTAAATTTCGTTCAAAAGAGTCGACGCTCCCGATGTTGAACCAGAGGACGCTCTAATGGAAACAAATAGTTTGTTCAGAATCGCTTGGCTTGATTTGCATCTTCAGGATAAAGCTAGGAAGAACCCCAATAGAGGGGATGAATAAGTCACAACTTCAACTACATACCCCGAATACTAATAGGACGATCAAAACAAATATTGCTACAGAACTACGTAGGCTTTTTGGAAACCATAGCACCAATCAACTAATGTAGGCACCTATTTACTTTGATTACTCATTCAAATGATAGTATTTTAATTAAAATTGTAAGTTTATAGTCGAAAGTATTTTTCATTATCACATATTTTCAGCTTAGAGTTTAAGCCTGATTTCATTAATCTATTAACTGATGGTTATTGCGGAGTGACAAGTGAACAATTCTAAATATAACAATATTGATCCGAGATGGAACTTTCTACTACACTTATTAGGGATGAACCGATCAAGGATCGACAACTAAAATAGAAAACAAAGTCAGTCCGACACTGTCTGATCTTAAATTTGCAGAATTTTCAAGACTCGGCCCAGCAACTGAAAACTATACAGTGTCCACAATAATGAAGCCTTTCGTATCTGTGAGCTAAAAGAGAAACCACTCATAGGCCAGAGCATACACCAAACGTTCAGCAACGCAACAAGGACCAACACTTGTCAGTTAATGACACTCAGGATGGAAGATGCTGTACCATTAGACATTTAGTCTCCTATAAATTTCATTGCATTAATATCAATATTAATTTAAAGATGAACAAGAACGTCAAACTCTCAAAATACCCAAAACTTCCTCAATACCAACAGTTTCCGATTTCGATGACTAGATTAAGCGGATCAAGTGTGAGATAGCTCCAAATAAATTCCATCGCTTTAGGAGTCGTAGTAACTTCAGGGGACACCACATAACTATCTCAATTATTAAGCGATTTAAATGAAATTCTCAGAGGTTGTATAAGTCAAGTTCGAGATAGATTGATGAATTTACAGGATTGACCAAAATTAAAGGTGGGTCGGAAGTGGAATGTGGGGCATGTACGGAAACCATATAGTTTTTATTTACCTCAGGGGTAAAACAGTGGCAAAAGCTAAGGTATGTGAGGGCCTGTTTTAAGAGGTGCCCACATCTTTCAATAAGATAATAGGAATACAATTAGAGCTATAACAACATTTGAAATTAAAAACATTTGAATCTGTAACTCCTTATTGCGAGCCATTATAATTAACACCCATTGGGTCATGCTAGACTATTTCCAGATATATCTAGTCTGAATAGTTCTAATAGCAGTCCTAGTTAGTAGTTCTTGTAGGATTGTAAACTTGGTCCACGATCGAGACAGATGGTTACTGAAAAAGAGTTTTTACAACTCCCCCATCCACCGAAATACGTCAAATAAATAATGAATATGAACATTTTTTACACATCACCTTCACATCTTGACTGGAACGATGAAACATATACTTAGGTAAAGGTTGATTGAACAGTACGGATTACAACTGAACTCCAATGCACATGTAAAGCATAACTTGGAAGTTTTAAAAACGATCTGCTATTTATGTATTTGTATTGTATTGTGTTATGATTTGACACAAAATAAAAACTTAATATGATTTGTAAAGTGGTGGTGAAAAACAGTCATGTATTCCTTGATTATCACTGTTCAGAAATAAGAATGGAACCATTAGGTCTACCTAGGACATTCCATGATAATTTCAACGAAATAATTGAAAGATTTTGAAAACAAACAGAACATAACTTCTTCAGAACTGTGAAAAACGCCAAAACAAAAAAAGTATATTTTGAACGAAATACTTAAAGCTTAGTCCAAACAGAGACTTTTTGTAGCGCAACATTGTTGTGAAGCTGTTCTAAACTGTCACAAAACATTTTGAGCTGCCCTGCAACAATGTTTCGTGTCCACACTAGGGGAGCAGTTTCATTCGCGATGTCTCGGGGAAATAATTCTCGCGGCTGCTGCTGCACTATTTTGTGTTTATTAGAGGCTGGTGACAAAAGTATAACACGAAGGAAACCAAGACGTCGGTGGGTTCGTCAGCTTTTCATGTCAAGTCAACATGGCCACGGTCTCCTGGATACTCAGAGATTGGAGAATAGAGGTGGATTTGTCAATTTCACCCGAATGCGACCCATCGATTTTGAGGAACTTTTGCAATTGGTGGGTCCTCGAATTTCTTTATTTTTGGCAGCCAATCCCACCATGGCCGCACTTCTTTAGTCCCTGTTCTTATAATCAGAGGAACGGACAGCCCACAAGGTTCAATGTTACCTCGGTGGACCATATGTTGAGTACGCCAGTTGATAATGACTAAAAAAAATCAGTTGATAAGGAAGGTTGTGATGCACGGCAGTCCACAATGAACTGTTGCACAACATTGTTGCTTTGAATCCCATTTTTGATACTAAGTTTCAGACCCGCAATACACCCCTGCAACAATGTTGAGGGGCTGTTCGGGCGCTCCCCCGATTCTCACTCGCAACAAAAAGTCTCTGTCTGAACTAAGCTTAAGCAAAATTTTCAGTTACCAGTGCATGGGTACGCAAATTATTGTTAGGAATGAAATATTAAAAACGGCTAGTGCTGACTCTGGTGCAACATTCACCAAAGAAATAAGAAAAATATTGTAAATATTTCAGGATTGAAGTGCAGAATTAAATGAAGTAGTATTGAATAAAACCTTCTTACGTTTCCCTCAACGGAGTTCCCAGGAGTGAGCTTCACGCGGACCCATTTCTTATTTACAACTTCAAGTTTTTCAACTATACCTTTGGAAAGATACCTGCAAAATATGTACAGATAATTTCAAAATTTACTGTGATGAATGTAATGTCGGTTCGTTCAGAGGCTTGACTTACTCTTATCATAAGATTATAATATTATAATTCTCTGGTAACATTGATAGCATATTCAGATTATTACTTACGTGTTGACGAATTCTTTCCAAGCAATCTCCTTGTAGCCCATTTCATATACAGCAATCATTCCAACCAGGCCAACTACACCAACCAAACCAAACAGTAACCATTTTTCTTTTTCTGAATCGCCTCCCAAAGGTTTTCCAGAGGGCCTGAATAATGAGAATAACGATTCCAGTATCTGGGTAAGGAACATTTTACATGTACTTGAGCACAGCAACAAATTAAGCACAAAGCAAAATTACAACATACATCTTTACATACACGTATAAGTACGGGAGCCACATAGTTTTAATAGTTAGAATATAATTAAGATAGAAAATATATAATAGGAAGTTAATGCATCTAGGATTAGGGCAACGGGATAGGTTAAAGCGCCAAGGGTTGCCCAATGTCTTTGACA
Organism: Adelphocoris suturalis; assembly: GCA_030762985.1. Taxonomy (NCBI): domain Eukaryota; kingdom Metazoa; phylum Arthropoda; class Insecta; order Hemiptera; family Miridae; genus Adelphocoris; species Adelphocoris suturalis. The sequence goes on from CM061043.1 coordinate 25,442,969, forward strand.
TTTTACTCTGTACTTTGAGATTCATAAATTTGTGGATATAATAATGATACATCATGATGGCATAATGCCTCAGTTAGGGCATTACCACATTTCTACTCATTACGAAGTTCTGCACAGAAAGCTACTACAATTCATTTGTATACGCTTTTCCGATTGAACGCCGCAGTATAAAAACATTACCCAGAAAAGCATTCCCTTCAGATCTACAACTGAAAAATTGGGCAGCTAGGTACCTATTTAATATTATTTTCATCCTCTTAGACATCCTTACAGATCATTACAGATAATAACCCAATGTAAAACAGCAAAAGGTGTTATACAATTTCGGATATAAAAACACAAATAACGGGATCCAAATTCACTGTTTAATGAATATAAGGCGGGAGGCGGTACATAATGGTGGGAGAGCAATTAACTTGTACGGGAGGCGGAAATAGACTGATATGAACCTTCCTTCATCGTCCGCAAGACGGGAAGGGCGCTAGTGAGTAATGCAGTGTTTACAGTATGAAAAGTTCTTAAACAATTTACAATTTCAACTTCACAATTTCACTGCACCTTCGGGAGCTCAAATCGTATATTATTACGGGATGATCGGGAAAATAGGAATTATCAGGGTTCCGTCATGAAATATGTAAAAAGTGGGATCAAAACATTGAGCGACATTAGCGCTCTGTCGGCAGTTTGGGAAGACACCATCCATCTCAAGCCCTGGCGGGAGAATACGAATTTGGTTAGGGCCAAACAGGTGTCTTGAAGCCTTTACTTCACCAATACATCGTCTTTTGAGGGCTTAGAACAATGATCGAGAAAACAATTCCATAAATGATTTCCCATGAGTAAGAATGAGAAAGAGAGTAAGATTTACAGGCATGCACGTCCCACATTCAAAGAGATCCGCCTCAATATACTTCAGTATAGTGTTAGTATACACTATACACTCAAATTTGGAAGCGGTAGAGAGAAAGAACACTAGGTAAAACCCGTCTACCCTAGTAGACTAGTAACAACTAGTAAAAACTCTCCCTTATTACCTAAAAGACAAAATTTTCTAACTGAAAATCTCAGTAGGAGATTTCGAAGGATGAAAAATATAATGATCATCTGTGAATAAGGCAGTGGTAAAAATGGGTCCTATAAAGGCGAGCCTAATTGGTTTCCTTCCAACCACCACCTCCCATAATGCTTGGGCGGGTTATCGATTGGGCCCAAATCCCTTTCAAGTGGAGCATGTACCTGGAATGTAATCCTCCCTGTCCCTTCAGAATTACTCTTTTGGGCCCCATCTCACAGAACTCTTTAGGGTCCCATCTCACAAAACTCTTTTGGGCCCCAAGTTTTTGAAAGAGGGAAATAAACCACTAGTAAGCATAATACAGAAGGTTTTTTTTAAGATGTCCTCAGTAAGAGGACGAAACTTTATCAAATAAAACAATAAATGAAATAATTTCATTTATTTTTCCCTGGGCCGCATCCCGATTAATTCGTACAAAACAATAAGTACTTACGGCCGACCAAACTACCAACATCTCATCATCAGGAATGGGTTACAGAAGGAGGTATGTAAACCTACATAAGGTATGTATCTATTCATGTCTTATACGTGTTGTGACAGTTACCCTCAGACTCAACAGAATGCGCGTCTATCCGTCCCTCTCGCGCCGGATTGAACGTGCCATTCTCGAGTTCTTGGAATGCTGTGGTTGGCGATAGATGAGGATCCGAGAACCGGAAAATCATCTTCTCCAAACGTAGCACATTCCCCTATTAGTATGAGTTGTATCACTTGTGGTACTGTCACACTCCCCTCTCTCTATGTAGCGCGGATTTAGGCCTCATTGCACCTCTGGGGGCGACCTAAGTACGTGACAGTGTAAATACCAGAAACCGATCGCAAGTACGACAGAATGGCATTTTCTATTATATTGGTCAATACATTTTAAGAGAAGCTCGGTTTTGCGCTTCGCTTTAGCATTGCGGGAATCCTGTTCCTATTGGGTGTTGCAATTAATTTTTGTTCTGGAAGGCTAGAAGTAAGTCGGTAAATTTGTAAATTGGCGGGTATGGTTGAAGCTGTCGTTGAAGTGGCTGTGAAAACGTTCGCAGGTGTTAGTCGTGTAAGTCAGCTCGGTAGAACATTTAGCCCACATGGAATGTGGATCTGCGGAGTCAGGTTGTATGTAGTTGGAAAATAAATATTTGCAAAATTTGGTTACACCAGTATTTCTCACTTTGTGTTTGACGATCATGATGGATTGATATCCTACGTATTTATCTGCTGGGGGAAGAAGCAAAGCCAAAGAAAAGTTTTAATCACGAGCCTGACTCAGATTCAGAATTTATTCAGTGGACAGCCCAAATCGCTGAACCGCCCTCGGTCATGGCTACACCCTTTTACTCAACACCGAGACAAATGACACAACACCGTGGACGACACTCATTCAATTTGCCCGGGGAGACATTGATAAGAATACCAACCACGATGAGACGATGAGCCCAAAAGAGTGCTCTGAACGACCCGTGTTTTGACGCTCCATTAGTTACACGCACCTCGTCCCCTCCTTGATAAGCTGGATTAGGGCCCAATCGAGTACTGCCCGCTTGGGCTGGGTTCATTCCCAGTGAAAGGGTACAATGGTAGGCGCAGAAAAACATTTTGAAAAATAGTTTTATGTTAGAGGTAGATCAGATAGAACAATGTCTACTTCCAATATATACACAATGATGGGGAGCTTCATGGCTACGACGAAGATAAAACCAAAATGGAACGATGTAGATCCACAGATGTGAATGCGATTTACACTCTGTGTACCCCAGCACTGAATCGCTGCTGTTTCAAAACCTCATGGAACCTATTTGTGATGAAAGGGGGTCCAATGATACACGGCTTCTATTTGGTTCTTTTACGATCTGATGCATCGGTTCACAATTATTCAGCAGCACCTTGAAGGACAACACTTTTTGCACAAAAATATGCTGAAAATGGCTAATAATGTAGAAAAAAGGTAATCATTTTATTGAAATATTAGGAAGGTACCTACTTAGAAAAATTACGCATATCTTAAAGTGTAACGTTAGAAATTTTCAGGCCAGTAAAATCTCTTTAAGAAAATTGAATTGTTCAATCTCAAGGTCATTTTGAACAAAAGGATCATTTATTTTCCACAGGAAACGAGGGAATTAAAAGGTTTGTTCCATCCACCTCACCGCGGTTAACCCACAGTCGATCGCGGTTGGACGACCGTAACCACGATCCAACCATGGATGGAACGCTCAACCGCAAGTGAGGTAAAATAGCGTTACACCAGTCATTTCGTGTGACTTAATTCTGGATGTTACTAGATCGCAACTCAACCGACCTATTTTTCACTAGAAGTTTGCCGTCGTATGTCAACCTAATACGTTGTTTTACATTTTTCAACAGTTTTGTTTTGCGAAAGTAATATAAAGTTTCAATTCAAATAAATGGTTGCAGTAATGCCTGCCAGCGCGATTATTGGTTGTAGACGATACAGATCAAGTTGTGAACGAGTTTTTATTTGGACTAGGGACTATTATAGGAAATCAGTGTCCGAAAACTAAAGAACTTCATTAGTTTAGACGGAGAATAAATAAACTGAAAAATAATGAAAAAAAAAAAATAATAATTGAAAATTCCTCAGATCTCTGTACCTACTGCTGTGTAGGTACTACATAAACATTGCCCTGGCAATTTCATCAGCGTTTTAGACATGTTCTTATTACTATACCTGAGGCAGCTTTACTTATTTTATTGAATGAATGAAAGGATAGATTTGGTAGTTTGTCGAAGTAAACAAGGCAGGTTGGTGCTCCACCAAAAAACGGAACTACGTAGGTACGTACAGCCTACCGAATTCGCTGTTGGTCAAAAGTAAACTAAGTAGGTAGATGTTGCTCTACCAACGAATTTCAACTGCTTATCAACAAGGTTGTCGAATATCGATTCAGGAAATGTGAGACATGAATTATAAACCAGCTGTAAGGAAAAACCTTGTAATTCATTCTTCTGAAGGTTAGACTTCATTAATCTTTCCAGTTGATCATTTTCAAGTTCTCAACTTCACACACGACCACAGAGTAGAAGAACTAGACTCGACGTACAACGAGTAGGTTGAGGTTCTAGGTTGTTCTGTGGAGACCCATCCACCGAGCTCGAATTTCAAATGAGGAAGGTTGTGAGTAGGTTTCAATTGTGTGAGGTTTCCTATAACAACTGGAATGAACCGCACTCCATCCGGCGGTCGGTTTTGGTTCGACTGCGGTCGACCTGTAGTCGACCACGCTGCTATGATGGAACAGCGGTTTAACCGCTGTGTTGAGCTGATTGTTGGGATGGAACAGCGGTTGACGCTACTGCGCATGAATCGGTCGAATATGGTCGACCGCGGTTAGGTGGATGGAACAAACCTAAAGAAATCAAGTGACCTAGGTTCTTTATGTTATAAATAAAAAAAGTACTGGTAAGCATTAGAGAAGACAAAGAACCCAAGTGTGTTGGTTTCATAACTTAACTACCACAGTAAGTAAAGGAAAGTAATGTGACTGGCGCATGGGCATCCATAAACAAGTAAATTACCTGGTACCTCCAAACATCCCAAATGACCATTGTTGGTTTGCCTGCTGTTTAGGCGATGGTGCTGATATAGAAGGCCTTGGTTTTGCAGCCTCAGCTGATGCTCCACTTCCAGTTTCCTTGGCTTCCTTTGGTGGATCTTTACTCCCAGGTTTAGCTTCCTTAGGAGCGGCTTTGGGGTCATTTTTGAAATACTTCTCAAAGCCCTTGGGTGGATTCTCACAAAACACCTTCCATTCTTCCCAGAGTGTGCGTAATTTAGGAGCACCCGGTGTTCGAGATAACTGGGACAAGCTCCTATGTAGCTAAAAGAACAGAATGTCACAATTTTTGTTGATTATTGATTGATTGATTCTTAGAAACTTAATTATATGATATAAAGGAACTTCCCAAAGTAGTTAGGAACATGAAGGAGGGGCGGGGGGGGGACACAAATCACTGTGCCATGAATTCATGTGAAGCCACTGAACGATGGAGAAGAGAACTTAGATAGGAAACTGTAAAAGTACTGTTTTATCTTCGATATTTATTCCATTTTCTATATGTAACATTAAATTGAGAAGTTGAAAATATACGCCCAACATGTGCATGCCAAAGATGTTGAGAAGAGTGCCGTAATGGAATAAGAGGTTAAAGGTTTATTTTTAAGCCCCATCCTTGAAGATCGCTGGAATAGGGGTTAGCTTCACAAGTTTAAACGAGTTTCAATCCACAACAGAAAATAGAAAGGGTTTGAGAATAATAATAATCAACGTTTGAATATCTGGCGCTTTAACTTTAACATTAAATTAAATAGTACCTAGTACAATGGATCTATGCATACAGATCTTTACAATTACTGCATTAACTTTAATGTTTTTCATATTCTGATACCATACCTAGTCAGACTTACATAACTAAAAGGAAAAACATATTTCAAGTGTTGGAAAGTGAATATAATATAATTACGTTGAAAGGGCAACCCAGGGTTTCGCTAAGATCTGTGGTCTGGATGCTCGCATCTCAAAAATACATGACATCAAGTATGTATTCAATCCAACATCAAGTAATACCTAATTCAGATTAGTTTGACATATAAATTCTTTTAGTTGCAGTTTACAGACCACTGATCTAAGCAAAAAACTGGGTTAGGTACCTTTCAACATAGGGTAGGTACCTATATTTTATTCTTTTATACTTGGAATTTTTTTTAGTTATATGTAATTGGATGTCTGGAGTATGGTATCAGAATATGAAAAACATTGAAATTGACTTAGTAATTGATCAGAATCACCCATATTTCTAACACAACAGAGGAGTCTTCAGAAAGGAATAGTTCGCAATTAATGAGACCTCTTCAATTATTGTGGAAGTTTACCTGCCCGTAACACTTGGTGTGTTCCACACCAGGCAGGCATCTAGGTTTAGTTGAACTGACCAAGAGTCAACCCAATCCTGGAGGTGCAGAATCCAAATGAATAATAAACTGCAATAGGTGGGTACCCTACACTAACTGCAGTTGAAGTACTCATGGAATTACCTACGCACCCACCAACTAGTAAGTACGTAATTTACCACACAATACCTGCATCAGAGAAATTATTATTGTTTCATTGATAGGTAAATATTATGAAACTTGAAAAGAACGAGTAGGTAATTATAGGTCAGGATTATGACTGCAATTTGCTCATGATTGCGACATACCTGATGGAACCAAACAATGAACTTTTTTGCAATGAAGTCAATATCGAGCTGGTTTTGTGAGGAATTTAATGTACATTATGGAACAATAAAATCGATGTATTGGTAAAACTTACTGAATGGGTGTCGAAAATGCCCTGGCGAAGACCAGCAATAACCAATCTCTCGATCCTCCTCGCAGTTAGTAGCAGCCTGTGTGCCATCGTTTGGATTATCTAATAATTCAATAAATTAGATGAAAACCTTAGGTACATTCTCGCTTCGAGAAAACTAGACCGAAATGCAAATTATAGTCACCACAATTTTTCAAAAAACTAGAATAAAACAGAGCCGGTGGTCAGTTCGATGAAGTGTAAAATGAAAATTGAGAAGAAAATGTAACATTAGATGAAATTCCGAAAGGTGTATTTGCGAAAATGGCAAGGATCAAGAACGGCATTTTTAAGTGTTGTTAACATCACTACTCTGTGGTTACCATGGAGTTATGGAAGAGGATTTTTTTTTAGTTCCATCCAAGGTACTTCAAATTGTCCAACATTTCAAATTTCGTGTGTTGGATGCTTGAGGAGCTTTAGAGGTCAGCTGTTTTACGATTTTCTCACAATCTCGCCATTTTTCATCCTCCTGTAGGCTTGTCCTCGCTGTGTTCTGTATTTTAGGATTCGAAGCATCTTGATTTAGAAAATTTCGTCAAAATGACTGCGTGGAGAGCCGCTGGATTGAAGTAAGAAACATTTTTGTGATAATTATTGTTAGTTGATCTTCGAATTTGGAAATATATACTTTCTCTAATGATGAACTTCGGGTTTATTTTCGGCTCAGAATCGGTGCCGAGGAGGTACTTTTCGATAAAATGGGCAATTTCTTGTTCTTTTGAATTACCTATTATTGGTTTTTTCCCTCTCTCTGTAAGGTATAATGATATTCTCGAAATATGTGTGGATATTGGGAGTCCTGATTACCAACTCCTTGCTGTTACTTTGCCTTCGAAAATATGAAGAGATAAGGTAGTTTGATAAGTGATGATTGATGATCCATAGTGATGTACCTAGATAAGTAGGTCATAATAACATTGATAAGTTGCAGAAGTGAACTAATCTCAAGTAACTTGGATGCAATCCGATGTGCATAAAAAATGCTTTTTTTGGATCTACTTATCAAATCTTTGATTGGTATATTAAGTAGGTTGGTAGGTACCAAAGTTGCACACAGACTGTGTTCAACATCGTGAGGTTTGTACGCTTGACATTTCCTGGTGACTTGCGAGGCACCCACAGAAATTCAATACAGGTTCTATTGGAATACAACTTTATCCTCTAATCCAAAATCGGAGGATATAGTTGAGCTTTTGATTCATACAATGTAGATATCCTTCGTGCAAAACATGGAAATACTCAACAAACGAGTTCGAGCGGCCGGTTGGCTGAAACTAGAATGAACAAATCTTTCTGGTAAATATTGGACTGCCAGTGTACAGGAAGACCACAAGCTGGTACATTATTGCCAGTTTGGCTAAAGGTCCTCGCACGTAAGGTTGGAACACAGTAACAGAACACTTGGAGTAAAACAGCTAAAAAAAACTTGTACGAATATTCGGTAGGTGGCAGCACTATCGAGGGCAAGTTAATTTTCTCTCAATCCGTTAATAGTTGATCGATTTTTAATCTGTAAATTGAGATTCAAAACAGCTCAGAACTTTCGCTAATTGGTTCTGATGTTCACAATTTAAAATTTTGACGGTTCAAAAAGCAGAATGATTCTGAATGAATTAGCGGGATTCACATGGAGCGGAACGAGCGCGGAAAGCAGAAGGACGGAAAAACCAGTGGAGGGGGTGGCGGAGTTGGAAATATTGTTCACATGAAGCGGTCTCCTTGGTGAGACTGAAAGCCTCTCTGATCTGAAACCTCTACTTTCGGTTATCAACTTTCCTGACCAATGAGCTTGTGCGGAGCTTGATGGGAGAGGAAATGGTATAAACATTTCTACCGCTGTCCGCCCCTTCCGACAACATGGCAGCCACCTCCCTCAACTGTTGTCCCAACAGCCGATCAGATTGCGTTCCGTTCTTCCGCTTTCCGCGCTCGTTCCGCTCCATGTGAATCCAGCTTTAGAGTAGCCGTTACAGGTCATCGAGGCAACGCCCCCTTTTACGTGACGTCACCTGGCTAAACCGAGCTCTCGAAACCCCACTCTTAATGCGAGGGACCACACCTGTATTCCCGAGTACCCAGTATTTTTGGCATAAGTGTTCCTATACTTACTATCATTTAAAAAAATAGTTCCTGGCACTCTTGAACCTTTAGAGTAGCTTCATTAACGTATTGGGGATTTTACTTAACGTAGGTAAACAGCGATTTAATGAAATAACTGTTCTATTTGTCCATAGTTAACATATGCAAAAGGTAATGAATGTAGGATAGGTATGCTAATAAAAAGTGGATTGCTTAGAATCTCATAAAATATTTTGTAATCAATGAGATGATCATCGAAGGTATTAATCTTCATGTGGATATGGTATGCAGAAGCACAACAGAACACTTTCTCAAGTCAAATTTGTCTTCATTTTCTTGAATTTTTTTCGGCATTATCCATCCAGTTGACGTTTTCTTTTTTTATCTTGAGCCTTCATTAGCGCATGAATGTGCAGATTCGTAAAAAAAAAAAAAAAAAAAAACAACGCACAATAAATTCGTGTATATCGGGGAAATATTCTCATGATTTTCTCCTGCTGCTAGTGGATTTCTATCTATGTTAACATCTCAAGCTTTATTGTCTTAACCTTATATCCAGTTGTTCTTCACCTATTATTGCTGTTGTGGTCAAGTTTTGTAATTGGTTGGTAGCTAATGTTGAAAAACTAAATGTTAAATGTTAAAAACTGTTGAGATGAAAACAGGAGAGAACACTATGGTTTGTATAAGGCAAAGAGCTGATACTGCAATGTGAAGAGCTGGCTAGGTTCGGAATCCTGGATCTACGATAGAGCACAGAGTCAGGGAGAGGTTTCCTCGCCCACCCTGCTCGCTGCCTGCAGTTTGTGACATAAAAATACCAGTGTGAAGTAAAACAGACAAAAATATGATTCTTTGCCCATGTACAATATTTGTGAACTTATCTTTCGACAATTGAAGTTCTTCATTTAGCGTTGTTGACTTGTTTGCAGTTACATTCAGTATTCCAACATCGCTGCTCGTGTCCTGAGGCAAGCGCTCAAACCCAACTTGAGAGCTGAAGCACTTAAACGTGAGGACAGCCACGTTAAATTCACCCCGTGGAAGGATGGAAAACCAATTAGTGAGTTAACAATAATGATCCCACGTCAATAAGTATTAGATCTTTAGATTCTACAATGATTAATTTTATTAGAAATAGTGGTTTGTTATGTATGATCCTGGAGACAGCTGAGAAGATACTAGAGATGGGTATCAAACGCACAAAACATCGATTAGTGACATTTCAATTAATGATTGCTTCTCAATCGATTAACCAAATAGCTGAAATTTTTTTTAAGCATATTTGTGGAAGACCAGAACGAAATTCAAGTATATTATATAGGTCGACTAGAGTTGGTTTGCTTTCTGAGGGCGAAGTCTGCTGGAGAAAATTGAACTACTCATCGTTAAAAATTTTTCGTGCATACCATATTTTTTCGTGATATTTTCCCTCACAGGCTTCTGTATTTCCCACTGTTCCTTCAAACTTTTCGTTTATCAACAAAGTAGACCATAACTTATATATATACAGGGTGCGGCAGTGAGGACGGACGGTTTAAAAAATATCATAAAATAGTTAATTTTCACTCAAAAACAAATTTATTGATGCAATCAGGTTCGCAAGGAAATAGCATTTGAGACAGTCAAGTGTGAAAAATCACATCAGGCATGTGGTGGCCGAAATTGTTGATGCAGTGCTGGAGGCGTTCTTGGAAGTTCGTGTTGACTCTTTCCAACATAACCCTACGTCGTAATGATCACCAACTTCTTTTTCCCTGAATTATGACGGTGACTGTTCCAACCTGACGTTTGTGGTTCCAGCAGGATGGGGCGACCGCCCACACAGCCAGAGCATCAATGGACGATATTCGCCCTCTCTTCCCTGGTCGCCTTATTTCCAGGTTTAGCGATGTTCATTGGCCTCCTCGGTCCCCAGATTTATCCATATGCGATTTTTTTTATGGGGACACCTCAAGGCTTAGAGTAAACGAGAACAAGCCCCGAACTCTGGACGAATTGAAGGACCCAATTCTCGTGGAAGTCGCCCAAGTTGAGAGAGTATGTTGGAGATAACGCCCAAAAATACTTCCAGCACTGCATAAACAATTTCGACCACCAAATGCCTGATGTGATTTTTCACACTTGACTGTCTCAAATGCTATTTCCTTGCGAACCTGATTGCATCAATAAATTTGTTTTTGAGTGAAAATAACTATTTTTATAATTTTTTTAAAACCGTCCGTCCTCACTGCCGCACCCCCCTGTATTACAACCTTTTGTATTCCACCTAACCAGAAATGTACTTCATGCGTGTATTTTAAATTCAAATAATTCATGCTGCATAAGGAAAGTAGAAAAATTTCAAATCTAAACACATTTAGTTGATACAAAAGTCATTATTTATTTCTTACAAAATTTTAGAAACACAAGTTTTTATAAAGACTGAGATACTCACACATAATCTTAAAATTTAATACTCAATAAACTGTTGGGCACGGAACCCATCTCTTTCTCTCCAAGCCCGATGATGAGGCAACCAGGTTACTTTCCTCAGCTGTTCAATGCTGCGAGTAATATTTTTAAGATTTCTTTTGACTTTTAATATTTGTGCCTCATTGGTATACGCCTTCCCTAAACGAGCAATGTTTCTTCCTTGCGAGCGAAATTTCGCGATGGTGTCAAAATAAGTATTTAGCACCCCAAGCACTGAGCTCTGCCTGTTCAACTAGTGACTTACAGTTTGTCAGGCAGGGCTTCCATTTGAATCCACAAAACTTACCTAATTCGTTGTCTGAGGTACAACGTACTTGTACACGTGTCGGAGTACACATACTTTTGTCCACCATATTTCTTACTCACTTTTTACCATTTTCCATATTCCTTCAGTGCTTCCAGTCTTTACTGATGGTCAGCAACTCCTTTCGAATAAAAAAACTCGCGAGTTTTATCACGAATGAAGATGTCATTGAATGAATTAGTGGCTATTTTCTTCCCATAGGGTTTCGTTCTTGTTGGACTGACGAAGGAACTCTGGTCAGTCATCACGATCATCCTCCGGTAGTCACTTAAGATCGAACAAGCTGTCCTTTTGAAAAATAATGTTACTTCACTCGTCAAGTGACATCCTTAACACTTCAGTCTTTCAGAACTAGTCGGCGAAATTGTTAACTATCTTCCGAGCTTGACAAAGTGATGGAAGAAAGCCCTGTAATAGGGTAGCTCATAACGAACAGATGGAATCAGTTATAACTCGGGAATCGAAAGAAAGAAAATATTAAGGGAATCAATCTTAGCACGCGAATGTAATAAGTAATGTACTATGACAGCATTTAAAACTATGTAGTAGCCAAAAAATCAAAATGGTTCACCGAATTCGGATGTAGGACTGAATGTAGGTTGAATGATATATAGTTGACATTTTTCAAGTAAGTGTTGTACGAAAAACATTTTTTGAAGCCTGAATACTGAGGAAAAACCAAACTGGATTAATCGAATCCAATTAATCGATCAATAGCTGATCAAACCTAGATAAAATTTATAAGAAATAATCGATTTTAAGGTATCGATTATATTGGGTAATTGAATCAATACCCATATCGAGACATTGCTGAATCAGATTACCTACTCATATTTTATCACCGATTTCATATAGGAAATGGTCTTTCGACATGGATATCCGTGTCTCATCTTATGGCCTGCAAATGAAGATACACTTGAGTTGAATTGTCCAAACGGAATTTCATGAGTAGAAAATACTGTCATTTCAATCCTGTCGATGTTAACTTATAAGCATAATGTTGGGTTTATACCTTCTTACAAAATTGAATCTAGTTAATAGCTATACACAATTTTTCTAGATGCTGAAAAATGAGAGGCTTTTGCTCATCGTAAGTTTCATAATCAAGGGTTGAGTGTGTAATTAGCATGTTTGCTAAATAAGTTTTTGTGTTCCAATTGAAATTAACATGCATCACTTTTATTCGAATTCTGCGTATTTATTGTTGTATCATGTGACAATGCATTTTAATTAATTTGATAGATTGAAATGCATAATTACTATTGTTTTATTGTATACCTTCTAATAACGTTTTCATGTAGAAATAGTTAACCCCAAATAATTTAGTGAAGAAACAACTAAAATCAATAATGCTGAAACAGGTGCAGTTATTCCGTTGGTACCCTTCTTAGTATCGAGTTCTCCCGATCTTCTCTTCTAGTTCAAACTCACTGCCCGTCTTTTTTCGAACTCCTGATTTTCATTTGTCTCTAATATTTTGTAGAGCATTTTTCGGCAAATGGACCCCATTATCGTTAATCATAAGGAAGTTACTTAGAGAGAAAAAATCACTGTAATGCCTCATTGATGATGAACGAAGACATAGGTTTGGGAAAACCCCTAACTAGGTTGTCCAGTAGGTAGAGGTCGTTCACTATAACTTGGCCCGTTTCTCCAAACCGTCCGGGAAAAGTTCGCGCAGCTAGACTGAAGTTTTCACAATCCCCTCTCTTACCAACCTATTACCTGGTAGCCCACTCCATCCGAGGTATAAGCTCCCTGGGAAACCCGCAGAAAAGACAAATAGGTTGAGCGGATCGCTCAAACGAGTTTTGTGTAGCAGACTGTCTTGAAAGGGCATTGAACTTGATGACAAGTTTACTCAAGGTCATTAAATTTTTAAAAATGTGCAAAAACAAAAACTAACTAAACATTGCAAAATATTCTTGGTGACAGCTTAACAATTATAACGTTGGTGGTTATAACGTTGGCGAGGGAGGGAAGAGAACGGGAGGGGTTCAGGCAGGGTAGGACTGGACGTTGGGTGGGGAAGGGTCCCACTGCGCAGCCCTGCTCTACGGAGCCCCTCTCGGAGAAACGCGCTTAGTGAACGACCTCTACCTTGATCACACATGATACTAAGTTGATATCAACGAGGTTTGTTTTTGTGAACTGTAGAAATACCTTCCAGAAATATTTCTTCCAGAAAGCCCCCCTCCCCCTCACCCATGACGACCAAACTACTGAGATCAACCCCCCACTCCCTCTCCACAAACACCCCCCATATTTCAGATTAAAAATACTCTTGAGGTAACCCAAAAGAACTCTTTAACTCCCCCACCCTTCCCCCTCCATTGTGGATCAAATTTAAAGAAAGTAGTCTTTGATTTGAATCAGAGTAATAAACATATTCGACTATCAAATCCCCAGTTTGTTCAGTGATGACAAAGATACCCCATTCCCCCCCACCCTTTCCCTAAAACACCCCCTTCTATGGGTTAGATTTGAAAAATTTCAAGTAGCCTGTGATTTGGTTAGAATACTCTAAATATGTTCGACAACTCAGATCCCCTAGTTGGTTCAGTGACGTTCCAAACACTAACTCCCCCACCCTTCCCCCTCCACTGTGGATCAAATTTAAAAAAAAAAAAGTATTTGACTTGAATTAGAGTAATCTAAACATATTCGACTGTCAGATCCCCAGTGTGTTCTATGGTGTCCACGATACCCCATTTCACCCCCCCCCCTCCCCCAAAACACCCCCTCTGGCTCAAATTTTAAAAACTGCAAATAGCCTATAATTTAAGTTGGACTGATACAGACATTTCCCACTACTCGTCAGTTGTCCAATGACCCCGTGAAAAGCGGACAAACATCCGGACAGACAGAGAAAAATTGAGAAAATGGTACCAATCTTCTACAAATGACATGATTCTAATCAATGTAAAGACATACATTCTTACGATTTTATTAATATAGATGATTCGATTTACCGCAGCCTGAAGGCTTTGAAAGCAAATGTTAGACGTTGAATCAAACATGCTTATTATTGCCACAAGGGTTAGTACTTACATTTTGATGTTTTACTTCACCGAGAAACCACATCACACCTCTATTTTTCAATGAATTCGATTTTCAAAGTTTTGATTATCAAAACGGACCATGAATATCCTTTATATCTGATTTTCTCTATTTGCTGTAAACATGGATGCTCATATACTAATGGATGGTAAAGTCAAGGCTATCGGATTTAGCTGCTGGTTATTATGCACAGATATTGGGCCACGCCTCCCATTCTTCATGCACTTTCCTTAATGCATCGAGTTGTCGTTACCTACCTAATTGTGCGTTCTGCAGACATTCTCCATTCTGTATTGGGCAAGAGTCAGGAGTTGAAGAAACGTTAATCTGTTGAAGTCACTTTCAAATCGCCTTTTAATGACTTTTTCGTCGATTTTTCTCTTACTGAAGTATATGGATTCTATTTTACTGACTCTTTATTCCATTTTTTCTAGAAGCGTGGTATTTGGGTATCTCACACCGTTGGGAAAGGCCAAATGACCTTGAGAGCTGTGCCATGACAGGTGGCTTTGGGTTGGTTGGGCCATTCTGACTTCCCTGACTTCTACTCAGTTCCTCCTAACATACAGCTGAATACCACCACCATATATATTAGGTGGTGTAAATAGAGTTGAACTAAAGTGACTAACCCAGTGTTTTGGTAGTTTTCATAACACTAATAAATTATTGAGTTTTCAATAACACTATTTGAACGAAACAAATTGGATTGTTTGAAATAATAGTAAATTAATTCAAGTGGTAATAAAAACTGTCGCATATTCCATCATTATTGATCCAAATAGTCCAGATCTCAATCGGAATATCTCATATTGCTGGTTACAATATCTTTGACTCGTTATGTAAATCCTTATTTACCGTAAATTAATAGTTGCACTCTACTATCGGGACAGTACCCTACCTTAACTATCATTGGTGTTAATCTATTTTATAAATTAATGAATTAAATATTTATTTATTATTAAGTATGTGTATTTTTTAGTATGTACTTCGTTTCTTCTCAATTGCATTTAGTTATAAGAAAAATAGTTGATACGAGATATAATTTTTAATGGAGTGGGGAAAACAGGTAAATTGATTTGTATTTCTTTTCTTCATTCCAGGGTCCGCAGAGAAAGTCGCTGCCAAGGAATGATCAGTCTGTACATACATTTTACTCCTATACCTAGTTGTTCAAATTCAATAAAATAATAAACTTTTTCTGTTACTAGTCTATATATTTTGACTCCACACCCGTAAACCTATGTAGAGGTATCTATTTTTATATATAGACAACTCAACTACAGGACAATTTTCTCCTTGTAAAATGTTTTGGTTATCGGAGAGCCATGGAGTTCTATGGTGTCTACAGTGGAATCTTAATACATTAACCAGCTTTCCCCTAAGTCAAGATTTCCACATTGAAATACAAAGTCACAAATTTAGATCCTGTCATGGGAAAAATCTGAAACTCATAAACTTTTTTCCTTCACCTTATAGTAGTTCACTGAATATTTAAATTATTTTTCAGATAATCCGTTCTGTAATTTATATTGTGTGCACTATCGTGTACATAGTGATCCTCCGGGTATGTGTAAAATTTTAGTCTTCAAACCTTCTTCCAAAAATTTTATATAATTTTCATTGAAAATTATATAAAATTAATGTTGTAAAACCACTTGTATTATAGAAATTAAATTAAGTAAATAAGGTACTTAATAATTAATAAATTATGAAATGGCACATTACGAAAATCACGTATTTTAATTTTTTATAGGAAGCAGGTATGGGGGGAAAAAAACTTTGTAAGTATCCAAATCTGTAAAAAAAAATTTGTAAAATTCAATGGTAAACACAGAGATTTAGAAAATGAGTGAAGGAATCTTCTCTCGCAAGAATAAAAATGAAAATTCTACGAAAATCACACAAAAATATTCGAAAACTGAGAAAATAGCTTGACGTTGCAGTGCATGGAGTAAACATGTTCACTCTGGTGTATCAACACAATGAATGCTTTGGATGTGTTGAGTAACAGGGTACACCATAGTGTACACTTCTTTTTCACAGCGACCATGCAAATAAATCAACAATTTTTGGCGAGTTTCTGTTATTCATCTTATCCAAAAAACATCAAGGAAGACGATTATCAGCAAGTTAGAATGAAATTGTTTTATCAGGCATAAACTTGGCCTCCTTCAGTTGAGCTAGTAACAGCTTACTAATAACAGTGATGCCACTATTTTGTTCGATCAACTTGAAAAATTTCTTTTCAAATGGCGTCTTATAATGCCAACTCTAATGTAGGAGCATTATGACGGACGTATTTTGAACTAATCCAACCACAGAGAGCTGCTAAAGTGGATGTACACCACAGTGTACACGGTGACCGAAAGGGTAACCTCAAGTCATTGTTTATTTTGGGGTTTGCGCCTTCGCTTGACCCATTTAATAACTGACCCATGTGACTTGTATCTGCTGTTATATGGTGGTATTGTGCGTACTCGTGATAATTTAGTGGAACGTGTTAAATTGTGAAAACTGTATCATTTATATGCTGTGCTTAAGTGATAATTTTTGTTAATAGTTGATTAGAAATGGTCAGTTTGGAATTTCAGAACAGACTGGATTTTATTCAGACAAAAAGTAACTAAGTAATGAAATTAAACATGTGGACATAAAAACACCAAACTGGATACTAGAAACGAGAAATTAACATTGAAAATAAATTAAATGTTCAAAACAAAAAATTAATTAACGATTGTTGCTGCGCCCACATTTACTCCCCCCTTAGTAGCGAAGAACTGAGAGGGAAATCGGACTGTTCTTCATGATAGTGTTTTGTTTGCGATTTGTTCTTGTGTGTTCTGTTCTTCTTTCTTGTATTCCCCGGTCGTTTTCGCCTACGTTCTACTCTGTAGTCAGTAGTTCCTAATTGTTCGTCTTCTGGAAGAATGTATGCTGGTTTGAGTCGGTCTACTGTCACATTTACTCGATTTTCTTTAATGTTGAGAGTGAAATATTTGTCTGAACGTTCAACTACTTCGTATGGGTATTCAAAGGATGTTTCAGTCTATCGACCCAAGAAAACGTAGCTACATTTTTTAAAATCGTCAAGTACGAATGTAGAAGTGCTGTTTCTAGTTTTTATGGGAACTGGTTCCAGATTTTTCATTTGTTCTCACAAGTGGTGGACAAAAGCTTCTGGCTCCATCAATTTTCAATTTCTCTCTTCAAGAAAATCTCCGGGTCTCTTGAGCGTCTTTCCATAGACCATTTCCGCGATTGTGCACTTGGTATCTTCGTTGAATGAAATCTCAAGCCTAAAAGTATTGTTGGGATGACTGATTGTAATGGCGAGGTAGGTGTTACTTAGGAATCAATCAACCTATCTGGTCAGCAGGAATGCATTGTTGTTTCGTATTTGTGCCTGGATATGAACAAAACTTCAATTGGATGGGAAGGGCAGCCCAAAGATACTACCGGCATCAAAAATGAAACTAACACCATTTTTATTCCTAATTTTTCGAAGGTTATGACTAGGTACTCCACAAAGCAATCAGTCTTACTGTAATGTTTTTTATTAATTATGAAAATATAAAATTTTTTATAATTATAGTTGATACATATTAAAAAACGCCCCATATCATCAAGAGATCTGACCTTTGCTACATATGTACATGTAGAAAAGGTCGATACATCAATGACTTTTTTTTTCTTTTTTTTTACGTTGACTATAACTCACCCAGATACATACTGTAATTTATCATCCAATTCTTGTTTTGAAATGTAGTTTTGTGAATATACACGTTTATGAAACCTGTCATCACGAAGAAATGAGATTTTTCGGCATTCCTTCCTCATTTAATAGATGACAATCTTTATCATCAAGAACGGTTGGACCAGAGCCAATTTTCGTGTGTATGACGTACTTGATTGTTCCAGCTTCATGAGGATCTGATGGCACCATCATATCCTGAAAGAACCGTATGATGAGACACATAACAAGGGCGGAACAACAAACAAATATCTGAATGTCATTTTTTTAAAAATTTTGAACAGAACCTACCAAGCTAGCAGAGTACTTTGCAGGTGTTAAATGTTCTTTACCTACTTTAAAATCTAAATGTCTACTTGCGTTTAACACTGGTAAAGCCCAAATGTATTTCCACGAATTTCACTCTCTTATCAATAACAGTAACAGCCAATGCATGTGAGCTAAGCCGCCTTATACCCAGTGCTCTACATTGGTTTGCCGCTCGCGTCGATGCTGAGCATTGGCGCGATAAACCGGTGGACCAATGAGAACAATCGAAATAGTCAGGTTGCCCAGGCTACGCGCTGGCATCGAACACCATGGTTTGATTTTCAAAAAAGTTTGATTTTTTCCTCACGTCAAACGCACAAGTTTCACGTATTCAGATTCATTCTGCATTTGTTTTGGATCGTTTTCGGCAGTTTTATTGTTTTTGTTTATGGTTGTCATTGGGTTATCGAAAGTAGACGTGCATAAACGTCCAGTTTTTGTGGACTCGACGGTACATTGATTACTTAGATCGTATGATGGATGAGACAAGTTGGACAAAGTGGTGATGTAATGGCCCAAACATATTTCATACCTCGGCAGGAGTTCAAACTCGTATCCTTACAACTACAGGGAAATTTCCCCTAGTTGCAACACTCCAAAGGACTGAGCTATGGGCCTGTATAATCAAACCTCTTCGACTGTGAGAGTTATTTTCGAGGAGCGTAACATTTCCCCGGAGTCAAATACCAGCTGTCTCGTCTGGTTAGTGGTCGGACGAATGACGAAGTGAAACTGCAGGCCTCTGGCTCAGTGGATGCTCGTCGGTAGAAGTCAGCAGTCGAGCGAGGTGATTGTCACGGTGTGTTTTGACTCAACTGAGTGAGGAAGTGAAAGGTGCTATGACAGGGAATGTGATGTTTACAGTCTTTTGGCTCGAGAGGGATTTAATTAATAATTGTTTCGTATTATTTCGGGTCCTATTTTGACTGCGCCACTGTAATGGCCCAAAAATATTTGATACGTCGACAGGAGTTCGAACTCGTGTCCTTACAACTACGGGGAAATTTCCTCTTAGTTGCAACACTCCAAGGGACTGAGCTATGAGGCTGGTGTAATCATACCTCTTCGACTGTGAGAGTTATTTTCCTGGAGTGTAACATTGATGTGGAAACGAACATGGCAAGTACTTAAGTGTAATATTGGTCTCTTACAAATGATCACTTTTCACAAGACAATCGAAGTCCACTATCATTCCAGAATATGGCTTGACATGTTCTTCACTTTCCATCAGCTTCGATCATAAGTTATGAATTAACAAAACTTGCTTCTGCATTTAACAATAACTCCCTCTGCTGGTCTCCTTCTTTTTTATTTTGTGCTGATTAGAAAATGATGAGAAATTAGGATCATAATTGGTTGAACTAAATCTTGATTGGGCATAGTTTTACCATGTGAGGTTCTTAACACGCTTCCAGATGAAGAACATGCAAGACATTTTTGTACAATGGTTAAAGTTGTCGGCAGTCGGATCAGAACATATACCTATAATAGTTATTACATTCTTACTTGTTGGAGCTGAGTAGCTGGGACAGGAAGGCCTCGAACGAAGGATTTCTCATCTACGTGCGGAGGAAATTCAGCTTTGATCAGTTCTACTACTTCCCCAACATCTTCTTCCAACAGAAATAGGCACGCATTTGGCCCAGCATCAAATGTATATGCAAGCTGAAAATGGAGTTTCAATTGGAACCTTTTTTTTTTTAATAATAAGGAGTGCATTAATTGAGGTACCTATATTTACTTTGTGAAATCAGTCGAAAAGATGCATGTTTTGCAGTCTGTTTTATTGCCCTAGTCAATGGCAACAACCTAACCTCTTAGATCGCAAACAGTTAGAAAGGAAGTAGTTAACAGGATTTAGGGTTTGGTGACCTTTTGTGGCCTACCTAGGTTTAAAATACCTTTCAATTACCACAGCAATAAGTTATTAACACAAAGTAAAACACCAAGCCTTGTAGGTTTTACTTTTGTTTGATAATTATGACGTGAGCATGAAAATTTAGTGAATCGCTAGGAAAAGCTTATTGTTGATAAATAAACAATAATCAATCAGTAATGCTCAAGAATCGATTGATTAGTTAATCGGAATGTCTATTTACATCTTTAAATTAGAAGGATGGAGTTGTTTCATTCGATTGTTTGATTTTCAACTATTGGACTCCATTAGTCCGGAAGTTTCTTCAGGTGGCTGTCAGTGAGAGACCGATGTATTTACTTTCCGGGCGAGTAGGAAAGTGGTAAGTGGCCTTCTAACCAGCCCTAAAAATTGCAACAAACTCTTGGTTTCGGCAGAATATTAAACATGAATAGAGTAAAGCCAACATTGAAAACTCTTGCTTGGTGTGTTGAAGTTCGAATCAATTTTAACAGCCAGCTCAATTACTGTTTTGTCGTACGAAAACTCGTTGTTATGCTTTATTTACAATGTTTGCTGTAGTAAGTGGTAACTACTTTCGGACCCGCTCAAAGTGTAGTATAAGAAAGTCGTGCGATCTTCTTAAAAAAATAGTTTCTGCAACCCCCACAATACATGAGTACAGCTAGCCCTTATCTGAACACACATCTATACGAACCGAAGAGATGTATTAATGTATAAATTAAAAGCTGCTGGTGACCATACCCATTTCTCCGCGGAATATTTACTTGAACTTTGTTATCTACACCACTTGTACTGTTTTGATTTCATTCATCATACTTGAAAGATTTTTTTAAAAGTCAGCAAAAGCGAGATAGTTAACACAGGTAAGTACTTATATAAGAAATCGTTTTTGAACCTGCCCTTTACGGTTTTTAACCTATTTATGGAAGTATTTTGCTAATTACCTCCCTTAGAGTATTTTCCCTAGCTTGAGGGGTATCTAATGTCATTTGTATCCACAAGAAGAGTAACTCCTGTAAATTTCATCAAAATCCCTCCAGCCATTTTTGAAAAAAGGCAAAAAAGTGCTAAAACCGACGTTTTTTTTCGCCTATTCTGATTTTTTTTAACCCTAAAAAAATGATCATTTTAAGCTGATTTTTCTACAGTAGAAAAATCTCTTGGGTATAGAAACCCAACCCCGAAATTGGATTTTTTTTATGTTGTACCGTAAGGTCGCAATCGTGTACACGAGTTACATACACACACACATATATACATTTTCATGAAGCGTATAGGTATGGGTTCAGGTTGAACAAAATACCCATCCTAGCTTGAGTTTCAAAAATTGATTTTCAGGGTGATTGCAAGACTTCGCACCCCGCGCCCTTTGGGTTAAGTAAGGAAAGTAAAAAGTAGAGGTTAGGTTGCTGATGAGTCAACACTTCGTAAATTAATGCTAATGCTAATAAGTTAGCATATGGATTTTCTCCACAGACACTAGCTTAGCTTTAAAACAAGTTGAACTAAAATGTGTTTAAATCCAAAATTCTTACCTTATTACTTCCTCTGAGCTTATTGTATCGATGTACGAAACCGACTATTGCATGAGAAACGTCATTCATGTACACTGCTGGGGGATAAGTATCCAGACAAACTGCATGGAACGTATTGCTGTCTTTCATGGTCAGTTCAGCAAATGTGTGGAAGTTTTTATTTTCCATAGCCTATAAAACATAATTTTGAGTAATTAACTATGAAGGAAAAGAAAAGGAAGGCTCACAACTGGCGATAGGAAGAGCGAGCAGCTTTTGACAGTAGCGCTACCTGTACGAGTATCCAATGTAGTTAAAATCTTGTAATGATCTCCGCTAGATCGTGACATTGTACGTTCGCTCTTTTATCATTGTAATTACTCAAAGGCTTCCTCTGTCATAATAGAGTTAAATCATGTTACGTAGGTTGCAGTTCACTAACCGCCAAACGTCTAGTTTCCGTAATTTCTCATTACAACCCTGGTTTCTACTGATGAATTGTAGATATTCGTTAATTGATTTCAATGAGTAGGAACAATATCACATAGGTAGCTATCATCATGTAAGATTCCCAATGCTTGCTTTCTTGATATGCAAAACGATGATAGTGCGCAGTTTCTTGGTGCCCCAGACCGCGCGCAATGTGAAACATGCCCCTTCATAAGTAAACAGTCTCCAATAAAGACCATACTATAATTATGTTTTAATGTTAAAAAATGTGGGTTTTTCAATGAAATCATTGGTTTTCTTGAAAAATGACCCTCCATGAACCTACGAACATGAGGTCGGTTTCTACGTATTTTTCCTCGTTGAATCGAATGGTAAAATTTGTAGATCTTTCCAACTCCGTTATAACCGAGTTGTACACTTGAACTCACAAAATTTTAGTTTGTTTGTTACGCTTAAATTTATGTGTTATGGGGTAAAACTAGTTAATTAAAGTGTAAAACTCAGTTATAACGTAGTTGGAGAGATCTGCAAGCGTTACCATTCGATCCAGTGTGAAAAAATCCGTTGGTAGCAACCGACCCCATACTCGTAGGTTCATAGAGGGTCATTTTTCGAGAAAACCAAACATTTCATTGAAAACCCCATATTTTTCAACATTAAAACATAGTTTTCTCTCCTAAATAACAAAGTAAGAGTAAAATTGACTATACCGTCGGAAAGAGTATTTATTAGATGAAGCAGTTTTCATTAGATTTGCCACTTTCCAGGATTTTTGGGGGGGAGAGTAGTAAAGTTTCAAAGATTTTCAGAAATGTTATTTTTTCAAAATCGTCTGTGTTTGAGCTGATGTGAAGATCTTCAGAAGGTACTTTTCAAGAACCCAAGTACACTATTCTTATAGGAAATTCAACGCTGATCCCGAAAATGAGGTCAAAAGTTGAAATTAAATGAGGCAAAGTGGAGAAATTTGAGTTTAAAATTAAAAAACACGGTTTTTCTGAAGAAAAAACTTTAAAAAATCATATCTTGAGTACAGATTGAGATACAAATATGCGGTTGGCGGCATTTTACTACATTTTTGATGCAGACTAACCCAAAAAAATTGTCATCACTTATCCGGTTCCACCCTGTATACATATGAAAAAGCGTTAAACTCTAGGATTCGTTTCGGAATGCCTCAAAACGTATTTCAATGGAGAAATTTTTCAAAAATTTTGATTTTAAAAATTCCTAAACCATTGCAATAGTTCATTTTCTACGAAAATTCGATATAAATGCATAAATTATTGCAAATATCAACTGGGAAAAGTATGAACTATTTCAATTCAACAAGAGAGTTTTGAACTACCTGAATAATTTCTTTGGTCCTTTTGGGTACGATTGTTTCAACACGATATTTCAGTAAATCACTGGTCTCCACACCCAACTGCATCCCGGTTGTGCTGCTAACTTTTTTCCTTGAATCGTTAACCTGTGAATAGAGATAGTTTATTTGTACAAAGTTTATTAAAGACAGATATCTGATAGACAGTTTTTATAATCTGCAGTAGTTCATAAACGACTATATCCCAAAATCCTGCCCTCCAGTTTTTCATTGCCATCAAGTTGCACCAGAGCCGATGAGAGGCAAATTTACTCAGCCGGCATAGGCCACTGTGTAGAGGGGGCCTAAGGTTCATGCCTACGTGCTGCACTCTACCTCTAGCTTCTCGTGTTCGGAGCCAAAATCAATGTTGTGTTATCTTACCATTACCTACCTACCCTTATAGATTTCTTTGTTAGATCTATGAAACTTTGACAACCTCTACTTTAACAGGGGTTCCCAAACTTATTTGTACCGTGACTCCTTATGGTAAAATGAAAGCCTCCCACGCCCCCCTCACACATAACTAATGAATGGATGTGAAAAAAATGCAAGTTTTACACTGAAAACAATTTTTTATTTGCTATTTATACAAAACACGATTTGATAAACACGTAGCTTTTATGAAGTAGCCTTTAAGATAAAAATAAGTTAATCTTAATGAGATGGATGGGCTTGCATTTTCTTTACTAGCGCTGGTATTCTTGGTGAAGTTTTGGCAAGGGCACAACGCAAGTCACTAGCAACATCAAGTTTATTCCGATTCTTTGTTTTTATTGATACGGGTGTTGAGAATGCTTTTTCACACAAGCAGGTGGTTGAAAAAGGCAAAAATAACCGAAGAGCTTCCTGTGACACTCTGGGATACACTTGGAAGTATTTGATCCAAAATGTTGACTTTTCCATTTTTTCGAAGTCATATTTGGCAGAAGAATCATTTTTTATTTCCGAAAATTCTTCTTGCAGGGCTTCTGGAACATGTTCAACGTTGACATGGAAAGGATCTGTTGAAAGTCTGTAAATATGTTCGTCAGCAGTGTTAGGGAAGTATTTCCCGAATTCATCAGTGAGCGTCTCCAAATGGTTTGGCACTTGTTTTGGCAAGTTTTACCCTTTTTGAAGCGTGTTTCTTCGGAGATGATACTAGTTTTGGGAAATTTGAAATGTTGCAGGGGTTTCCTGATACTTTTCGTCTCCAAAGTTGTAGTTTCTCAACATACGTCTTGATGTCATCACGATGAGTTATGACATTTGAGTCTCCACCCTGCAGGTTTAAGTTAAAGCTGTTTAACGAATCAAAGAAGTTGACAAATATGCCAACATTGCTTGAGAACTAGGTTTGCTGAAATTCATGTTTAGCTCATTTTGCTTCTTGTTTTCCAAGAACGAAGTTACTTCATCTCGGAGCTCAAATAGTCTTGCCAACATGTTTCCTTTTGAGAGCCAGCGTACTTCTGTGTGAAATATCAGTTTTGTGGTCAGTTCCTAAATTTTCACAAAAAATTTCTAACAGTCGGGTATTTAGTGCACTGTTTTTTATGTAGTTCACTATTTTAATACATAATTTTAAGACGGCATTGAGGTCGTTTGGAAGAGTTTTGGCTGCCAAGGCTTGTTGGTGTATAAAGCAATGAATCCCAGTCCCATCAGCGTTTTTTAGTTTTTTTCTCTGACTAACTGCACGAAGCCTGAGCGAGAACTAGGCATTGGAGGGGCGCCATCAGTGCATACGCCCATTAGTTTTTGCCAAGAGAGTCTATGATTGTAAAAAAAAAGAAGAAAATCAGACACGGCTTTCATCACATCAACAGCTTTTGTAGTCAAAACGGAAGTTAGTGAAAAACGTTGTCTATTTCCACGAAAATAAAGAGTTACAATGTTAAATCGATTTCGACGGTTAGGCCATCATCAGTAACAAACAATAACTGATGATGGCCTAACCGTCGAAATCGATTTAACATTGTAACTCTTTATTTTCGTGGAAATAGACAACGTTTTTCACTAACTTCCGTTTTGAAATGGGTTTCCACAATTTCGTTGCGAGTGATTTAGTTCGTAACGATTCCCTATTCGTACAGTACGACTCAGTGGTTAGCTTCAGGTTTGTTTGCGCTAGAAAAACGTCTTTTCGAACGACGACTCAGCTGAACAACTTAGGGCAACTTAGGTGAACCCACCTTTAAGGTGGGTTCACATCCATGCGTAAATGCGTAAATGCGGCTATCCGGTCATGCGTTCGGCCTTCTGATTGGCTAGCGGCAGTCGGAGGAGTGGGGTGAATCTTGACGGAGAAACGGACAGACTGAAACATCTGAAAATCTGAAAAATTAGATATTTTACCGGATAGACGCATTTACGCATGTGCGCAGTTACCCATTGCGCAGTTTTCTTTTGTTTGATAATGAAAGATAAGATAAGAAGGTAGCGAACTTTTGTTTCTCTTCAAGTGTTGGTGATAAAATAAAGTGATAACGTTGCCGGATGGTTGTGAACGGCCTGACGCATTTACGCACTCCCCTCTACTACTTCCAACGCCCTCCACTACTCAAACGCATTTACGCATTTACGCATGGATGTGAACCCACCTTTAACTGGCCGAGATTGGGAGATTAACCTCAAGCCACCTCGTTAGGAGTTTAAACTCGTAAAGTGGTTTGGTGAAAGACGATTAGCTGGAATCTCGATTATTTGTTAATCTTTTCTAACTTAAACTCGTTTATGTTGTTGGTGAAAGTGGCCCTTAGATGTAAAACTGCAAAAACTCCCTAGCTTTTGTAGTGGTCTCCAGCTCTGATGGAAAGAGTAGCTCGACTTTTATTGTTTCATTTTCAACATATCGAACATATACAACTAACTGAGAACATTGAGCAACGTCTGTACTCTCGTCTAGCTGGATGGCAAAAAATGGTGATAGTTTTATTCCATCGACTACCTGGTTTTTCATGTCTTCAGCCATATCATCAATACGACGTTTCACTGTATTGTCGGACAGTGGTATTTGAGATAATTTTTTCCTGCTGTCTGCCCCAAGGATGATATATGATAGTTTGGGGCAAAAACGAGCTCGCTCCTGGAGTTGGCTCGATGTTGCCCCAAAGAATGGTCGAATGGTCTCACGCCCCCCCTAACCCGTCTTCACGCCCCCCAGGGGGGGCGCGCCCCCCAGTTTGGGAATCCATGCTCTATAACAACCAAAAGTGTTTCGCATCTGACTTTGGCAAAATCATCAAAGATCCAAACAATATTAATAGGTATACAAAACATTTACCACAAGAATCAGCACCCTCATGTTGGGCCAGTGATTTTCATCAAACAATTGCTCAGCAACAGAATCGCTTCCGTCGTTCTGCGAGCCTTTCACCCAACGCACGAATCCTCCCATTAGACTCCTGCAAGCAGATCCTGAACCCTGGCGAGCAATAGTGGTCAGGTCTCCTTTCACGCCAAACGCTTTCCCAAGGGTATGCACTGAATGAACAAGAATAAAGAACAGAACATGATTATTTGATGGACTTACACTAAACAATTTATCCAATTTTTTATAGAATGTTCTTTATGTTGTAGCAATACTACATAACTGGGTGAACAACTGTAACTATAAATTGATTCCAACGTAATTTGTTAATATGTATCAGAAATGACATGGTTTAGAATTCAAAACATCTACCTAATATGTCCTTTGAACTGTACCTAGTGTACATTCAACATATGAATATAAAACTTTGTAAAACCTAGAAAATGACTGTTTTTTACTATAATCGTTGAAGTCCTTCCAATGTCCTTATTTATAAAAAAAAGTCTGCTATATAAAATGGATTATTTACAATTTAAATAAGTAAACATTACCAGTTTCAAATTATCTTCCTGGAATATGAGATAGAAAGTTTTGTGTCCTACGCCTATGCAAGGATCACTCACCTAAGCAGGCATAACCAGCAGCTGATGATGCTAATCCCGCACCGGTTGGGAAATTATTCTCAGAGCAAACGTGAACCTTCAATTCACAATGCTTCCCGTTCAACGACGACGCTCTTTTTCTCACTGAAAATGAAACGATTAGATATCTATTTCGTACCTACATTTCAATGTACCTTTCATAAAGTTCTCTTGCTATTCAGGACTGTGTCAAATGGTAATATATTTCAAAGTCACTCACTTTCTCGAATGCATGCAACAAGCCTGGGGTTTTCAAATGACTCTTCTCTGAAACATGTAGAAACGTTTAGGTCGGATAGATGGTTCCATAAACCTAAATGAGTAATTCATGTTCATATCAGTACCTACGATTGATCACAATACACTTAATTTGAAGATGCAACTTACTTCCCATTGAGCCAAATCCTATCTTTGGTAAAAAGTGGACTAACCATCACTGTGGTTTTTGCATGCATCTGGAACAAGTCGCATTGCAAGATTTATCTAAATACATATAATTCATAATCCACTAACGAATGAATTAATATAATTCTAGAAATAGTCATTCTAGTTCATTGGATGAAACTAACTTGGTCTGTGCTGAGTGTTGCACTAACGGAGTCATTGAGAGGCAATATAAGTTTCACATCTCGTTTACCCCCTGTATCAAATAACAAGAGACAACATTAGACCGAATGATATCTGATAAACTAGATTTAAACAGAAGAAAATAGTATAATCCTATAATAAATTGGTTAAAATAGTGTGTCTGATACAGTTGTCTGGATGCTCACAAGCTCGCATCTCAAAGATATTCTATATCAATTCTATTAGTAAAACTAGCCGCTCCGGCTCACTTCGCTCGCCTCCACGTCCAGCCGGGGGGCAAGCCCCCCGGACCCCCCATTAAATTGCTCGCTTCGCTCGCAAAGTGTGACATGTAGGGAATGTTGCTCGCTTCGCTCGCAAAGTGTGGCATGTAATGATCGAAATGTGGCTGTGTAGATGCGTTGTATTACAATTTAAACATGTAGGGGATGTTGCTCGCTTCGCTCGCAAACGGTAGGTCCCTAAGGGTAGGTTTAAAGTCTGAAGGGGATGCTGCTCGCTTCGCTCGCCTGAGGAAGTTATACTGCCCACCCAACTTGGCAGACGTTTTTTTCTGTTGGAAATTCTTACAAACAAATTAAATCTTATAAAACTACTTTTTTTATTTTATAAAAAATAAATAAAAAATTTAGGGGTGGACTACCCCTAACATTTAGGGGGATGAAAAATAGATGTTGGCCGATTCTCATAGATACCGGATAAGCACAAAAAATTTCATCAAAATCGGTCGAGCCGTTTCGGAGGAGTATGGCAACGAAAACTGTGACACGAGAATTTTATATATTAGATATAGACCAGTGTTGGACAAATAGATTAGAATATGTGTAGTTTTGTGGTCTGGAAGCTTGCATCTCAAAAATATTCTAAATCAGTCCTTTTAGTAAAACGTGGATTAGTTGGCCAAATAAGATTAGAATTACGTTTTAAAATAGGTACCTATACATGGTTCTTAGTATATTTGACGAAAAAAAGGAGATCAGCGGAATCTGGAACTGAGACCTTCTGCTCAGAAGCCTAGCGCTCAGCCCATTCGACTATGTATACTATCAATGCCATACTAACAACAACATTTCACTACAGAGCAGGGAATCCCAACGTCATTTGAATTTGAATGACTACTCATACGTCCTTGGTGCCAATGTCAGGGGCATAGTTCCAGGGGTGGCTAGGTAAGCGCCACTTTCTGATGGTCTTGAACCCTACCTCACCTCAGCATCTTCAACATCCAAATAACAATGAAATTTCCCGATGTGCATTAAAAAACGCAGAAGTTCTCTACCTAATCGTACCGAAAACAGAAATTAATGACAAGGAATTCTCGCTTAACGAAATCGAGTTTATGATCAATTTTATCTAATTAGTTTTCAGTTAAAGGGCCAGCTCTTGCAAGTTAAGAAGGACTTGTAAAGTGCATGTTCTACGATTTTACTGAAACTAGGACGTAAGAGCACCTCCGTCATCAAAAATTATTAAAGTAAAATATAGATGAGTTGGACAGACAGATCAGAATGCTTTGCATAGTTTGATGTTCTGGATGTTCACAAGCTCGCATCTCAAAAATACACGACATAAAGTAGATAGTCAGTCCCGTAGTACAATTTCAGATTAGTTGAACAAATAGATCAGGGTGATAGTTTGGTGGTCTGGATGCTCGCATGCTCGCATCTCAAAAATAAAAAAATCCGAAATCAATCTTTTTAATGAAATACAGATTAGTTGAACAAATAGATCAAAATGATGTTTAACAATATGTTTTTAAGGTTTCATACGATGCAAAAAAACAAAAAAAAAACTGCTGCCGAGTTCGATTTGAACTCGGGGACCCTTACTTCACAGCCTATAATGCTACCCACTAGACCACGGCGAACGTTGTCAATATGCGAGCAATCACAGTACTTCACTGCGTGTGGTCGAGGTTTGGCGTTGATCTGTTAGAATGTGCTCGGAACTGGCATCACCTTACCAATGCCCCAGACTCTACCACGCTTCACTCGCGATTTGATGAGTCAACTCCTAATGAATCTATAGAAATTAT
Source organism: Adelphocoris suturalis (assembly GCA_030762985.1). Lineage (NCBI taxonomy): Eukaryota > Metazoa > Arthropoda > Insecta > Hemiptera > Miridae > Adelphocoris > Adelphocoris suturalis. Next base: position 25,473,141 of record CM061043.1, read on the forward strand.
TCGATTTTGATATCGCCATTTTCTCTCTTGTGATTGTTTCGATTGTCAATTGGTAGCTGGTTTGTCCTTTGGTGAACACTTTTCTGTTCTTTATTTTTCACTTTCAGCGTTTAGTTTTGAGTTTTTGAGGCATGGATGACCAAACCAAACATGTGCTCGTGAGTTGTCAAGGAAATCACTGGAGATCTTAAAAAAATTGGCCGGTGTTTTGTTACCCTCCTGTCACTAACTGGGAAGCAGGAAACGCATCATAGGCTTAAGAAATATCAGTGACTGTCCAGGACAAGGTAAGATGTTTTGTTTGAGATCTATTTTATTCAGCTGTGAGAAAATAACTTGGACCAATGTTTATAGTAATAACTATACACCAAGAAAGCTACGCTCACATAACCACAACTTGTATGAAATTTGATAGACCAGCATTCGAAATTTTTTATGTGACAAATAATAATTGAATGAAGAGGGTTACCAATTGGTCAGAAGATTTTGTGTTTAATACTTTTAAATGAAACAAGAACATTCTGAGAATTCCCTCACCATCCCTACTTTTCAAAGATGAATAACAATAACAATTATTAGGTTTGTTCCGACAGATCATCCTGAACGCGGTTCTCAGAATGGTCTTCTAAAGGGAGTGGGATGAGAACCATTCCGAAACCCGTTTGGAACGTGTGACACTCCAAACACGCTTCAATGATTCAGAACAATGAGAGACCTTCATTAAACCGATCGCTCATAGTACAAGAATATAAATTTATTTTAAAATTGCAAACTAATTTTAAAACAATGTGATTAATAATGAGAACAAGAAAATCGATAAAAAGCTGAAAATGGGATAAACAATGTGCGGGAAATCGAAGATAAATTCAAATATGGTGGGGCTTATGATGAAAACATTCTGTGCGTATGTCCCAAACCAACCATTCTGAAGAAAATCCAGAAGAGGTAGAACGGATTCAGAAAGGTTCAGGATTGTCAGTCCGAACAGCAAACCACACGTTCAGAATGCATTCTTTGACTGTCCAAATGGCCAAAAAGGGGCGTGGTCTATCTAGAACGGTTCAGGATGGTCTGTCCAAAAGAACCTATTATTATTTTATGTATTCTCTTTTTTTTAATGGGTCGTCACAAAAAGCAGGTAGTGGAGGGGGGAGCAATCCACAAAGACATGGCTTTCTGCCAAAACTTTGAAAAATCATAGACAGAAAACTACTAATCGTAGAAGAGCGTGGTTAACGTCTGTATTCTTAAAACTTCATCTGATTTCAAAAAATGTGGGTGTCTTTCATTGCTTGATGGGTGTCTACATGTTCTGCTTTTTGTCAATACTGAGGTTGGGAGACCATGCTATACCCCTCCCTTTTCAGAACGTAGTTCTATCCTGGACTGGTCCTGGACTCTCTGTCCGAACTAACCACTTGATAAAAAGCATACTGCAATATGATTCAAGCTGGGACAGAAACGTTAGGCTTGTTCTAGGGTAGACTCAAGAGGGAGGATTCACAGAAGAATGAAACTCACTATTACAAGCAATACTTTAAGGACCTCATCTGCACTACGACCATCAAGTGACCGTAATGAAGCAACAGCTACACTAGAAGACCTCAACGATCGCGTCAGCAATCCTTGCCCTTGCTGTGAAAGTAAGATTGCTGGGTACTTGCTCAAACAATGTTCTTAAAAAATGTAAACTTCCACCAAAATTACGATGACTCGATATTAAGGGTATTGGAAATTTGAAAACCTTTTTTTGGAATAACAATGATAGAAAAATATGTTGGTTCGTTATCTATCGTCGTATCTATCTATAGGTGTATGTACAGCCGAGATCCCCCTCGATCTTGGAGATACACTTCGGAGAGTGATATGAGAAGTGAAAAGTGTACTCACCTTTCTTTCTATGTACAACTATTAAACATACCTACTACAAATTTGTAGCCATTAAATTGTACATAATATCTAACTATGAATGCATAAAGTACGAGTAAAATTAGGTGGATAGGTACCGACATTTCGAAAATTCTACCTACATGAGTAGATGTAGATCCTTCATTTCAAACAAAGAGTGGTTACTATAATAATTAAATAATGTCCCACACTAATTGAGTAGGTGCGGGATACTTTTGAATATAAGTACACTTACTTATTTCATTTTAATAAACTACTTACAATATTTTATCACGGCTATATTGACAGGTGCTATGCAGGTTACGAGCGATGTCATCTTCACGGAGGTATGTAGGAAGTGATTGTCCTTGGTGGAAAACTTTACGCCCCACTAAGCAGGAATGTCAGCTTTCTCTTTAACGTTTCAACTTCAACCCATAAGATGTTTAGTCATTCTACTTCGCCGCGTTGGCCTTCTGAGTGGGTTTCAATTATCTCACGAAGAGATAACATCGGTTAGGTCATAGTTGAGAACTCGAACCTACATTTGAAAAGAATACTAAATTCATATTTTTAGAAAAGTATAGAAGAAGTGAAGAAACCGAGGCGGTGCGATTAGGACCATGATAAATCGCATAAGGCACGACTTCATTCGATTTATGTCTTATATAAGTATATATATGTATATGTATATTTTTTTCTTAACCTTCCTAATATATCTTCGACGAACTGAATGAATGAAATGTGACTAATTATAGGAAGATTTGGGAGATCATTGGAATTTCGGAATAAATTTTAGTTTCTTTTATCAAATAACTAATGATAAGTGAATATAACCTGCGCCAACGGTTGTATAACCTAATGGAAAGTGTAGAACACATATAAGTTATGTAGAAAGTGGTGGTCGTTGGTCGAAAACTACGAATCACTAAGTTATATCCCAATATTTCATGACCATTTTCTAGCACATTCTTAGGTAGGTAATGAGCATGAATTTTTGTGAAATTCACTCGTGATTTCTTGAAAAAGCATTCAAATTCCATTGATAAACTCTAATTCGTTTGTAATTAAATTCGTTTATAAATCTCAGACGCCCTTGACTTGAAAGAAAAGTCCGTATAAAACAATCTATTGGACAAATTGATTCTTATTTTTCCAAACAGTCTCACTACTGAAACGATTTATTAAACCTTGAATATTGTTTACAAACATTACTTCCTAATTTCCAAGCCCCCATCTAATTTCCAATCAAAATTTCGGTAATAACAAAAATTTCGATCACGAATGACATCACTGAGAAACTGTAGGGCTGTGGAAGGAGAGAAGCAAGGGCAGTTTAGTTAGCTTAAGATGGCGGCTGAGGACCGATATTTTTACGAAGATGAGGTTTTTCGAATTAATAAAAAAGGATACATCGAGTTCGGGATGGTGTTGGAAAATTCTGAACTCGTGTCGAGCGACGATTCGGAGACAGGAGGTGAAACGAGGATCAAGAAAGGGCATATACGTGTCGCATGGCATCCAACGGGCGCCGAAGAAGTTGTGCCTGAGAGGAAGGTAAATCACCCCTGAAGCATTATTTTTTTTATTGATCGTTTTCCAGTTTTCCTTGATAATTTATAGAGCCGAAAATATATCATTTGGAGTCTCTTTAAACGTCGGATCCGTTCCAGTTAGACCTAAACTGAACGTTATTCCAGAAGTCTTCCATTACGACAATGCTTCCGAAATCGGGGGTCCCGTTGGCAGGCACCTTCATACGCAGTTCATGTTCATACCTACCTACCTCCCTGGTAGACCTTTCACATCTCATTATTCAAGTACTTGACCAGACCACCTCCTCAGGTGGTTCACCTTTATAGAACTATCGTTCAATTATTAGATCGTTCTTGCCATAATAGGTAGTGGTGTCATTTGATTTCCGATTTCGACATAAGTAGGTTTCCTAGTTTATTGGACACGACTATGGTTGGTATTGTCGATACGATTCTCAAAACACGGAGATAGTGTTCACTCGCCCATATATTACGGTGGCATTAGGTACATAACTCAGTTATGTTCCTAGTACAATTAGGTACACTTTAGTACAAGTAGATATAGGTATAGTTATACCTGTTGATTGCTCCTCTGCTCAAGATTTATTTAATTTTTTTTCTTTTTTTTTAATCAATCACATTTATGAAGGTCCGAGTATGACGAGGAAAAGTTGAGATAATAATTATACACAATTATATAATGGAAATAATTATATACCCAATTCGATCAGCCTGGAACGGCTTGAATATTGAAAAATCAGGATTTCTTACTTTTGAAACAGTACACTTTTTTTCGAAGTATTATTCCAAAGGGTCGAATGAAACCCCGGTCGCTGTACGTTCATCCAATCGCTCTTCCTTAAGGACTTTGAGAAAAAAGTCACCATAAGTGTGAATGGGAAGTGATGCAAACATTGTAAAATTCACCTAGTAAAATACAACGATCGTATCAGCTGATACGATTGTAATGGAGTTCTGACTTCACGAAATCGAGTTCTCATCTAAAGATGGACTGGTGAAGCGTAACCAGTGTTGGTTTTATCTCATTTTTTGACTTCTACGAGGAAGTTAACGAAATTTGTCACCTTTATTAACATAATACCTGAGTACAAACGAGACACCTCAGATCTTCACGTACAACGCTCCCGTCAGTTCCCATCCCAAGGAAATCGTTACCACTCGTTGGAAAGATCCCAGTTTACCTAAAAATATAACGTTGTCAAATCCCCTCCCCCCTCCCTTACACCCCATTCCTTAAAACACGTAATCAATTTGGCATGTACATGTGTTTTAAAGTGTGGCTAGAAGACATCAACGGGATTAAGAGACGTATTTCTCTTCCTCGGACTGGATATTTGACGGCAAGATGAAGCAAGTACCACCACCAGGGGCTACTATTTGAGTTATTAGAGAGATCCTAGTAGATCCGTAAAACACAATGCGTCGTGCGGTATCGACAGTCCGGCGCCGTAACTCTGACATAATGAGTTATGGTGACGCATCCTTCCGTACAGATACGTTAACGGATCGCAATCCGGAAAAAGCTTAATCGCCTAAAATAACCTCCTTCCATGGACTCAAATAACAGGCATAATTGTCTCCTTCCATGGATTAAGCGTTATAACTAGATCCGTTAAGGACTTGGGCTGACTTTAGGGTGCGGTAGATGTTTCTCGTTACCGCACGCCGCGCCGTATTGAGACCGTCGGATCGCTAGGAACTCTCTATTTATGACATGGTAACCATGGTCCATCCTATTCAGCTGAGAGAAATGAATTCTCTCCTTTTCACCCTAGGGGTGAGAAATTCGATAAGGGAGTGAATGAAATGATCGACTCCATTCTGATCAGCTGTGTCAGCTTAATTCTTTGAGCTGAGAGCTCAAGTTGCCCCTTTTCACCGTAGGATGTTGAAATTTGGTCGGTAACTTCTAGGGGAATGAGACGAATGAAATAAAGGGATCCATCCTGATCAGCTGAGTCAGCTAAATTCTCTCCCTTTCATCCTAGGAACGTGAAATTCGGAAGAATTTAAATTTGACTGTGAGCCTCTCTGGGGTAACAAGATTCAAATGAAATGGCTGATTCCGTCCAGCTCGAATGATTGAGCTCTATTCTCTCCTTTCCACCCTAGGATGTTGAAATTTGGTAGGGAGCCACTCCTGGACAAAATGAGACAAATAAAATGACAACTCCACCGTTTTCGGCCTGATTGTAGGTTTTGGAAGGTGTAGCCAAGGTTTTTTAATTTCTTTGAAGATGGGAAAGCCGGCATGTAGAATGGTATTCCACTAATACCTATTGGATCTTTCATAATTTCCCCCCATAGGTAATCGGAAAAATGAGGTATTAAGATAAGACGTACATATATCCATGATCTTTTGTTTCGCCTTTTAAGTTAGAAATTTCAATAGTTGAACATAATTTTCTTTATATCATTATTTTTAGTTGTAGTTGCTTACGTTTTATCAATATAGATTCTGATGTAAAATGTAGGGGTTTTATTCATGTAATTTAATTAATTTACCTACTCTCGACAGATGCCTACTTATATGCAGTAAATTTAGATAGGGACATACTCTTAATGGGCCACATCTAACGGACCAGTGATCTGCTTAGCAGGACTATCTAATACGAAAAATGATAAACCTTTACTGAATAATTCGAGCGTTTTAAAATTAAAATCTGTTATAAATTTATATAGGTAATATGTACGGGTTTTCGTTGGTAGACGTGCTTTTTATCCTCGCCCTACCATTCAAAAATTATGTGGGTTACTATCCTAGTTAAATGATTTTCTCATGATTACTCTCGTTCTCCCATATTAAGTTTATCCTGCTCTTTTAGTCATATGTTGAGCGTTTGGAGTAAAAGGGATCGTGCAAACAGTAAATCCGTCTTCCAAAAGTGGCATTTCAGTAAGATATTGCAGATCGATTTGGAGAGACAATACAGAATTGAGACACGCGATGGCTCTCGGATCCATCTTCTCTTCGCTGATTTATTCGCCATGGATGGGGCTTTTTTCTCGAAGTACCTACGTCACTTAGATCCGTGGCATGTGAGGGGATGTTATCGTGAACTTGTTTATTTCAGTATCTCAATGATTGAAGTCATGCTTGATAAAACGCTAGGAATTATTACATAATGGTTTATTATTCGTTGGATCACTCGCCTAATTCGAATTGATGGATTCATTGTTCATGAAATTGAGCGAATCAGCATCTAGAGAACTACTTCAGCGTTGTGTGGAAGAGAAATTCGCCGCAAACAACTGCCCATTAATTTCGAATGAATTTGGCCATTAGTTAGTGAGAAAATATAGATTTCATAAAATTGATGTTTGCGCATGTGCAAACGAACTTAATGGATTGACTGCCTACTCTCTCCAGTAAGTAGACTTTTGGTTCCTCTGAGCTAAGGATGGCATTGTCACTCCGACCATGTAATACATGTTTGGTACATATATTGTAGTATATACTGAAAGGTGGTGGTATATTTCATTATTTAATAGATTACTCGTTTAAGGCTTGTTTTCCTAGCGACAGGTTTTTTTGCGCAGCAGGAACCGAATTTGCCTGAAAAACGTCGGCAGGAGCGTGAAGTATATTACGCTGCGTAAAATTGTTTTCCTAGCGGCGTGTTTTATCTGTTCAATTGGCGTTGGATTGTGTTGAAGGTAGCACGTTTTTGTATGTGTATGTGAAAACACTTACCTACTGCTGAAATGGAGAACTTGATGAGAAAGAGAAATATAATGGCTGCATTGATAATAAAGAAGTAATAGATGGATGAATGGAAGAAGAATTCATATTAACAAAATTTGCCAAAGTTAGGAAACGTGTGAGTGATGTATTCTCAAACCGCAGAAATGAAGGAATGTTCAGCGTTTCAGTCAAAAATCATCTGCTTGACTATGAAGAGAAATTTCAAAGATACTTCAGACTGACCAGAGAAAGGTTTGGGGTGTCCCAAGAAGGTGTCCCGCTTTGGGACATCTTGAAAACCTCGGAAATCGAACATTAGAGAAACACAAATACCGGGATTCAAGGGAATCGCGCCAGCGTACTGCGCAGTTGACTCCTCCTCGAGCAGTCGGGCCAGTCGCGTCAACGCAACACGTTCTGCGCTGACGTGATGCGCTCTCTAGGAAAACACCCTAACTAAATTCAAGGGAATCAGTGGTCGACGTTGAACGCCCGGCGTATCACGTTGTCAACGGCGCAAAAAACCTGTCGCTAGGAAAACAGGCCTTTAAGCTTGTTCATAATGAGTGTTGAAACGTATTGTAGAATGGTAAAAGACCCCCTATTTCCAGGTATCAAAGTGTGATGGCCAGTCTCTCTTCAGCAGATTACTCTTCAGCAATAAGTGTCCGATTTTCTTCCTTGATTTCTTCATTTTGATTCAACAAAAAATTAATTCGGTCTGAAGACACTAGTTTTAGGTTTATGGAAAACTTCCGCAGTCGAAGAGGTTTGATTAAATTTGCCGTATTGCTTAAATCGTTGAAGCACTGTTTCTTGAAAGAGTTTCTCCTCAAGAAAATAAACATGAGTTCGAATCTCTCTTGTCAAATATTTGTAGGCCGTTACATTTGGCGTTCGTCAGCAGAACTCGGACTTTAATTCGAAATAATTAATCCATTTCGAGTCAGACTGTAAAACATCACATTCCCTGACATAGAATCTTTCACTTCCTCGTTCACTTGATTCAAAAACACTATGACAATGACCTCGCTCATCCGTTGATGGGGAAATTTTGCGTTCAAGAAAAACTTTTGCCTCATAGCTCAACTCGTTGAAGCACTAATTTTAATAAAGATAAATTCTCATGAAGAAATTAAGGACAAGAGTTCAAACTCTGACGAAGTATCAAATATTTTTGGTTTGTTATAGTCATGGGTCCTCTTCCACTGTCATGCTGTTTAGGAACAGTTAGCCAAGAGTCAGATGTCTCTCTGAAGCAACAGATTACTCATTTAAGGGTAATTCTATAGTATAGTGGCCTCAGCACCAATCTTTTCCATATTCATACACAATAAAGTAGAATGCATGAAACACGATATTTGATAAGAATTGGACCCCGCAAAGCAGTTTTAGACATGTACGGAGCCTAATCAGATAAGAGCGGGCAAAGTACAACTGATTAGACCGGCCGGCCACTGAGCGCAACCGTTCAGTGAGTGATGGCGTCTTCTTCACTTAGTAAAAATGAAGATTAGTTGGGCATGTAGATCAGTATGGTGTGTATAGTTTGGTGGTCTGGATGCTCGCAAGCTCGCATCTCAAAAAGACATAACATCAAGTAGTCAATCCCTTAGTAAAAATGCAGATTAGTTGGGCATGTAGATCTGAATGATGTGTATAGTACATGTCTAAAACTGCTTTGCGGGGTCCAATTCTTATCAAATATCGTGTTTCATGCATTCTACTTTATTGTGTATGAATATGGAAAAGATTGGTGCTGAGGCCACTATACTATAGAATTACTCATTTAAGCATATTCATAATAATAATAAGTGATGAATATCCATTATAGACTAGTAGACTTCGTATAATAAGTCTAGTGTTGAAAATGTAGACTGGCAAAAGAATCACCAGTTGCCAGGCATCAAATTGAGAATATGAGAAGTAGATTCCATTCTAAGAAATTTCATACCATCCGCACTCTCTTAAGTTGATTAGTTTTCTTACTAAGTTTTTTCAAAGTTTGCACTGGTGACGTCACACTTGTTGGCAGGGGGGTCCCGCCCAGGCAGGAGGGGTGCTTTGACGTCACCAGTGTGCGAAACTTTTAAAAATCATAGAAAGCAAACTACTCGTCGTAGGAGAGTGCGGTTGATGCCAAACTTCTTAGAATGGAATCTTCTTCCATTTAAAAATAGTTAAATCGTTAAATAGCCAGTCTCTCTTCAGCAATGGCTACTCTTCGGTAATTAGTGTCCGACTTCCTGATTTTCTCTCTTGTTTGATTCAACAAAAAGGGAAATTCAGTCGAAACGGTCTAGTCATAGGTTCTCTTTGGCTCTCATGTTGTTTAGGAACAGTTGGTCACGAGTCAAGGGGGGTGTTGTGCAACTTCACTCGTTATGCCTAAAGTTGATTCTACAATTAACTTTGCGGTTAAATGACGTCATCTTTGCCGTGGTTAATTAGTCGATTTGATCTGTAAAGCTTCACTGTGTTAACCTAACTCCACTCTATAAATATCTATGAAGTTATTCATCTCACCACATCCTAAGGTGGTAAGATGAGGGTACATAGGTATGTGTAGTTGCACTGAGGTTTAGGTAATTCCTGATCATATACATAGGATAAATAAATACACTCTGTAATTCATTGACTTATATCAAACCTATCAATGAATCCATGAAATCCATAAAAATTTAGTCTAACACAAACTAAATTGCAATTTAATGATAATTGTAGTTTTCAAGCACGGAACAAACATTTTTTGAAAGAAAGCTCTCACACTCAAAAACCAACTCAACCCAACCATACTCAACTCAGACGGGAAATTTTGATTCCAGGTAACTAATTGTTCAACTCCCTGCACGATCACAAAGCTTCCCTACCTTCGGTAGCGTGTAAGTAACATTAATATTCATGCAGAACACTTCCGCATTGATCGGTGTCTTTCCCCGTTATGTGTTCCTACCTATACCTTCCGTTTCAAACAAATACTTTTCCCGTACACTTGGTGATACAACGCTCGGAGCAGCGGTCTGTTCGCGTTGATTGAATCGCTGCAAATTATTACGCAAAGTTTTAGTATTTCTGTGTTGGGTAGCCCTTCTACGCAGATCACCTGTCCATAATTATTAAAGGAAGTTTATTTATTATACATCATCTTTCTAAATATCAGTTAGATTGATAATGAATAATAATCAGCATAGGGGCAATTCCATTGGAATTATATCAGGTGATACGATTGTATTATACTGCCGTTCTAAGAATAGATCCCTTATCTGGCCAAACTTTTGGGAAAATGCGTCTCTAGGTTTTGAGTAGATATTTCCTGATATTAGCTCTATTTTATGTTGTCTCGAGCTCCAAAAAGCACTCATTCCAATGGAAATATCCCGCTGAATTGCGTGGTGTGGCGGGAAAAAAAATTATTTTGGCCAGGAAATTGCAAAAAAAAAAAGTGTAGAACATATTATGTACTAGATGATTTCCTCGTACTTATCTGGTGCACATACGAGTTATCGTTTTGCAATAAGACTGATACGTTTTTTCTAATACAAAATTAGTACTGTTCTACGCAGCGAGAAAAAAACATTATTTTCTCGTACATGCAGGATATTAGGAGAAAAAAAAGAGGTTGCCAACCTCCCAAAACCGTATCTGATCTGACAAGAGAAAATTCATGCGTGTGATCAAAATACTGTGGAGAAAAATCGTATCTGCCACTGATTCCGAAATCGTATCCGACGCTACGAGTCCTAAAATACTAAGAAATAAATTCTTATCTGGACTCTCAAGAGTGTTGCGATTCGTATGTACCTGAATACTAATAAAATAATTGTATCTGACGCCCAGATGCAGGTTTGTACTCTAGAAAAGGACAGTTACGGAATTTTCATTGGTAAATCGAACCAAAACTTAGTTAATGCGATAATTGTAAGTCGTTTTTGAGGCATTCCCCGTTGAGATCCGACTTCGAGACTAGCAAAATGCAGATACGGGATCTATTCATAGTAGGTACGGCAGTATTTAAGGCGATTTTTATCGTGTTTTACCAGTTGCGATTCAATCCCATGTTGATCTTCTTTATTCCTGTCATAGTTCTCGCTTTTTACGGAGAGAGAACGGATGAACGTATAGCGACCCGAATGGTTGCATTCGATTCTATAAATGAGGACCAATCAACATAACTATTACATACCTTCAAAGTTTTGGAGATCTCGATTTTTTAATATCGACCCCCCTTGGGGTTGACCGAAATTGATACCGAGCATCTAAGACCAACTACATCCCATATAAATGTGATTTGTGACCCAAGTTTCACATACATTGGTCCATAGTCCAGTCAATAAAAGGTTTGTAGAAAACATTTTAGACGGGAGAATTTAATTATTGGGGGATGTGTTGGGAGTAGGTAAGTTGGTGAACATACTATAAGTCCTGACTTCTAAGTTGCGAGGAAGTTGTCGGCTGGGGGGTGGAAAGGTCCCACAAATTGGTTTTTTGTCCTTAATTAGAAGCAGTGCATCGTAGAGAATAATCATTCATTCCAAAATCAAAGATCATTAAGTTTCCTTCAAGTCTGTCTTTTAAAAATGTCCCTAACTTCACTACAACAAGTTGAACCTAGTAAATAGCACCAAATGTACAAGGTCAGAACTAAGAGGTTCAACTAGCAGATAATGTGTGCCTCTCCACGCATATTTTCACATCCCTTTCGATTTTAACATAATTGACGCAAGCAGCATCTCCAAATACAACTGGTTGCGACTGAGATGTTGAAGGAGGCCCCAAAAAATTTATATTTAAACATGAACCAATCATATAAGCTCTGAACAGTCCAAATGACGGCGAAAGCGCTTAGCCTATGAATAAAAAAAAAATTATTTCTTAAATTATTTTGGATTAAATTATTTTTTTGAAAATTCTCTACCCTCAACACACCAAACCTACGAAGGAAAAGGCAAAAATCCATAACTAACATTAATTCTTAAAAATGCTCAGGCATCTATCCGATAGGAAATTTAATGCTCTTTCCAACGGTATCCTCAAATTTGATTTTACTCAGCAAATTAAGGGAGTTATGATCATTTTAGTGGCAAAAGGTCGAAAACACATTAAAAAAATCTTAAAAATTTAATTACTCGAAAACTAAGCGTTAAAAAAAATTTCTAAAAGGAACTTTCGATCAGAAATGAGCTCTAGAATCGACCTCTGAAATACTGACCATCCTATCCGGGACACCCTGTATCGCGAGCTATTCTTGAGCGATTATATAATTTTATCGTTCAGTTACAAATTTATTGTACGCCTTGCGGTTTTCCGAGATAATGTGCGAGTTGGGGAATAGTTTTAAGACGAATGCCCTCCTCTATTGATTGTAAGTGCTGAAACGGCCGCCTCCCGTTGAGTCATTTCTATGGAATATCGATCCCTCCCTAACTAACCTGCGAGTCGCAATATTGTCCTTGGGTGAAATAAAATTCAACTTGCATTTTGACATTTTATGTCTTTACTTTGGCACATAAACGAAAAAAGCGTTAAGGTTGGTTTTCTGATGATTTCCGCTTACAACCGAGTCGTTGCTAGGGAAATGGTACTTCGTCGTTTTTCATCCCACAAAATTCGTTGACCATTCGTTCGAAAGCTCTCGATTAATCCAACCATATTACGTTAACTACTGCGAAGTGCGTGGCCAACAAGCTGAGTTATGAGCATGGTTATTTGAATAATTGTGTACACTCAGGTGATCATTCTCAATAATTGATATTGTGAACATGATTGCAACCGCTTGTTAATTTCTGATGATTTCATTGAGCTGGTGTTTCGATGATTTGATTCATAGCAGGCGATCCGAATATTGCGAGAACAGTTTGATTTGTGAAGCGGTGGTTAAATAATTTTAATAGGTAATTTCTATACTTTACACTCTAGGAAGCTGTAATTTCGTATGTAGCCTCTTTAGGACATTTACTTGACGATGCCCAGGGTCCGGATCAGATGAGTGGCTCTTAAAGCTTGCCTACGAGTCTGCAACTAAATACATAAAATGTCCCAATGTGTTGCAGACTCGTATGCAAACGTTTCTGATGATTATCGAATTTTGCTTTCCATGGTGTTCCCCGCTCGGCCGTGCCCATGAACGTAAACCTAACACCAGGAGGATACAAACCTGAACGCTAAACCCTACGTTCCCAATACCTATCCGCGCGGCGTCTTATCATAACCTGACACATTCATCCTTCTCCTAATAGAACAAATAGAATAAAAGTGAGAACTTAACTAATCACTAAGGTTATCTTTGGCGTTTACGGTGTCAGAGGCCGTGGGGGCATTTTTTAGTTACGGTTACCTCCCCTCATAACATAACAAAGAAAGAACTCAGTCTCTATAATAACTAAGTACCATCCACACAGTCAATATTCTTAGTTCTCCGTTTTTCAGTTTTATTTTATTTATAAAATTTTTCTCGAATTTTAGTTTTGTACTTAAAAAAACGCCACCTTCAAATATAAAAGCCAATATATAGTTATTTCCCTTTTGTGGTTTTAGATTTTTGTTTTCGAAATTTAAAATGTCCTCACCATTTATTTTGAAATTTGGATAATTTTCACTCATTTCATATTCTTTTATTTATTAGCAAATTTCAAAGAAAATTGAGCTATCAAAATGGCATTTCTGCAAACTTTTGTCATGAAATTCTGATTTGGAGCACTGTAAAACGATTCTTGAATTTTTAAGTTTTCCAATGTTGTATTTTGTAGGTATTATATGTTCATTTTCCACCCAATTTTAGGGACTAAGTGCAGCGAACGAATTCAATAGTGATACTCCTTAGTAAACGGTAGTAAAAAAAAAACTATTATTAACGTCCTCAAAATTTCTTGTTTCACATTAAAACATAAGCAGATTTCAACAGCTAATTAAAAAAAATGAAAAGCGCCATCTGAAGCTTTTTTCCCAACTACTAAGACGTAAGTTTACGAAATTTTGGTCATAAATAAAATATTGGCCAAGAATGTTGAAAGTGGATAAAAATTCATTATTCCAAAAAGTTTGTTTTTCATTTTAATGAATCGAATCTCCCCTCCCTCCCCTTTTTCATTTCAATGAATCGAATCCCCCCCCCCCCCCCCCCCCCCCCACACACACACATCGCTGTACAACCAACCGTTCGCGTTCCACAAGCGTTAGGGTTGTTGGCAAAATAACCGATCGTCAACATGACTGTGAGTCGTAAAGAGACTTTTGAAGAGCAGCTGATTCGGATCGATCCTATTTGGATCCTGACTACATTAGCCAAGAGAAACGTGATGGTGAACGTATAGACCAGTGATTTGCACAGAAAGGCTGTCTAATTCTGAAATTTAGGTACTGCTATAGCCACATTCGCGGACGATACAGCAATTTTGGCAGTTGCAGACACAGTTGAAACATCAACAGAAAAGTTACAAGAAGCTACGAATGCTATTGGAGAATGGACTCGAAAATGGCGCCTCAAACTGAACGAAACCGAGTCCACTCATGTGAACTTCACCAACAAAAAAATTACCAACCTCCCGCTAATACTGAACCAAGGTACAGTCCCATACTCTAACTCAGCTAAGTATCTGGGAATGACTTTGGATGCGAAGCTGAAGTGGAAAAAACACGTCAAGAAGAAAAAGAAAGAGCTATCAATCAAATTTAGAAAGCTATATTGGCTGATGGGCCGACATTCACAACTTGGTGTACACAATAAATTGCTGTTATACAAAACAGTACTTATGCCCATTTGGACCTATGGTATACAACTATGGGGATGCACTGCAAAAAGTAACATGAACATTATTCAAACATTCCAAAATAAAGTACTGAGGAGTATTGTGAATGCTCCGTGGTACGTTCGTAATGATGACCTCCACAAAGATCTCAAAATGGAGAGAATCAGCGATGTTACAAAAAGATATGCCAGAAACTATGAAAAGAGGCTACTCGCACATACCAATCCTGAAGCTATCCAGCTTCTCGACAACTCCCAAGTACACCGCCGCCTGAAGAGGACCAAGCCATTGGACCTTGGATGCTGATGTGCAGCTGTAATGTGGTGTACGTCAATGGACTAACACTCACATAATTATGCGGAATTTATGTGAAGTAAATATCTAGATAGTTACCTGTATAATACTTCAGATGTAACTAGTTGATATGGTATTAAAATAAACACTCTAAAAAAAAAAAAAAAAAAAAAAAAAATTCTGAAATAAAAACAAACAAACGTGTGCTGCTTTTTTCCATCTCCGAGGTCGTATATTATCCGAAGCTTCATGTATATTAATATATAGTTGTCTTATTAAATAATTATTTAATATATGTTAAAATTCAGAAATCGTTTTAGAATGCTTCAAAACTAAATTCTTAAAACTATTCTTTATGATGGAATTTTCTAAATTCAAAAATTCTGCTCATAATTTTATCAAATTAGAATAGTTTAGTAAAAATCTCAACAAAAACAGTTGTAAAGAGTTTGTAGAGCGATCAATGTGTTTCTGGGAAGAGTGACGTCTATTATCCACGTCATACAATCGGGGGTGGTGTTGGTGGAGGGGGGGGGGGGGGTGTGTTATCCTTGGGTAGCACCAATGACTCAATGTGACCATTTTCATCCAACATTCATGATATATAGGTTGATAAGTGGGGACTGGTCTAGGAATAGTAGATTGTGGAAGGTTTCATATCTCGTATGTTACTGTCTTGTGTTCCACCAAGTTTTCTTGGATCCCCCCAGGGTCGCCCCAGAGTTGGAGCTCGGCGGTCACGAGGAAAGTTTTGTTAGAACACTTTTGGGCGCTGATAAACACATTAGCGGTTGTTGATCACAGATATAACGTCTGCTGGCTAACCCAACTCTTACCAAATGACATGATTCATCGTTGTTACGTAATCACCATTGGCTTATATAATAAATAAATATGCAGTTACTTACAGGAAATTTAAAAAGTAAAGAATTGTACGTAGATTTTATCAATAAACAACAAACAAAAGGCCTGTAGACAGGGTTTGAAATGGAGTTATATTTATATTCATTTTTTGGAATCGCTCAAAATCTGATTTTTTACTCTAAATATAACTCAAAACGCCTTAAAATTGTTCAAAATTATCTGAAATTTACCAAACAGGCTCAGTTTGGGACCTAGTTAATATCACATCATCCCAAACTAAAAAATGGATTGTGGGGGGAAAAAAGGTTACAGTGTGCACCATGACTATATGTGTGCGAATTTACGTGGGTAATTTTCCGCATAAAAATGTCATTATTATAAATATATATATTTTTGGTTTATCATTTTCAATAATAAACCTTTGTAATCGAACAAGAAAAAAAAAAATTTAACACCCCCTGAAAATGTTTTGGTTTTTGTTTCAATATGCGTAGAATCCAAAAAATCGAATAGAAAAAAATCCGTCCGTCCGCGGCTTTTCTCCGAAAATACGAGACCAGACTTTATGAAACTTGTGTTAAAATCACATTTGGAGTCTAGATGGTCCTTGAAGCTCGGCATCAATTTTTATCAACCCTAAAGGGTTGTATTAAAGGGGTAAACATTTAAAAAATCGAGATCTCGAAAACTTTCTAAGTAACAGTAATAATTTTTTGCTTGTCAATGATAAATTTGATCCCAAAGAATCGATTAAAACCACCCGCAACGCTGTACGTCGTATAATTTGTTTTCCCTAAGGGCTTGAACATAGAAAAAACTCGGTGCTCCGCGCCTCGCCAGGGGGCAAGCCCCCTGACCCCCATTTACCCTCTATTTACATACTTCGGACGAAATTATTGAAACACAGAATGTGTTTTAGCTCACGCGTTTCACATAAACCCGTCTTCAATCTTAGGTTGAAGATTGGTTAACTTCCAATAGTGAGATAATAACTTGAAATATTTATAACTCATAAACCGCGTCATAACAAAATATCGCATAGGTTACACGATTCTTAGTTCCGTATCATCGGTATCCATGTTGTTGTTGATTTTGTTACGAAATTTCGTTAGCTTTTTTGGCTAGTTAGTCCATGGCTAAAACACATTCCATGGCTTTAGAATTCACTCAGCTGATCAGTGATCTCCCAGGCGTCTTCAGCATTCTCCCTTGACCCTCCCTCTCAAATTTCAGCTTCAAGCGTTGAATAGGAAAGAAAATGGCTTTGGAGCTCACTCAGTTGATCAGTGATCACCCAGGCGTCTTCAGCATTCTCCCTTGACCCTCCCTCTCAAATTTCAGATTCCTGCGTTGAATAGGAAAGAAAATGGCTTTGGAGCTCACTCAGTTGATCAGTGATCACCCAGGCGTCTTCAGCATTCTCCCTTGACCCTCCCTCTCAAATTTCAGCTTCCTGCGTTGAATAGGAAAGAAAATGGCTTAGGAGCTCACTCAGCTGATCAGTGATCACTCAGGCGTCTTCAGCATTCTCCCTTGACCCTCCCTCTCAAATTTCAGCTTCCTGCGTTGATTAGGAAAGAAAATGGCTTTGGAGCTCACTCAGCTGATCAGTCCCAGGCGTCTTCAACATTCTCCCTTGAGCCTCCCTCCCAAATTTCAGCTTCGGTTACATAGGTTTCACGAGCCTTAGTTTTAGCTCATAGTAGAATTTAGCTCACTCAGCTGATCAGAAAAGACCCCATTTTACTTACTGACACTTTTGCAACAAACTTGGGGCCGTGCTGATTCGGAATTATATATAAAGACCGTTCGGAATCTTTATATATAATTCCGAACGGTCTTTGAAATTGTGAAGAACTTCGCGGTCCGATTTTAGTGTTAGACTGCTCATTCGAATCAGCACGGCCCCAAGTTTGTTGCAAAAGTGTCGCCGTTCGTCTCTATACCCGCCTTGATCGTGTTCTAGGCGGTCCTTATCAACGAGAGTTGTTTATTAGGCTGTGGCGGTAACAACAGTTGCCATCAATTCACGGTAAGTAAGAAACGTAGTGTAGTTACTAACATCTGGGAGAGTTATTTCTGAACGAAGAAATTATAACTGAAGAACTTAGTGGATTTTATATATAATTCCGAACGGTCTGTTAGGTACTACTGTTATATGGACTAGATTAGGGCTTTCCAAGCCCTAACAGGCCTCTAGTTATATATAAAGTCCGCTAAATTCTTCAGTTTCAATTTCTTCGTTCAGAAATAACTCTCCTAGTTGTTGGTAACTCCACTACGTTTCTTACTCACCGTGAATTGATGGCAACTGTTGTTACCACCACAGCCTAATAAACAACTCTCGTTGATAAGGACCGCCTAGAACACGATCAAGGTGGGTATAGTGACGAACGGCGATACTTTTGCAACAAACTTGGGGCCGTGCTGATTCGAATGAGCCGTCTAACACTAAAATCGGACCGCGAAGTTCTTCACAATTTCAAAGACCGTTCGGAATTATATATGAAGATAGTCCGTGCAATGTACCCTACTAGTGGTACTATTGGTACCTAAATCTCTTAAATTGCTCCCAAGTCTACCTATAAGCGGAAACATTGTTTTCACTTTCGAGAGATTTAAAAGTAGTGGTCTCCACTAAAATCAAACGGCTGTTGTTGTTTTACAGTGGTAAAATTTCCACTCGCATTTTACGTATTAGACTATTCTGAGCAATTTTCGTTCTGTGTCTTTCTCTCTATCTCTGTGTGTGTATGTCCGCAAATCCTTGTTGGTGTGTAACATTTGTCAGCAAAACGGTAGTGAAAAACGTTGTCTATTTCCACGAAAAATTTTTGCGTTTTTAGATGGTTTTTTGATAGATTTTTTTGTTTTGTTTTTTAAATGTTTTTAGTTTAGTTTTGTTCGTCTCAGATGGCCAATGGTACCTTTTCAAAGAAAAGTACCTGTTTTCAAATGTCGGTAAACACAGAAATGTATATTTTTGTTTGTTCCAACTGTTATTTCTTTAATTTTCAGGTTGGACTTGCCGATCGATCCCTGATGCCGGGAGATGTAGTACGTCGGATGATCAAAGGGAAAGACACACAACGTGGATACTGTCGCCACATGGAAGTTACTGCTTCCATCCAAATCGTCGGTACCAGACACATTATCAATGGCGTGAATAGCAAAAGTTTAGATCCAATTGAAGTAAGTCTATCTTCCAAGTCTCTTCCAATTCATAACGGGCTTCTGGTCAATCACATTGTAGCTGTATCTTCCCTAATTTTGGAAGAGTTACTCAGCTTTTAAGGCATTTATTTCTAATTTGAGGTTCTTTGATTACTCTTACTTTTAAGCATGCATGTTCAATTACTAAGGATTGATTTTAAAAAAAGCATACTTTTTGTACACATTCATCACATGTTTTGGACATCTATACATTTTCAATCATTGTTACAAATAAATGCCAGGTTGACGACTCTTCCACTGCTATTCCGTCTTACCATTCATACGACATCTTTAGAGTAGATCTTCCTGAAAATCAGTAAGAAAAAGCGAACTTTTTGGCTGTTCCTTGTTATTAAGTTTTTACAGAGGACGTATGTTGGCACAGCTCTTTTCCAGTGAGTTCTCTCCTCTCGCACTCTCAATATGCCCCCCCCCCCCCCCCCCCCCCCCCCCCCCCCGACACTCACCCAAGGACACTCTGCCTTCCTCCTTATCTTTAATCTTTGCAGAGAACTTCTCATTTATCCTATCCACCCACCCATGCACCAGTTAACCTCTACTATTATAGCCATCTAATTGCTCTTCTTTTCCTCTCCTTATCTTTCCTATTTCAATTACAATGGATGAAAATATTTACGTACTTTTCTATTTCTGATTCCAGCACCTCTCCCCGAATCTGGCCGTTTGTTTGGACTCATGGGTGGGAGGCATAAAAGGAGTACATTACAAACTTCACTTGTCGCTTGCAGATGGAACCAAATGCATCGTTAGTGATCCTGAAACAACAGGTTTTGACGTGTTTGATGAGAAGAAAGAACCTGTAAGTATTTTATTATATTATTTTTTATGCCTTATTATTTAGTTTTTGATTGCTATGCAATTCTTAGGCCGACCCCCAATAATTTTTTTTAAATGTCCCAAACTTTTTTTAACATGATTTTCACGTACAACCGTTGCTATCGTCCGTGACGGGAAGCGCGAGTTCGTGGGTTCGAATCCCAGCCAGGCTTGAAAATTTTTTTATATCAATTTTTTTCGCATCGTGGGTTCGAATCCCAGCCAGGCTTGAACATTTTTTTATATAAAAGATTTTTCAGGCTAAGAATTGCATAGCAAATTATCCTCGTTTTCTACGCACTAGAAAAGAGAAAAGATCCGGCGAGGCGCGAAGCGCCGAGTTATTACTATTATTTACTTTTTATTTCATTTTTATTTATTTTTTTTTTTTAAAGAAAATGGGACTGAAAGCTTGTAATAGATTTTTGGATTTTGTTAAATATACTGTCCAAAAAAGTAGCTTCACAGCTGTACAAGAACAAATCCTTGTTCTTATTGTTTCTTGTGCATATGTAGGCCCACCTACATATGCACAATAGCTATGTGTATGTTGAGATTAGAATGATGATTTAACAATCTCTCTTGGTTTCTATCGTCAAATAATTACACATACCTACATAAGTTAGGGTAAGTCGGAATGACAGAATTAATTAATTTATGAAATATTACATAAAAAAAAAAAAAAAAAAAAAAAAAAAACTGGATCGAAAAATTGCTTAGAGACTCTTAATTGGAAATTATTGAATTATTTTTTTCAAAGCAGAATATTATTTATAATAAAAATTATTTGAAAGTATATCTATTATAAGTAAATTAGAATGTTAGGTCTTTGTCGTGCTCATAGGTCTTTCTAAATATGATAATATGTCGTAAAAAAATTGCTAAAATTGGCGAACATCAGCTAAAGGATTGCGATAATTTATGATCAGAATAGACTATTTTGATACCACGTTCTGTACCATAAATCCAAACATATAAATTCCATGCTCAAATGTCGAATGTATTAAGGAATAAATCGTGATACTATTCTTACTTCTGTGTTCCTGAATCGTGAAAGTTATTGGCAGATAATTAGTGATGTTTTGTCTCACCATAGAGAAAGACACCATAGTCATTGAGGCAAGATGAGCAAACATAGAAGCAATCTTTTCCATCAATTCTAACCTCATATCTTCTGTGATTTTTTTGGTAGACAACACTTGAAATCCATGTGATCGTCTTTCTTTTGTTTCATGGTTTGGCGACGAATATCACCGTACACTCTAAGTGAGGAAGTGTTGGAATGAAAGGAAGAAGATGGGAGCTAGGTTTAAGCAACGAGAGTTTGACTCAAATAGAATGGACGACTGACTTATTAAGTTGGAAATGATTTCTGGTGAAATAAGCCGATTTTCGCCTGAAAAATAATGTTTTTTGCCCATGAAACGTCATTTTCTACCCTAATAGGTGATGTTAAAAACAATGGACTGCACCGTTGAACAGCTGAGATTTGAAGTTGGCAACGTTTAGGCTTACAGCATGAAAATTTCCATCCAGGACGTTTCGAGAGACAAACTTTGAAAAAGTGAACATTTCCGGAATTTTACAAATTTTTCACTTACCGTCTATTTTTCACCTGTTCATTCCATTTAAAAATTTGTGAAAAGACATCAGGGAGATAGGAAATCTAACGCTCTTTCCAACGGTACAATCAGATATGAGTTTTGACTGGGAATTAAGGGAGTTATATGACAGTTTTAGTGTCACAAAGTCGAAAACGCGAAAAAAATTTTGAAGGTGAAAAGTGGTCTTTAGCGTGGATTACAAAATATATGTTATAGGACTTATAGGACGAAAAAGTCACAAATTAGTCGTAAAATTGAACCCTAGCCGGTGGTACACTTAAAAATGAGACACTGTGTGGAAGGGAAGGTTGGGATGGAAATGAAAATAATGAACCTTTCTCATGCTCTTTTGAAAAACTGTTATACTATATTATTGAAAAAATATATAATGAAAACAAATATGAAAATTGTGAAATATTGAAATATTGAGCAAATGTGAAGTATTGGTTTGCATAAATTAATTAATTTTCTTGTTTAAATGAAATTAAAAACAGACAAGTACTTAGTATCTTTGAAAGTCTGTGCAATTAAAATGATGAAGAGGTGTGATGGCGGATGCGTGGTCGAGGTTAGAGCGTCGACTCCGTACCGAGGGATGGAAAATAGAATGAAGGGGTTTGTAAAATTTTACCTTCAACTTGGCCTTCCAGAAACCCTAAATATGTCTGAAGGATACCAAATAGAATGCAGGGGCTGACGACAAGCTGAGCGGATCCATATCAGCATACATGTGTGCAACCATAAAATCCTGGGCTGCAGTCGGATGTAACAGTACGTCCACTTGTTGCTTAGAAGGAAAGATTGCGAACCGATCGGAAGCTATTGGCGTACTGAATGTGAGGTTAAGGGAGACATAGAGACGTTGGGGATTAAAGGGGGTCGGCGAATACGATTTCCAGGAGCTGAGGAGTTCAGGTGTGACTTCCGTGACGAGATCAAAATAATAAAAAATATAACTGTCTAAAAGCTGATTAACTTATTGCACTAAATCCTGACTAATTATAAATCGGTTGATAAACAAGTCGCATCAACAACGTGTATGTTAAAACTGATGTCAGTCATGAATATATGTAGAAATGGGTGAAAAGGCTAGCTCTCGAGTTTTTTCTTTACTTATCTGAATGACTGTGATGTCCTTCAATGTGTTAAGTGAAGGGTCTGCAAAACTCTATCAATATTAGCTCATCCACTACTTGCAAAGTTGAATTTCATTCTGTCATTGTCTGTTTAGGTTACCTCTGGATTCAATGTGATAATATTGACTCTATTTTTTACAGGATTCAGAATTCCCACACCGAGGTGATTATCATAAAGGGCAAGTTCTGTATGGACCCCTCAGTCTCCTTGAGGAGATAGCAGAGTGGCCAGACCCTCAAGCCAAGGAGAGGTTAAAAGTTGGCAAGTCCAAATCTTGTAAAAACGTGAGAGTAAGTAGACTCAATTATTAGGATTATTGCACTGTATTTGTTCGAATTTATCAGTTTCCTGGTTTTATCAATATATCGTCAAAATATGTTGGTCATATTTTATTCCATTTCCTCCTTTTTTTATGGTAGGTTATGGTTGAGGCTGTTGAAATCAACTCAGTTGCTGTACATTGGCAGTGCAGAGCTTACTCGAAAGATGGTGCTGGTTCGGAAAAAGAACAACCTAAGGTTATGATTACTGGAGAAGATATTGACAGGTTGGTTACATTACATTCAAGCAAGGTATTTTAGTAGTTAAATTGGAAATCGTGATGGTTGATGGCCTTTTCTTTTTTGTTAGGTTGAAATTACTCAGCGTTTTCGAGCCCTGTACACTGCAGGTTGGTGACCGACACTTTTATGTTATTCGTCCAGAAGATATCATTGCCACACGCGATCAGTGGAGGAGGGAGCAGAAAAGGCTTATTTTGAAGAGCAACCAAAATTCTCCTGTTAGAGTGAAGTCTAAAAGACCTAACTGTGAGCTATAACAGAACACCGTTTTACTATTTTGATAACTTGTACCTAGTATTAATTCATTTTGAATCAGGTATTTCGTTTCTTTGGTTTTTGCATTAGTTGCAATTTTTCCGTTCTTAAGAAATCTTTGTACATTTTACTCCTGGAAAACCTGTTACTCATTTGGTTTTTACGTACATTTATACCAGTATACGTGATTTGTTTGTATGTTTGATTTAGTGACACAACATGTGAACAAAACTGATGATGAAAAAGCTAAAGAGGACATTGCGAATGGGATCTTACTATCAGTGCCTAAATCTGATGGAGAAGGTCTGTCTGATGGTAAGTAAACTGCTGGCTAATAAATAGATCTATACTTACTGTAGATATTAACTTGAAATTAGATTCTTCATTCAACAATTGAAAATGTTTTTGCTGAAATTCAATTTGCAGGCCATGATTGGAACACGGAGAGTTCAGACAATGAATCTGAAACCACGAGCTTTGCCAGCTCAACTGCCAGTGCTACGAGCATTCCTGGAGGTAAAAAAGCTCCAACTCTTCCAGTGAGGACTTTAACTAAAGTAAGTGAAGAAACAATTTAGCTAGCATTGTTGATGTTTTGGTTACAGGGAGCTGCGTTGATAGAGTTATTCTCTCTTAAATAAATAAACTAACTTTACTTACCTTACACATATATCTCCATATTAATGCAAATTTATGCGAGGATATCTCCTTTATCTGTCGAATACCTGTAGGTGCTCATTCTTCAATAGCTTAGCCAATCTTGGTAACACCTGAGTTATCTAATAATTTGCAATAACTTATACCTACCAAAAATATTGTTTATTACTCCAGGCGCTTCATAAAAAGAAACTGAGAAGAACAGCACAAAAGAAAACATCACCAGTTATCAGCCTTGATCCTGGAAGTAGAGTTATTGTTGAAACAGTGAGCACTAGTTCCACTGCTGATGTTGTTTGGCAAGTAAGTTCTTAATAACAGTACGTACTTTCCCATTTCCTATAATTATATTTCTGTATAAAGTCAGCTCTGAAAATCGGTTAGTACTGTTATATTTTGAAAATAACTTTTAAATGTTTAAATGATAATTTATATACAATATTATTTGTGTATATTAGGATGGATCTGTTGAACAAGGAATCCCTTCTACTGAACTGTATCCAATTCACCATTTGGACGATCAAGAATTCTTTCCAGGAGATTTCGTGATTGAGAATAAAGAAGATGCTTGCATGAGGGTTTATGGTGTCATTCAAAGTGTTGACCACGCTGGAAGGACTGCCGCTGTCAAATGGTTCAAAACCTATGCGTCCCAAGACTGTCCTAGGTAATATTATTTTCTGTCATGGTTTTGGGATTTGATTGACTTTGGGGTCACTATCTCGCTCTGTGCAAGTACGAGATTCAACTCGGCGCTCACCATTATGAAATGGGTTTTGTTGCCTCGTGTTGTTCAACATCTAGGAACAAGCAGAAGATATTTTCTCAGAAAGCTGGCTGGCGGTCTGGACAGCGAACAGGGGTCTACTGGAGAGGGGCTTCATTACCTCAACAATACCAATTCCAGCACACATTGACTACAATTGAAGAGATCGGGGGAAGAACCAGGTTTGTCACTCGGAAGTGAAACTGAGAGAAACGCATAATATGAAGTTTGACATCCGATTTACTTGTTCTTTCCGAATCCCCTGAAGTATCTTTTCTGCTGCTGTTTCGACATCTTACTGCATGCCAACGTGTTGATTTTGATGTCCTCTTTCTTGTGCTCATATCTCACTTTTCAAGAGAAAGTGACAAACTGGTTTTTCTCCGTGCTCTTAATAAATGTCATAGCAGTGGCGTAGTGTGGTCTTCCAACCTGTGTATTCACAAAAAGCTGGACATGTAGGCGGCACCCATCGAGCGTTGCGGGATACCATAATTTTGTTGTGTATATTTTAAATAAAATCAGATGAAATTTTGAGAATACAGACATCAACCGCACTCTCTTATGATAAGTAGTTTTCTTTCTACGATTTTAATGAAGTTTTGACAAAAAGCAACATCATTGTGTAACGCCAAATTTTGTCTTTACTTTGAAAAATCATAAAAAGCAATTACTTAACATAGGAAAGTGTGGATGGTGTGGAACTTCTAAAATTTTTCCTCGGTAGTTTCATTTAAAACTAGTAAACACAAAATTTTCAGACCAATAGATAACCCTCATTATTCAATTCCAAGGCCTAACGAAAGATTACCTCGTGCTGACCTTCCTAATGTCATAAAAATTTCTATCATGTGAGAATGGCTCCCTAGATGATTATTTACAGCATTCATGAAACCTGTCAGGTTATTATAACCAATAGTGGTCCAAAATTCTTTCTCACAACTTAATGAAATAAAGGAAAACAAGACAGCTCATCTTGTTCTGAAAGCCTGACAACCACAGATATTTCGTATAGTTTTCATTGCTAAAATGTCTAATGCATTCCAGGCCACTTTCTTTAGGAAGAGCAGCAAACGACAGAAGCACTCAAGATAACTTCACCTTTTTCCTCTATGATCTTGAACCTTGTGATTTTCTCGACAACTCACAATTCACACACTCACTGGTCTTCCATAGCTTAAAAGCTCAAAATTGGACACTGAAAGAGAACAAAACACTAAAAAGTAAAAATTGTGAGCTGTCAATACAAAAAACCCGATTTTGTGGAAAAGAGAGATAACGAAGAGATCAAAATCGAATAACCTTTATCGATTCGTGAGGATTGGCTTAAAAAATATTGCAAATTGAAGCGCAAAAAAAGTTGCTAATAATCGATAATTGTGTTTTCTTATCAGTAATCTCTGTTTTTGATCCGATTCGGTAGAGGAAGTTCGTATGCTTCCAACACGAGCCACTTGAGGGTGCACACTTTTACGCTTTTTTCTCAAAAATACTCATCGGGAAGTTTACTTGTTATTTTAGAAGTTGAATATGCTCAAGTGGGGTTCTCTTGCCGCCAGATTTCTCTAGTATGGTTTCGAGATGTTGTCTTGATATTTATAATTTCCCCCTTAAATAGTCCTCCTTATATTAGTTTGACATATTCTCTTGTCAACAATTTCTAGATGTGTTGTTGGTAACCTTCTAGGTATCTACAGGTAAATAGTTGACTTTATTATCCTTCTTACCTTACATTTGAGTCTTATTTCTAGCTAATCTGTAATGTACTGACGCTCAACCGTTATTATTATTTGGAAATTATTTCTCAAGATACCCATTTTACCTGAATTGGTGTTTCGTCGATGTGCATAGATATAATGGGTATAGTAAATTCGGTAAAAAAAAATGAGTTGGTTCCTGATATAACGAATTTTGGGATACGAGATTCTCGACAAGAATGAATGGGTCCATCCATGGGTCCGAAAAAGGTACATCACCTTTCATTTTAACGTCTTGTAATTTTCATTTTTAAATGAAAGAAGATTCCATCCTAAGAAGTTGGACATCAACCCCTACGATAAGTGACGGTGAAGACGTCAAAGTTTCCCTCCCGTCTGCCCAGTGTGACATCACTAGTGCAGGAAACTTTGAAAATTATACACAAAAAAAACTACTCATCGTAGGAGTGTAGATGGTATCAAATTTCTTACAATGGAATCTACTTTCTTTTAAAAATATGAATACGTGGATCATTTCCAATTGACGTGTGCAGTCACTCAATCATGTCCTTCCAACATGCCTTTTCTTCATGGCTGTTGATTGAACATGACTTCCAGCTTTATGCCTTTTTTCTGATATTGGGGTTTCTTTCTTTTGCTTCCTCACTAACGAAAATAAGGAAGCTTTGTGTTCGTGATAGAAGTCGAAACTCGTACTTGATCTTCAACTAATTCTATACGTCCATGTTACAATATGTGAGGAAGCTATACTGCCCACCCACCTTGGCAGACGTTTTTCTTAGTGCCAGTTCCACTAACCGGAGTTAAATCCCAAGTCTTGTAACACATGATGTAAATAACAACCGCGAGTCAATGTTTTGACATTTCCATCATCAATTTTCAATCACAGATTCGCCAGGGCGCAGTCCATCCATTTGTCGTAATAATCAGTTACGACTAGAATGGTTTGAGATGGCTCACAGAAAAAATATTTTCTTCTGATTTAGATCATTCACCTTTTATGGATGATGTAATAAGTGTTTCATGTTTTTAGGAAAACTTAATGAAATCATAACTTTGCTGAAATTGCTGTGTGGTGGAATAACTAAATTGATTTGTGTAAAGAAAGACTGTGAACTGAACCATGTCAACAAAAAAAGTCCATGATTCAGTTCATGAACGGTGGGGAACTATTCGAACGAGAACCATAAATGTTTCACTAGTGAAATATCCATGCGGTGTGAATGTGAACAGAAAATTGGAAGAAGATCCGCTCCCGTTCCATTCTGGCATTCTCCAAACAGAACGGAACGGAAATTTTAATTCCCTTCGCAATCTCTTCACAGCGTTCACTTTATTTACCCTTATTTTTTTGTTAGTTTTCTCTGTTCTTAAGGGCGAGTTTATCAATACTCAGTCAAGTCGCTGACATGATATCACTGGTTACAATTTCAGAGGTTAAAACAAGCGTTGATGGAACAGTCATTTCACTGTTTTCTCTAGAAAACTCACGGTTCTGGATTTGTCCAAGGAAAACTCCCGTTGGTGGATTTGGCACGTAACCTTTGATTCAGTTCTAATCCTTTTGACAGTGGTGATGGGAGAATAATTTTAAAAAAACTCGTCGAGTGAAGTCATCAGATTCTTCCGGGCTGAAACTATGCATGAATTGTATATCAGATAAATGCTATTTCATTAACAATTATGAATAGAAATATATAAAACGTATACAAATGAAATTTTGGTTATTGGCTGGTCTTCTTGCTATATGTTTAAAAAGTTTTGCTAGATTGATGTTCTCATTAATGTCCATGGTTATTGTTCCGTTGTTCAATGTTGTAGTTATTTTCTTGTATCAGTTATGATAGATGTTTGATGTTGTATAGATATTACTGCAGATTTGAAATCAATCTTTGATGTTTGGTTAGCACTTATATTTTGTTAAGATAATGGATAAGATAAAGATGATAAAATTTACTTTATTAACACGTTTCACAATTTTCTAGGCCAACATTACTCATGGAAAATGAAGTGAGCGTGTACGACCTCAAGGATCACCCTGATTTCCAGTACCGCCCTGGTATAGTTGTCATACGGGTGGCGAACTTCCAAGGTGAAGATGAGGTGTGCACTGCAGGGCAAGTCCTGGACAATTACCCAGAAGGCAGAGTAAGACATTTCTGAGTACTCCTTGCAGATTAACAAATTATATACTTCTTCTTTCATAGTATTACAGCCCTATATATCGTCTTATATCGTCAAGAACACTATCTTTTTATATCGAACATCCATCTTCTTCGAGTCCCTTGCATATCGTGTTTTATTCTTTTGGGAACTCTCAAATCATCCATTCGCTGTTCGACCCATCCCATATGCTGATTTGATGATGCACACTCTTTTGGCATGGTCAATCAGCTGCTCTAGCCCTTCATTAGTCCACACTTATTAAGAGACTTTATACTGTAGATTCGTCAGAGAATTCTCTCACCCACCAGGAGAACATTTTCTTTCCAAAACAAAATTGATAGCTAGATATCTCTATATAAGTATATTATACAAGAGAAAATCAGTTTGTTTGTCCGCTCTAAAAGTCCAAACGGTTGCACCCATTTCCATGCGGGTAGGCCCGAATCAACGAGCAAGTTCCGAATTAATACTTAGGCTGTATTACAATCCTCTAGACATGAGTACTCCTTCATTGAGAACTCAGCTTTACCTAACGACTTCGCCCGTGTAAACAACTTTGTAATTGAAGAAAACCGGACAAGCGTATAACTTTTCACGTCAATTGTGGATGGGGTGGGCTTACACGTAAAGACCTTTCAATAACAAATTCAACGATACCAAAACTATTTTGGTGGGTTGAGCCGTGTAGTTTTTATTCGTAAAGATAGATCTTCGAAAATTGATATTAGAGAGTTTCTAAACAACAAGTCAAGTGGGTAAGGTGCTTGGGGATTTTGTCGTCTGGGGCGAGCCACACCGGATGCTAATCTGATAAAGTCAAGAGGGTCGAATCAACATTTCATCTTAGAGGACGCTACTTATCTTCAAGTAAGGCGGAACCACCAAGGTTGATTGTCTAGGGCAGGGGTGCTCAAACTTGAACTGCTGGCGATCTACCTCAATATTTTTAGACAACTTACGATCGACTCTGAGAGGCTGCAAGTATGTGTGATGCAGGGTTGTCGTACATACACGATACACCCTACCTACCTAGGTAGGGTGTACCGTAGAATATATAGATATTAGCTTTCCGCACAATTTACATTATTTTAGTCAAGGTTTGGGTTAGGTTTACTTAAGTTCTTCTCTACAATATCAATGAAAAAACTTCTAGTTATTCAAAATTGCGAGTTATTCGTTGTTACAAAACAAAAGAGGTGTTAAACTCAACTAAGGAGTGACTTTGGATGTTGAAGCGTGGCACTGCATGTCCTCAGCATACTTTTCATAAGATGGTGCGTAACCACTGAGTGCCAATCGCAAGCATGATGACATATGATCGTCAGTTAGTCGATTGCGATATTTTGACTTAATTATCTTCATTTCAGAAAATGCAGACTCGCACAAGTAAGTTGACCCAAACATTGCCGTCAGTTGAAGGGCGATTTGCCTTAGATTCGGATATTTATCTTCAGATATAAAACACCAGAAATTTGTATCAGATGCTGTAGCTTTGAGATGTATATCTGAAATAATCTGCACCAACTCATTTTCAACAGAACATGAGTTCATATTAAACTGACTTGCTACTTCAGTAGCTAATTCGTCAATGTTTTTACATGAGAATGTTCCCGTCAAACGCGCCGCCCGAAATGGTCTAGTACAGTCTAGTCTAGAAACAACGCGGCTTTTCTTTGACAAGTACCTCGCGTTCCTTTGATAAAGCCGCCTTTTGCCGCAAGCAGTGTTATTACGTAATAAATTTTTGTAGTTTAGTTACCTACTTATTAAAAAAATTTTCTTCTTGAGATCTACTCAAAAAGCACTTGCCATCGACTGGTCGATCGCGATCGACCGTTTGAGCACCCCTGGTCTAGGGCCTCCTTAAGGGACGTATTTTTTGCCTTTTTGATAAATGCATTATTGGAAAAATTGGAGTGTGTAGAGTCAGTATGCCATCCTTTATATTAGAAATGCTTGGATCTAGGAACCTTTCAAAATTTTCCCAACCGAATTCGTGTAGTGAAAATTATAATTACTTCATCTTTTTATTGAAGTCCTTCCATTGCTTTTTTTCCCCACAAAAATTGACTGAAAGGACAGCAATTTTGTGTGAATAAAATATATAACATATTGGCTTTTTAAAATTTTATTTTAAATTTGATTTACTGTTTCGTAATTATATATTGTAATTTGAATTTTGGTCACTAGGTACGCGTGTGGTGGGTAGAAGGGCACGTTTCCATGTGCTGGCCCCAGGATTTGTACAAAGTTGGCGAGTATGACTCAGATGGAGGCGATCTGTGGGATGATGCAACCAGTGATGATGGCAGCTGGCAGACTGAAAGCGAAATCTCAAATGAAGAGAAGTGAGTTGGGTAAATTGATTAAAAATGACATATTGTACTATTGTTATTAATTAATATTATCAGTACCCGTTTATGAATCACTTTCACCAAATTACAGTCACTCAATCCATGGTTACACAACAATGTTTAGTTAACTAATAAGAAGAGAATCTTGTGGCTTTTAGATAATTAATCAGAAGAGAGATTTTGATTTGATGAACTCTTGAATGAATGATCTGCGATTGCTGCAGTATGTGACTTTGTTTGCATCTCTTCAGTGAAAATACCAGTAAAACAGCAATTAGTTGATCATCCAGATAACATTTGGTTTTGATGAATCACAAAACAGAAAGAATAGATGGCTATGAGCAATTACACCTGTTTTATTTTAATCACCATTTGAAAGATCCTGGCGAGAGCTTTTGAAAAGGTTGAATGTGAAAGGTTACAGATGACTGAAAGTAGGCAAAATATTGGTAGAAAGATGGTTAAATGATATCATAGGTAATGGGCCTCACCCCTGCCTCTGCCTAGAGGGAAGCCTCAGCCCCTTCCACCAATGACGTAATTTCATTTTCATGAAATAACCGTTTCTGATATCGTCAGAGACGCATTAAATGCTGCCAACCGTTGAGCTCTGCGTTCTTATCTCCGGTTGGCTACTACTCAAACTTTATGGACTCAACTCTCAAATCAAATCACTTTAAACTTAATTTCTTCCCATGTGAATAAATTTTTACATGAATCAATTACAGTGACCATTCACATTGATGTTCTTCCTTATCAGAAACTCAACGTTTACTCCACAACCACCACAATGAGCTCCCTACATCAAGTTGTTTTTGTTAATAATATCTTGAAATTTTTAGCAATCAAGACGAAGCAACTGATGACAATTTGAAACCCAAACTCGCTGCTAATATAGAAAAAGCCAGAATAGCCATGTCTCGCCTAGAAGAAATATTCACTCAAAACCCATCCCTACAAACGACTGAAGTAATGAGAAAGCTATTGGAAGTGTACAAAGACTGCAGGTGGGTCCATTTACCTCGTCTATTATCAGGAATAGGTGTTGTTTGGCCCTATCCAAATTTGTATTTCAGGTATCATTAGCAAATTTTCGTCGAAAATGAAGCTATTGCGATGGCTACAAACATTTTAAAATCAAATTTTTTTAAAGTTTTCTTCATTGAAATCCGTTTTGAGACATTCTGAAACGAATCCTAGAGTTTAACATTTTGGTTTATTATTTCCAATAATAAGCCTATGTGATCATGTAGCAAAAAATTGTTATAACCCCCCCTCAAACTTTGTCACTTTACGTTTCAAGGTACGTAGAATTCAAATTTGAAATGTCCGTCCGCCGTCCGGGCCATGAAAGGCCTAAGAATTGACTTAAAAAACCCGTTCTTTCGCACATAGACTCCAATTGGGGTCTAGTTGGTCCTAACGTTTAACCATCCCGATCGCTTTACTCGCATAGATGCTATGGGCCAAAAACGGGCGAAAAAGTGTCTTTTTCTACACGCACACGCCTGGCACGCTTGGCAGGGGGTCACGATGGGCGGTGAGGGGGTGAGCGGGGGAGGGGGGGGGTGGAGTGAGAGGAGGCGCCGGCGCCGCTGCACCTTGTGGTGGGTACGGCGCTGGCGTTCCGTCGAGGCATGAATATATGTTTTTTTCAAGGTCATATTTGTGTGTTAATACCAAAGCTTTTCCTACGCATATTTAATAACATATCCTCTCGACTTTTCGTACGTACTTAGATAATGATATTATTAAGGCAATAACTATTTGAATAGATAGGAGCTCAAATCGAGAAATATAAACATGCGTATATAATTATAGAAGTATAGGTTGTGGCAACTCGAAATAGGACACGCCGAGGAGTCTGGACAGGCCTTATGACGTACGCTAGCCAACTAAAACTATGATCATACTCAATTGAAAAAATAATAAACCTTTGTGAAATAATTTGCAGCGTTTTTCATGTGTGTTTGTGTGTGCTTCTCTCTCTCACTCACTTTTTTCTTTTTTTTCCAATACAAAACTCCCCTAAAAGGCGGAGGGGGCACACCATTATATTGAGAAAATAAATAATTAAATGAAAAAGTGAGGAGGACGCCCAGGTTTACCCGACGCCGGCTCTAGGGATGAGGGAAGTTGCAGAAGGATGAGGAGGAAGAATGGGATGAAAGGAAGTGCCCCTATAGCCCCTCAGGACCCAGGTGGTGATACCACGGAGCACTCCCGCCGAGATGCAAACACACACACACTCCTACCGGATGCAAAACCACGCCCAAATTTTGTAAAGTAGCGTAATTTTTGTATTTAGTACTTTTACGGTACTCGCCATGAGGGATAATCACAAATGCGTAGGGGTCCTTAGGCCAGAGATATCGGGTCGTGTAAACCCGCTTAAGCCTTTAGCAATAAGCGATTGTCGTCTGGAGGGGGAGGGGGGGTTCCGCAATAGATTTATGTCGCAATGGAAGGTTTAATTAGTGCCCACGAATTTCTTCCATAATTTTGGGGATATGTTCCTTGCATCGATGCTTAAATCTATAGTAGCCAGACCAATAAACACAGGTCTGGTGGTTTGGTGTTGACTGATGCCAAAAGTCTGACTTGGGTGGAGCCAAGTGGATGAGACCGGAATCTTCTACTTAGTACCGCATGTATGAACTCTATCCCCTGGCCTTCCCTCTGCAATCATGTAGCGGGGGCTTTAAGTATTTAGATCTAAACCCACTCACCTCACGTACTCTACTTATTCTTTGATATTAACTACTCTATGCACTTAGATTATAAAATAATCTTTGTACACGATTTTTTTTCCCAAGATTCTTTCATTTTATTTTCTGAATTAACGGATTTCAGGTATTTGGATAAATTAATGGGAACTATGTTTTTCCACGAGAGTAATTTCCAAGGTTTACTCGAGCGAGTGAGGGAAAGAGGAAGGACGAATGTAGCACAGCGAGTCGCAGACCAAGTTAACCGACTGTTTGCTACTTGCGATAAGTCAGGTTAGTAATGTATCTTAATAAACTTTGTCACAATCCAATTATTGTCATGGTTAAATTTTTCTACTGTCTCTCCTGTATATTTATGTATTTAATTATTATTTTAGGATAAAGGTGAATGAGTATGACACAGAATTTAATCACTGGGATAATTTTATAACTTATTTCTTTATGGTGCCCCAAAAGAAAGGTAGTTAAGAGAGGTTATCTGACTAGCTTGTGGGCTTAATATATTCTTGAATACACTTCGATAGAGGTGAAAGAAAATACTGCTGGGAAGTTCAGAGGTATGAGGATAGCAATGGGTTACGTATTGGTATAAATCAATAATGGTTTATAATAAGGTAATAGATTGCTATACTCAAAAAAGAAATCAGAACTGACTCACCGTGGTGAAGGCTGGAGATCAAATGGAGGGGTCAGTAGTGTCGACGGGTGATGCTACTCCGGTTCATCTGAACAGTTCTTGGTAATAGTTGATTAGAACTGTTTTACTCTTTACTCCACCCCCTGTGACCTTCAATTTTTGGCAACCACTGTTTGTTGTTGCCAAAAATTGCGTGTCCACACAGGGGTAAGGGTGTTGGTAGGAGAAGGATAATGGGTATGCAGTCTGACCAGGGGTCTAATCCTTAAATATCGCTTACATTGGTAGTACATACTTTAATATTACATGTTTCATACTGCGGAGCACTTAATTGCTTCTTGGTACACCACTACAGGCTATACGCCTGCAAAACTATTCTTAGGGCGGGAGATCAGCACTCCCATAGAATGGGCAGGGGGCATAGTACAACAATGAAACAACTCCAACCTAGACGGAACTTTATCAAAAAATGTAGACCGTGCTATGCAGCGCCGGAAAAAGTATTGTGACAGGAGGCAACAACAAAAACTTTCGCTGTCAATGACAAAGTATTAATAAAACAATACATGTCATCAGCTCTAGAGTAAATCAAATCAACACGAAGTTGGCCTATAAATATAGTCATATGTCTGTTCCATGTACGACAAACCACGACAGCCGACACAATGTCCACAGAGACCATAGTTGAAGATATGCGGGAGCTGGAGGTGGGACAAGAGCAGCAGACTCCGCCGATCCAGCCAACGGGCAACTTAGCGGAGCTGTGGGAGAATCTGAGGCGAACCATCCACACCCACGAGGAACTAGAGGCCCAGCAGCCAGCGGACGACTTAGCAGAGTTGCAAGAGCAGCTGAGGCGAACCCTCCGCGTCAGTGAGGAACTAATGGAACTTAGAGTGCAGTTGCGGCGCCTCCAGCAGCCGCCACAGAGGAGCCGTTCCCGTCCCACCCCCAGCCAACCGCACTCACATACACACTCATACATAAACAACACACATACTGTACTTAAATGTACTGTAGGTAAATAATTACAATATTACTGTATTACCAGAAAAATCGTAGTATCTTAGTGAAAACGAATGTCTAGTAAACCATATACCTGTTGAATGTAATGTCTCTACTTTGACTCCGCTAGCATTTATCAGTGAGCGTGGGTGTTTCATCTGCGCTACAGACCGCAATTTTGGAGTTATCAACTTGAAATTTGGTATGTAGGATCTTCGGACTTCCGGAACCAGCTGTATAGGTTTTGGTGACGATCCAAAAACAGAAACTTGTCGTTTCGTTAAATCAACCAAAAATCGAGTTTTGTGTTGTTTTCGCCTCATAGAATCGACTGAAACCACTATAAAGGCGTTAAAAGTTATCCTTGACGACAATACGACGTCATCTTCGTCGTCACTAACGTCAGACATTTGCAAATCATCAAAAGTCGAGTTTGGTATCGGTTTCATTAGTTTCCGTTACCAAAACAATTGGTGGATTGGACGCGGATTGAAACCCTCTTTGATGATTCAAAATATAACCGACGTAATACAGTGATGCTATCATCAAAAACGTGTGGTGGTACATCTAAAAACCGTAATGAATGCGTGGTCTTTTTGGTTATTTGTAGGACGCTGAATCGAATTGGATTACGTTCACTGCTAGATTTATCATTCTTGCCTTAAAATCACCGTTGGTAGCGAAAGTTTGTACATTACCTCAACAAACATTGTTTTCGATAACCTGCCACTCACTCAACACCATCATCCTAATTCAGTTTTAACTTGTTTCAGATGACAAATCCTCTTCTTCGGTCAACACGTTGTGCATGGATGACGTCACTATATCGTCCAACTCTACTGAAGAGAAGGGTCAAAAAAGGGATCTGTCCGGTGAATTTCTTCATGGCAGCTTAGCGTCCCTAGAAGCCCGTGTAGTCTGTACGAGCACCAAACTAAACAGCTCTCTCAATGGTTTGTGTGAACAATTGGTAATTATTAGTTCAAATTCACTTCTGGATTAATCACATAATTGATGGTACAAGTACCCGTGTTTGGCTAATCCACAAGTTCTTTTTTCCATCAATATTTCCAAAAAAATCCCATGATTTCCTTAAATCGATTTTGTCGTATTATTATTAATGAATTTAGAATAATTATTATGATCTGTCCGTCCAGCCGTCCAAAGCTTTTCTCTCAAGCCACTGGTCCAAAGTTCATGAAGTCTGAATCAAAAATCACATATTGACTGAGGATGGTCCTGAAATTTCTACATAATTGTTCAACCCCAAGGTAAAATCGAAGGGCTGAAATTCTAAAAATTAGGATCTCAACACTCTTGGAATAAGAATACTTTGGTAGGTTTTCGTAAATTAATTAATGCGATTTCAAAGAATTCCAATGATCAACCAGATCGCTGTACGATCATCCGTTTGTTCTCTCTCCATGATGACTAGGCCGTTGGCCGAAAAAAGGATTTTCAAAGTGATGCGAAGGTAGATGTTTTTATTTCATTTCTTCTTTTTTCTTTTTATTAGGTGCATACGTTTATGTGACTAGTTATACTTTGACAATGATGCACCAAGGCTATTTGTATAATATACCTTTTTTCATTTGAATCAATTTTCTGATGTTCATTTTGTGATTTTGAAATGCGTGTGGTTGTGAGAAATGAACCTCATTGGAAAGAGAGAAGCTGGGATATAATAGTCTCACGTACACAACAGATAAGACTGGCATCTTATTCCGATCGGATCCTGGGTGAAAGTTGGTCGCATATCCAGGACAGGTGATGACATAAATATCCCAGATTTGGTTGCAGCTGAGTGGTTCACTCTGGATAAATATACCACTGTTTTCCAGACTGAGTTATATGCCATTGTTAGATGTATGAATAACCTTACAAATAGATTTATACAAATAGTCATACACACAGACAGTCAAGCCAGCATCAAAGCGCACTGAACTCACATCACTCTGTGTCCTAGTGAGAGTTAAATAAATCCTTGCAACGCGCGAACTCTCTATCTTCTCTAGGTTTTGATGTCATTTTCAAGGATCAGTTTGACTACTGCAAGCCAATTAATCAGGTTAATTCACTGGGCTGCAGCAAAGCGCTATATAATACTTTTTATTTAATAATGTGCTGCGTTTTTATTTCCCAATTGGTTTGCGAATATTACATGCTCAAGGCAGAGAGCAGCACAGCAGATCGCATTTCAGCATGGAAGTTACCTAGCACTATTTCGTTCTTTCGTTCAGGATGCATGGTACTTTCGAGATAGTTTGGCAGGTGATTGAATAGTAATGTTGTTCACCTTCAAGTTCAGAACCCCATTGAAGATTGGATGTTTACTTGTAAAGATAGGCTTTATTCTTCTCATTTTCTTTTCTAGCCATAAAATATGCAAACATTATAGGTTACCACTACAGGCGAGAAACCCTATTTGATTGAAGACTGAGAATAGAAACGATGAATTACCATTGAAAGAGCTGAAAGCAAAGAAAATTCTAGGCTCAAAATTCAAATTAAGGATTAATTATGATTTATAGTCTATTAAATTAAATACAAATATAGAATTCAAGAGACTACGTGTAGTAGTGGCTGGTGTGAGAAGTGAAATGGACGAGAACTCTGGAGGGGAAAGAGGCAAAGTCTTCACCAACGGGAACGATCATGGAAATGGAAAGCTAGGGTGCTCATTTTCTGTTGAAAAAGGAATAATGAGTTATTGTGTTCACTCTGTCGGTTGATGTTTGTATGTATGTATGTATGTCCTCTTAAAATCGTTATAAATGCCACTTCCCGACGTCTGATGTTGATGAAACTTGGCATGGATGTAATCTGTAGCATGGCGCGTATAATGATGTATCAGAGGCCGAAGACGACTGAGAGGTCATAGTTCAGCTGATTGAGCTCCAAATCCAATTTGTCTCCTATTTGACGCAGGAAGCTGAAATTTGAGAGGGAAGCTCGAGGAAGAATGTTGAAGACACTGTGAGGTCATCGATCAGCTGAGTGAGCTCTAAAGCAATTTTATCTACTATTATACTCAGGAAGCATCTATTTCACCCAGATCTTACAAGAAAATGCGCTGTCATGTGACTAACTTCTTGAGCACTGATCTACTTGTTTATTTCTCTCTTTAAATATTTCGGGGATGTGTTTCAGGAACACAATTGGCACTAAATTTTACATTATATTCTGAGGTATTTAAACTTCTTCTGAATAATATTCTAATCAATAAAAAAAAGGGAAACATCTGCATAACTGACATCTCTCGTGTCCTTAGAATGATTCCACTTGGCCAGATTTCTAACTCATACTGCTTGGGATTTGTGGAAGTTATAGGTTACCTCTTGTGGAAGGAGTCCATTGCTTCTATAAGGTGGATGTAACGAAATTGTGCTGCTTTTTTAATCAATTTGAGCAATAAACCAAATCTTGAAATTCTCATATAAAAAGAGACTGATTCATGTCAAATAAAGTTAGGAAAGTAATGGAATATTGATGCAGTTATTCCTATTTGTGTGTAATTGTCTTCATATTTTATTTATTTATTTTTAAATTTCATCTTGTTAACGTTGACCAGGTGTGAACACAGTCAATGTTGAAAACGGGAATAGTGTCAGCACCTCGCCCCTCAAGACTGATAATGTTACAGCTAACCCAACGCAACCTGTGTGTTCAGCCAACGTTTGCGTCCGTCTGTGCTCTTTAATTCTCATTCAATTGGTCAAAGCTCACGCTGAGGTCATTAGAAGGTTGGTATGCTGATCTAAATGTTAATGTTTACATGCCATTCGATTTCAATATAATCCCACTATTTATTTTTTTAATCAGAATTTCGTTTAGTTTTGAACTTGTAAACGCAGTTTCAAAAGTAGACTGGTTTTTTTTCTTCAGATTCGGAGGTAATACTGGATCTATGTCAGAAGCCGCTGCGAACAAGGATTCGCCTGACAGTCCTAGTCCTGAATCACCTGCGTCACCCACTCCAGTCACTCGTACGTAGTTTCATTCTATCTACCTCATTACTAGTTACTTCCTTGATATAATCTTTATTCAACCATGTTATCATTATATGCAATTTATAACGATAACATCTATTATCACTTATGTTTAGTCGCATGTCTCGGGAATGTTCAAGAGGGAAAGCTACAAGAAACTACGGTAGCAAGCAATCAAGAGCTTTCGCTCATCTTTCCACCAGGACATAGAGAAAAGTCTGTAAGAAATCAACGTCGTTGAGCAAAGCCGGAGCTAACCACCCCAATACAGATCCCTTGCAGATTTTTCAGCTGATTGATCTAGTCAGTTAACGTTGCTTTCACACATCTGGCCATTCACTTCAAGAGATTGTTGACGCTGCTATGTTATAGACTCTTTAGAAGTCCCGTTTACGTTTACTGTATTACCTTTGCGGTTCTGGATATCTTATGCTACACCTACCTTTTCCCTTCAGCTTAGTTTTATTGGGGTTACAAGCACGTAAGGTTATAATGCATACCTGTCAGGCTTTATACGGATTTCTCTATGGATTTGGTATCCGTAGGAATGAGGATTTTTACGTCATTGTCTTACAAATTTCTTATTTTTATCTTGTGGAGGTACACTAGTCATTTTTATACAAATTCCGCCTACAGATTTCCCCCTACGTCCCGGTGGAAAGGTGAGCGAAAACTCCCTAATATACCTCCCTGCCATTATGAAACGTAGTATTCGAGAATCCTGCAGACAGTGCTTTGCCCGGTTCCATGCCACTTGAGAGACTCACTCACCAGATTCCCACTGTTTGGAGTTACTTCCTGACGAAAAGGTTCTCTCGACAACAGTCAGAGACACTCACACAGCGCAATACTAAGATTACATATTTCTTTACTTAACAAAATCAGATATCTGCAATTCATATTTCAATATTATATGAAATATGCTGCACTTTTTTGTCCTGTACTTCGAAAGTTCATTGGGATGACTCATTATTGAGTTGCTTTATTCCCGCTTTCTCTCAACTTTGTACGTACAACATTTAAGTCCATTATTGTAAGGAATGGTTTGTATTAAATACTTGAGCTCTCAGTTCATCCTTCTCATATTTTTAAATGTTCTACTCTGTATATACGTTTCACTCATTTATGCTGTTGTATTTCGCTTGTGTTAATAAGTATCCTCTGTAATTTGTTTGAAATGTCTCGGGTTTCATCTGTATATTCGTACCTATTGAACAACAAGTTTAATTCCTTGTTACTTTTGAATTTCCATACTCACAGACTGTGTGCTCTTTGTTTTAGAAACTAACGGTACATGCGAGAATGGGGACAAATGGGTTGGAGAAGAGTTTCACAAGGAAGGAGAAGTTGTGTCAACTTTGAATGAAAAAAATATCCAAGTCAATTCTTCAACGTGCCTAATCAAAGCAGTTACTCTGGAGGTAACTGATGAGAATATACCCCACGAAAAAGGAGGTAAATGATTTTTATTACTGACTCCTAGATGATTCGTAAGAAAGTGAGTGAATGAGACAAACTCAAAACGAAATGAATATTTATTTGTTGGCACAAGTCCGCTCTTGAATAAGGCGAACATAATATAATGTAATGTAGAATTCAAATTCTTTGGTTGGATTATTTTATTATTGAATTGTATGTTTACTCCATTGATATGACCTTACTTGAAAATCCTCTGAAGGCGTTAAACAAATGGAACAAATTTTTACCTGTTCGTGACGTTAATTTAGGTTATAACCATAATAGCTCAATATTCGCTAAAACTATAATTCTATTGACAAAACCTGGTTATTATAATAGCTCGACGATTTTTAGCAACAACATTCCATTATTTGTAACATTTTTTCCTCCCTTCCTGAATTTTTAACTTCAAATCAATTATTTATTATATTTGTTATAATACGGATTCTAATACATATTATGATCTAATACAGATTATAATAACAGATTTTACATTATCTTAATCTCAATTTTTTCAACGACTGTTTATAAAAATTTGATAATCTATTTTCAGACCACTACCCATTGATTCATTGTGTAATTGCTCTCATGATTTTGTGAATTAATCAATACTTGATCGCATTACACCTTCTATATAAGTCACTTTTGAAGATGGTTTGAGGTCATGGAATATTGTTGTACTAAATATAATTGTATATTGATAATCAATACTATACCGTATAGAAATACGTATTTATCTACTAATTAATTTGTGACTTCCCAGTATTCTCTATCATGGACACCGCTCCCAACAGCCACAAGTTCAAGCTCACCATGTTCCAGCCCACTGAAACCCAAACCTTCTATAAAAGAGTCAAAGAGGAAATCAAACTCCTCAAATCCTCACTTCCATCTGGGACTTGGGTCACAACCTTCGAGGATCG
The DNA here is from genome assembly GCA_030762985.1 of Adelphocoris suturalis. Taxonomy (NCBI): domain Eukaryota; kingdom Metazoa; phylum Arthropoda; class Insecta; order Hemiptera; family Miridae; genus Adelphocoris; species Adelphocoris suturalis. The sequence continues at coordinate 25,515,183 of CM061043.1, forward strand.
CATGGTAAGAGGAAAATTTCTAACTCCAAAATTTTAAAAAGTCAAGATCTTGAAAACTTTCGAAATAAGTATAGTTTTTCTGTTTGTTATTAATAAAGAACACTTCAATGAATCGAATGAGCCCACCCAGATCGCTATATAAAAGGCAAATTTTAGGAGGGCAATCTTCAAAAGCTTGTAGGGAGAGAAGGGGGAAAACGACATTTTAATTTATACACTGCTGTTGATTATTATGCTGATAATTCCTTACACGCAGATCGGTGGCTACCCTGATTAATTATCACACATTCCTCATTCTATTCCTGAATGTCTCATAAAAAGTGAAGAATATTCAGTGAGTAATGCCTGTTGTAGGGATTTTACTTATATTTTTTGAATTATGCAGTGGTTTTTCACATGCAATGAGAATATCTTCAAATTTCATCAACATCAAAAATTAGAGGAGATGCCACCTTGGAAGTATCAGCGGGAGTTAAGACATCTGTTCCAAGAATATGTCTGGCTAGACAAAGTGCATCACAGTCGCACATGATGTTTGGCATCCTCTGTCACTGTTTCTCACGAAGTGTCTGGTCCAGCATTCTGATGTTTTGTTAGACATTGCAACTAGTTCAATGGCCTGTTGTGCTGAGTACATCACAAACAATTTCGCCTTACTCAGTTCTGGGAGATTTCGCCAATATTGTACTTGCTCTTTTCTCTCCCAATTGTTAATCTCATTCTGTTAAAGCTTTTGATGGTTCCGAAAATTGGTTTTGGCAGGAACTCTAGTCCTCTTTCGGCAAGACGATCTGCTGCTTCTCAATGACCCTCATGGCTTACAGTAGAGTGACCAGATTACTCAGGGCCACACTTTTGAGGGTAACCGACACAGACAAATTAGTGCTAACTGCTATTACTCCGTCTTGGTAATTACTGTTGGTACAAGTAGGTTCAAAACTGAAAACCGCAGCAAGAAGTCTAAATAAGAGCTCGAGGCTTAGCAACTAATGAACATTTGGATTGCAAGTTTAGTCTCTTCTGAATGTGTTAGTAGTCCCCTGTCCCTCGCGTTCTGACTTACACCGCCCTGCTATAATGACATTCTCCTAAATAAAATAAATTGACAATGTAGGAAATTGACATGAGTTGAGCAATAGAGAGATATAATCTCTGGGTGCTGTTGGCATAATCAAATCATCCCTTGGGATGGGAACTTATGCCTTCCCATCACCTAGCCACATCACACACACACTCACACACACACTGTATATATATATATATATATATATATATATATATATATACATATATATATATATATATATATATATATATATATATATATATATATATATATATATATATATGTACATTTCTTTTCATTTTAATTTTTTATTATTTAATGATTTAAGCCAAACCCCGATCAGAAGGGATTAGCAGGATTTGTTGGTTATTTGCCTTCATTTGACAATAGGCGTGTGTTTGCAGGACTTGTTTTCTGTGATGATACGAGGCCCGGAGAAAACGCCTTACGAAGACGGGCTGTTCTTTTTCGACCTCCAGCTATCTCCCGATTACCCAAGAACGCCTCCGCACTGCCACTACATTTCATATTGCTCCGATCGCCTCAACCCCAATTTGTATGAAGATGGTAAAGTCTGCGTGTCACTTTTGGGAACTTGGTCTGGTAAAGGAACTGAAGTATGGATTCCCACGTCGAATCTTCTCCAAGTGATTGTTTCCATTCAAGGTTGGTGAAATCGAATGGACTTTAGTGAGCTTAGTTTTCTAGAATAGAAACGTCACACGCCAAATGAAGTTTATACCCTATAACAATATTTGAAAGTCAAACGGAAGTTAGTGAAAAACGTTGTTTATTTCCACGAAAAATAAAGAGTTACAATGTTAAATCAATTTCGACGGTTAGGCCATCATCAGTAACAAACAATTACTGATGATGGCCTAACCTTCGAAATCGATTTAACATTGTAACTCTTTATTTTTCGTGGAAATAGACAACGTTTTTTCACTAACTTCCGTTTTATAATGGGTTTCCACAACTTCGTCGCGAGTGATTTAGTTCGTTTCAAAGTCAATTGACGAAAGTATACAAATATTAAATAGTCACACTGATTCAATTCGTAAACTGTGTTAATAATAAAATTCGTGTTTACATCCTCGAAATATAAGTAAGTTACAAGTTATCGTATCGCTTCTGCTCGTGGAAACCCAGATTTACAATCATATTGCAGAATCATTGTGTCTTGATATAAGGTGGAAACGTTTATATAAGCATTAACTATAAATAAGATGATTAATACTGTTAAAAGCAACTTTTAACAATTGGATAACTATTGTTTAGTCAAAATTACCTTGTCTAACATGAACATTTTCTTTATTCGTCTGTTTTTTTCAATGTGTTATAGGTTTAATATTGGTTGCTGAACCGTATTTCAATGAAGCCGGATACGAGAAGCAAAAAGGCTCCCAGCAGGGGAGGGAGAACTCCAGGATGTACAACGAAATGGTCGTCCTAAAACTTGTCCAGGCGATGACGAAACTCATCATCAGCCCTCCTCAAGTCTTCAAAGAGGAAATTGCTGCTCATTTTAGGGATCATGCTAACAAGTATGTTCTTCATCCAAGGAATTTTGTTGTTACTCCATTTTTTCCTATTGTACCAGATCACTGACCTAAATCAATAATTAAATCTGCAACACCCTCAATTTCGCTACTTCTAAAATCAAGAAATCAGCTTTAGGAAAAGATCCATGACCTTAAATTTAGATTTCAATGCAACTTGGTGAAATTGGTTTGGTGGAAACTTAGATTGATTTCAATTTCGCTATTTCTCAAATCAAGAAATCAGCTTTAGGATAATATCCATGATCCATGACCTTAAATTTAGATTTCAACGCATCTTAGATTGGTGAAAACTCATTGTGATGAACAGTTTTAACTACCAACCTTAAACGTTTTGAAATTAAGAAAAAAGATTATTATGGTTTTTTATTTCCTTTCCAGGTTGTGTGCACGACTTGAGTCATGGTTGGATGTGTCGGAAGAGTACAATACATGTAATCCAATTTCTCCCACTACACCAACAACTTGTCGACAGTTCCTCAGCGATGTTAAGCTCAGTAAGATTTATTTCATCTAAGTTTTTGATTAAGGGCCACTTTCACCAACAACATAAACGAGTTTAAGTTAGAAAAGATTAACAAATAATCGAGATTCCAGCTAATCGTCTTTCACCAGACCACTTTACGAGTTTAAACTCCTAACGAGGTGGCTTGAGGTTAATCTCCCAAGCCCCGGCCAGTTACACTTCCCAATCTCAGATTAGTGATAAAAATGATATTGAGCAATATGGCCGCACACCAACAGCTGATACCTCATACCTCTACAGTTTGGTTCACAGTTTATTATTATAGTTTATATATAGTTTATTGTTATTCAAATTTTTGATGATGAATTCACGCGATTTATCGCTCGGATTAATTTGATTCCTCGGATGAGGACGATGTCCCCCAAAGACGCCCAAGGACGATCCGACGGCGCATTCCACATTTTGACGGGTTGGACGACGTCGAATTTCGGCGGAGATTCCGGCTCCCAAAACCGACAGTTTTTAAAGTCCTCGAGCTTATCGACACTCACCTGGAGTTCCCTTCGAACAGGTATAAGTTGGAAAAAGGCTTTTATACCATCAAATCGATGAATTATAATACGAAATTGATGTAGGATGGTAGGAAAATAAAGTATAATCGATGATGATAGCACGTTATAATACGGTGTTGAATTGCTATCCCTTGTACAGTATGTACCTACCTACCTATACCACATAAAATAACTTATGTACATTTAAATAAGATGATCAACCGTCCTGCTTCTGTCAAATGATGTGTCACAACGAAAAGTTGCGAGTAGATAGTAACTAGGTAACTAGATAAAAACAGCGCCGGTAATAATTGGTCGTGGTTGTGATTCACTGCTTTATTGTCTTGATATGTGGAACACATGGCGGGTTTTCAAACTGTCGTTTCAAATTGTCCAATTTTTCATTGGACAGTTTCCGGAATCTCCGTTAGGGAAACTCGATTATTCCAATCTTTTTTTAAACGAATTTTGGGTTGGTGAAAGACACCAAGGTTTGATCCTCGATGTTATATTTAATCGAGTTTGGCCAATCTCCGCTACATAAGTTTTCGTGAAAGTGGCCCTAATTATTTTAAAGCAATGCTATTTTTAAATAAGAGTCTCACCTAAGTGCACTATCAAACTCACGTAATCTGAGTTTGCCCCTAACTGCAAAGTGAACCAACCCTCTCAACTATGAATTCTTACCGGTGAGTGGAGGGTGACCCTCCACTTAGGTGAGTGTGAGTGTCTACGAATTCCACCCTTAGTTCATTTTAGTTCTTCCCACACATCACTGCAACAAATTATCTTCACAATGCTGCTACAGATGGAGCAGCGATGAATGCCTGGTTCACTCCTCTTTTAGGTCCATTGTCCATTTATGATTTTATTCTGTAAATCACCAATTGTATTTATCTGTTTTATAGCTCAAGACCCCAATGGCGTTGTGCTCCCAGAATTCCCTCTCCTTCCCGCCTCGAAGGGTTTTTGCATCACTCTCCGGAAAACTCTTGTCACGTTCAGGCAAGCACTTGCAGACCAGAATCAGTCAACCCCTGCCAACAACAGCTAGCCGTTCGCTCCCTCAGCCATGCTCTCTATATACTGCTACGCTCTTACATTCTATCGGAGCTCCTTACCCCTTTCATTTATATACATAATGTACAAAAGTAGATTTAAGTGCGTTCTTAATTCGTTGTATATAGCTATCTTCCAAAGATACCCATGGCATCGGTTTTGCCGTTTACTCCCTACTTGAAAAATCTTTTTTCCTTCATTCAATTAAATTCGTTGTTGTCCTCTTATTTTCTTTATTGTTACTATTTATTGTTTATCGTTTAGTCGTAAGATATTAATTTATTTGTTCTCTTCCGTTCGCCGGTATATAAACTGTTCTGCTTGACTCAATCGCAGATTCATCCCTCTTTAATGGAAATTTACCAAAGTTATTAGTACAATTTTTGTAATAGGCGATTCCTGTTTTAATACGTTATACATTACTGGGTATGGCGTCTCTCTTGTATTTTGTGGAATGGGTAACAGAAGGTCTAGAATGTCTGATCACTTTCACTATAATAAGATACTAATCGTAGTAAATTATACAATTAATTTGTTGAATATTGCTGTTATCAATATATTTTGTTCCTTCCATTTCAACGACCCAGAGATTTATCCATCCTATAGATGAAGCAGTTTATTGGTAACTTGCATGACTACAAGGTTGTAACTTATGGAACTTGGGTGTTCTGTGTGTTTCAACATGACCGTCAATTGGTTGTCACACAATGTGATGTAAAGATTGGAATTCGCCTTCGCGTGTTGGAGCATCAGATGTTGGCATTCGATGCTCCATGGTACTGGTAGATGTAATTTGATTGTACGCTTTAGTCATGACTTGGGTTCAACACTGCAAAGTGATAAAACACTGTAAATCATAATAGTCATTATTACCTCGATAGCATTACTTTCAGCATGAGTAGGCCTTAGTATATATATAGTTGCAATCATTCAACTTTATTTCCGCGTAGGGACTGTAAAATTAATAATTATTACCTAGTTTTGTTGAGATATTGTCCATATTGCTCATCTACCAGTGTAATCACCCCTGACATGTTACATTACTGAAAGCACGTGAAAACCGCACCAAAGATCCCACAGAAATTTTACTGTTACCGAAAAATCTGTAGAAAATGCAGATCCTCGCTTAATTGCAGTGATAATATTTTTCTAGTAAGGTAATATCGGGAAAAGCCGAATTATTGTTGGCTTGACGAGTAAATTAACAGCACTAATGTAATGTTGAACCTATCATGTACCTATTACTCCTCAACGATTTGAGCGAATGGTCTACTTGCCATAATATGACTTTATATTTATTTGCAAACTTGGTGCTCTTCTAATTTATTAGTTAACATATTATGAGTAGGTAATTGTTTTCTTAGTTTATATTGGTTTAGATTCGAATTCGTAATCGTTTAATATACCTATATTCGTTTTATGAAACTGAAGAAAACGTATTTTTTCTCATGACAGGATCAGACCCACTCCTTTGTATTCTTTTTGTGATTTATTCAAAAAGGTGAATTTACTTAATTTTTGACGAGGAGATTCCTCGCTCCTCGTCAAATTATAATTGATTGACTCTCAAATGTTGTTATTAAAAAGTTTACTCAAATGGAATCGGTGAGGTCCTATCGAATAGAGAAAATTGTTATCCAATCTTTTTCAAGTCACGCGCATATGTTTGAAATAAAAGACAGAACGTAGTGAAATTTGTGCTATTACTGTTACAGTGTGGTTTTTGAAGACAACACTTGACGAAATATTATTTTCAATTACTCATTAGAAAAAATGTCAACTTTGCATATTAATTCCATCATTCTTCGGTTTGGAGTTAGGTACCTACTTGTCACGAATGTTGTTTGTCAAGAACGATGAGATAACGAAATATTATTCTGAATTTGAAATTGATGAACAAAATTTAGTTTATGCGGTCGATACATCGGAAGAGTAATTTGCGAGTCTGCCTTGTGCTGAATGATGCGCCTCGCTGTTCAATATTTTATAGTGCAATTGTTCGTAGGTACCTATTTTGAATAATTCTCGTTAGCCAGGGCAAGAAAATATTTGGGTAGGTACTTACACGTTTTACGACTTAAATTTAACTTAATAAGCTGCCCTGGATTGACGAATTTGCGTGTTTTCATTTTAGTTTATTTATTTTATTTATTATTTTTTCTGTCTCTTGAAAAGTGATTGCTATTGTATCAGCCGAGCATTGTTTTATTGATATTTCTGTACTAAGTTCAAGACTTGTCGAAGCACAATAAAACAGTTGTTGTTGATATCAGTGTTTTCTTGCTCTTCCTTGCCTTTCTGCTTGAATATATATTGAGATTTTTGCATTTAACAGAGGCATTGAGAGTAATGAAGAATCGGGATGATAACTTTTTGCGCCATACTTTAAAATGCCCATTCAGCTCCCAAATCCTGGATTTAAAGGGCCTGCTCGGTCCAAGACAGCTCTCCTGTTCTGACTTATTTTGCGTTTTTGCACTCTTTCATTCCGCCTATCTTCTACTAAGAAGCATTACAGGTTCAAAATTCGTTCAAATTTCACCAAATTTTGAGATAATGTTTGTTACACCATATAGTATTCAATTACGTAAAAATATCCAGTATTTTTTTAATTTTTATGTACAACCGTTTTTCTAAACAGTTTTCTTCCAAAAATGAGGTGAAAATCAAAATAATTCAACTTCAAACTCAAGGAATCCATCACAAGTTCAATTATTTCTTCGCCCGCGACAGCACGGCGATTTTTTCGCGACATTTCACAGAAAATAACACGGATGGAATAATACAAGACAATCTTGTATAAAAGGGTAAGCGGTACTGGAGCTTCTGGGAGGAGAACGGTAAACCCTTCCTCCCCCTGCCCAGTAATGTCCAATGTAAACACAGTCCATACTCTTCCAACTACTGCTCTGAGTCCAAAAAACCATGAATGAAGGGAGGAAAAATGAATGGAGTGACGTTATAACAAAACGAAAAGCAAACAGTATACATATATATGGAGCCCGGCAGGGAGGTGATCTAAGGTTGGACTTATTATACCTATATGCGGACCCCGGCGCGAAAAGGTTAAAACGGGATTACAATATAGCTTCGTTTCTGGGTATGACAGAACAGGACCAGAGACGTAACCCTCTAGTCTACTACCCGTGACTCGAAGTATTGAAAAACATGCTTTATGATGATAGAAAAGAATAAAATTACATCCAGTTAATTGAAAGGGTTTCAATTTCTCAACTCTAGGTGCTCCTGTGGTAGGTGTAGCATAATTTCCAGGGGTAATGGAGTCAACCATCCTCAAATTGTTTCCGAATGAAACGCTCAGTTCCGGTTGTGGGCTGCATAACATTGTACCTACCTACGTTGCAATACAATGTGCACATACTGATGAGCCCTGCAATTCTGTAGCGTTTCTGCTACGTACCCAGCGCAAGCACGAAATGACGCGCGACAACTGATCAAACCACCACTCCGAATAATAATTTCGGCAGTATGATGGCTCTGTTAATCACTTCAATTCATCATTTCACTTCATCTGATTAGCTATAATCCCCCTTCACTTTGTATGTACTTAATTGGTTGTACCTCCTGTCCCTTTCCTTTCTCTCGACCAATGGGATTCAATCTCCCTTCACGTTTACCTGCCACTATATAAGCTGTGTCCTTTCTAATGTGTCTTCAGTTATTGTTTGTTACTGATGATGGCCCAACCGTCGAAATCGATTTAACATTGTAACTCTTTATTTTTCGTGGAAATAGACAACGTTTTTCACTAACATCCGTTTTCCATATAAACGGTAGTTGTCCAATGGGTGGATTTCTTCTTTTCCTAGTCAACACCACTAGGTCGATTTTATTTGGGTTAATAAAAAGTCTCTTATCAGTGCACCACGTCTCAATGATGGCTACGGCTTGGTTACAGCGATAAGCAGTACCGTTTAAATTAGAGGATACCGTTGGGAAGAGCGTCAAAAATTCCCTTCCCATCTAATGTCAAATCAAAAAATTTTAATAGGATTCATTTGGTGAAAAAACTGCCTGAACATGAAATTTCCACGAGTATGAGAAATTCCAGTTTTTCAAGCCGGCAGCGAGTGTCCCATTTTCGTACTGCTTTTCGCGTACCTCATTTGTAAAAACTGGCCCAAGATCTCAGCTTTCTAGCGGTATATTCAATTTTTATTTTACTTTACTAATTAGAGGATAAAAGTATGTTTGTATGTTGAAAACATGGTGTTTTTTCTAAAAAATTGAGGGTTTTTTTTTTTTTTTTTTTTTTAGAAAAATGACCCTCTAAAAAAGTCGAATTTGGCTCCGGTTTTTGCGTATTTTTCACGCTGAAACAAATGGAAACACTTGCAAATCTTCCCATCTCCGTTATAAGGTTATAACAGTTTTACACTTCAACAGCCTAACTAGTTTTACCCTTAAAAACACATAAAATTGTGCATAACAAATTAATTAAAAATTCGAAGTTAAAGTAATAATACCTTAAAGCAGACAATACTAATTTTAAATACAAATCATAAATACTGACTAAGCATACAGCATACAGATTAATGACCACACAGTCTCACCATGGTCTATAAATAAAGGAGAAGAAGAAGAACACTGCACGCTCGTGTGATGACTCACTCAGTGTTGCCAAGTCGGGGGTTTTCCCCCTAGATTTAGGGTTTTTTTCGTTGAAGGGGAAAGGGGTTCTTTTGAGTAGGATTTTCAGTTTATGAAATAACATGAATACCTATGCTATAAATTTCATAAAAGCCTAATGTTCTCCTGTTTGAATGTCGTATATAGATAATAAACGTTAACTATGTACATAAGTTAATTAGTTTGTCTAACAAACGCTTTAACTTTTCAATATAACCTATTCTTGTATTCAAAACTTCTCTCCGTACAAATATGAGTACATATTTTTACCTTGTAGAGTAACATATTTTTATACTGCAGATTGTTGTTTCCTTTAGCGGTTTTTTAGGGGTATTTTTCTGTGCTTGAGGGGGTTTTGGTGTAACTTAGTTGGCAACACTGCCTGAGCTCACAGAACGACAAAACACGAAATTGCTGTGCTGTTTGTTTGAAACTACGTACTTACCTAGTTTGTCTCTTTTTGCTTTCAAATTAATTTCCCAAATTACAATAACTACCTTTAGATGATAGAAAACTGAGGTAACGCATGGATCATCAAACTTACTTGAAGCCGGTAAGCATTACCATTACGTTCATCCAAGAAAAGTAGCTGACATGCACTTGTTGTCAGCTCGATTGCCGCCGCTTTTATCCTCATTTTACTTATTCCTATGAACTTCTAAGTAATTTCTGGGCTGTATATACCCATCTGAGATACCTAGGCAACGAAATGCTCCAATAATTCGGGCGGCAAAGCTTTTTCCGCTCCCTCCACATGAATTGCCAACTGAGAAACCCGTGGAATGGATTTCCAGCTGGGAATTAGGGTTGTGATCATAAATTTTTTTCTTTTCCTACTGTTTTATTCAATCAGTCATTCAAATATTGCGAGAACCTATGTGTTTGTGACTAACACATAGGTTCTTGCAATATAATAATATTTATTTTCTCCAGTTTGCCCCAATATTTTTTATACTCAATGGCAAAACGCCGGTGGACTGAGGCCGAGCTTTTAAGTGATCTGGAAGATGACGACCTTCAAATTAGTCGGGGAAATTTCAAAAATTTGACTCAATTTGGAACTCAAACAGTATTTTATTGTAAGAGTGTTCAAAAATTCCAATATCAATGTAAATACCATGACGTCCAGGCTAACTCATCATCACAGAATGATAAGCTCAAGCACAATGATAATATGAAGAATAAAGCCGGTTTCAAGGAGCGGTACGAGCGTAACAACCGGAAAGACGGAAGGCCGGAAAACCCAGTGGAGGGGGCGGCGGAATGCGGCAGGGTGTTCACATGAAGCGGCACCTCGCTAAACGGAATCATATCCTTCCTACTGAAACCCTCTCTGATCTGAAACCTCTACTTGCGGTTATCAACATTCCTGTCCAATGAGCTTGCGCAACGCTCGACGGAACGCGGCCACGGTATACAAATTCCGACCGCCCATTCCAGCAACATGGCAGCCACCATCCTCAACTGTTGTCCCAACAGCCAATCACATTGCGTTCCGTCTCCGGACATACCGCTCCATGTGAAATCGGAGCTTCGTCCTAGCAAATGGCGGCTGGCGTGTGACACATGCCATTTGACCGCAACGCTTGATTCACCTTGACAGCCTTGCGTCCGCAAAAGGTTAATAAAAACCCGCATTTTCTAAATGGTAAACTGAACCAAAACCTAGCTACTTTTTCTTCAGGTTCCTAGTACCTAGTAGTTTTAAGTACCTGCTATTGAATATAATCCTCAAGCGTCTATCTCGCTTTACTCCTCAATCACTCAATAAGATACTTGCCACTTCTCTTCTAATTCCTCACTTTTATACTGCTCCAACTTCATTATCATGTTCTCTTTCAGTAGCTGCATTAAAAAAAATCCAAGTAATTCGTAAACAACTCTTATGTAGGTACGTTATGTTTGTAATATAAAACTCGAGACATTCTACCCAGGGCCATAATTCTTGTGCTTAGGTACCCCTCGATGACTACCCCGACATGAAAATTTTAAAATTTATATCCTGTTAATTGAAGGACACCTTAGGTACCTAGGTACCTACCTAATGTTTTCATTTCTCAGATCTTCATCGGATGATCGTGAGCCCTTCATAGTTCGTATTATTGTTCACAGAGGTTCACTTTGCCAGAAATAAATTTTAACTTTGTTATTGTTAATCTCATTCTGTTGTATTATAAACAATGAGATTTTAAGTGTTTTGTAGCATTATCCAGTCTGATTCAACCTTTTAGCACGGAGCATGCTTTAGCCTTGGACTAACTAGCGAAAAACGTTTCGCGGATATGTGAGGAAGCTATACTGCCCACCCAATTTGGCAGACGTTTTTATTAAATGAAAAAAAAAAGACAGTAAACTAATAGAGTTGGTACCTACTTAGTTTCAGGAATTACCGCAGGGGATTAACTCTTATGGCGTCAATATGATTACAAACTTCATATTTTTTCACATCAACGTGAGGACCAGCAAACTCATTGATTAAATTTATATTCAATACACGAATGATAGAAAAAATCATGAATTGCAGAGTGGTATAGGACGAGGACACAAAACACCAGTGTAAATATGGGTCGTTCTCAAACTAGGGGCAACTATTGAGTCCCACAGGCCTTGCTCACGTACAGTAACTTTTTCCCAGAAAATTTTTTTTCCCAGGGATTCCTTGCAGGCCAGTGTGTTGGAAAAAAGTAATTCAAGTGCCATACCTGCACATCTATACAAATATTTCTGCGCATAAAAGGCCAAAAATGCAATTACCGTGGGTGTCCCAAATTAATTTTTTGCTCTACAGTGTTACTTTTACCCACAATATTGATTAATGTGTGGCAAAAAGGTCTTTGTTTTCCAAAGTTGGGTTGTAGAGCATTATGAAACTGATTGAAAGAATGTGCTAATCAACTGTTCGATCCCCTCAATGTATCGCCAAAAAGTGTCCCAATGTTTTGGGATATTACCATGGTTGGAACTGAAAACTGCAATTCTGATCCCAACCAACCGAAATTTCTCTTTGCATCTCATTCTGTTGGCAAGCTTGGGATCTGTTATGGTGGGGATAAGACCCTTCCCCCTCACCCAACGCTGCTGCTGGTGGACCCCCACGTCGAAAGGAGTGCCATGTATGCATGTATTACCATGTGTGTAAAATTAATGACTAAGGAACATTTTTAGCATATTTTTTTCCTCCATCCTCTTCCTTTCGTTCTCCTCTTTCAAAATACGTCCAAGTTTTTGTTACTGAAGTTATTTATTGGGTTGAAAATCGATCTCAAACAACGATTTTCAATTACCATGTCTGAAATTGAGCTATTACCATGGGTTTATTAAAATCCACGGTAATTGCATTAGCTGCAAAAAGAGAGAGAGAGAGAGAGAGAGAAAGAGATGCAGAACGCGAGAGAAGAGAGAGGCGAAGAAATGAACCCGAACTGAGGGAGGAAAATAAGCTGAAAGAACATTCAAGGTACCAGCAACGGAAAAAGGATATAAAGCTTTTATGTGACTTGAATGAAAGGGATAGGAGGGCCAAAAGTAGGAAACTGAGGAAAAATTGTTTGGCAAAAATGAAACTGATGTGGGACCATCTACAACCTAACCCGCACCGCGCACTGCCAGACAACTTCATCAAAATAAGATGATGAAAACTGTGGAAAATAAGGTTGTTACAAGGATTTGCGGACACAAGATAGACACGGAACCAAAGTTGTTCAGAATGGTCTATAACGTAAAATGCAAGTGGAAATTTTGGATTTCGAGATCCACAATTTTTTTTCTCCTGAAAGTGGAACAATGCTTCCGCTACCTTTAGGTAGACTCGGAATTTTTTATTTTTTTCGAATTTTCAAGTCACGTTGGTTCTTGAAGTACCAACCTTTTTTTTTTTTTTACTAGGTACTGAATGTTGAGAGTATTAGTTGACTTTCTATTGCTTCTTAATTTTATATATTTATTTTAATAGTTTATTACTTTTATTTAGTGTTATTTGAATATGCTTTCAAATAATGATTAAATTAATGAGAATCATCTTTCAAAATCCCCTTGTTGTTTGCCTTTCAATGCTTTATTCTACGAGTATAATTTTGGTTCTACTCTCAGGTTTCCCAGTCAATATTTTTGCTTCAGAGTCTCCCTGGGTGATGTCATAAATGTACCTACTTCTTTTAAATCTAGTAAATAATTACACAATTTAAGCATAGCTAGACTGATAATGTAGTTTCGGTGTTGGGCTCCTGTCCAACGATGGTGGACCATACCTTATTACTAGTTAGATTTACTTTAAAGGAGATTTTTCCGTAGTCACCATCTTTTTCCATTGACAGAACATGTCGTTAAATTTGGTGAATTTATAATTTCAATTCCAGCCTTCATAAAAGTACGTTAATAGGTACCTACTTACGTTGTTAAACTTGCCTACCTTATTTACATAGTTAGCTATTAAACAGCACGTACCTAGGTACCGTTCTACATTTAAAAAATAGTTTTTGTTGACTAGGTAAGCTTATTCATTCGAAAAAGTTATTTATATAGGTTATCTATATACCTTCCTATGTATACTGAACTTACCATCTCATTAACACTTTGCAACATTTTTTCTGATTTGCCTGGTATAGTGCTACGCCACTTGGGCGCTCTTTAGTCAATTACTTTTTTAATTTTGTTGGTTTGTTGTTCAGGTTTCGCTAATATGAACCCCTATGTGATCCTACGCCTAAAGACAAGTTACAAATAAAAACTAAAAGACTAATTAGGTGTAATTGACTATTTTACGAATATTACCTACATATGTACGATCTTGTGTTCAAGTTTGGATCGTTTTTATATTATTTAAATTAGAGTTTAAATTAAAAAATTGCTGGATTAAAAACGTTTTTACGCTATTACCTACATACGTACCTCCTAGTATAATCATCTGTTGTTGAAAACACTGATGAAATTACCATGGCAACTACTACCGTGGACACCGAATTTGAAATTTTCCAAAAACTAGGTTTAAATGTGAGAGTTGATCTGGGTAATATGTACTTTTGCAATCAGTGTTGACTAAGGAACCACCCTGAATTTTTTCAAATTTTTTTGAAGACTTTTATTTTTTGAAATTTCTGTGTCCGAAAGTTGCCCCTAGTTTGAGAACGGCCCATATACTTGACCACATCTTGTCAACTTTTGACCTGCTATGGAGGTGGTGAAAAGTTTACTCGAGTGGAGAAGTTATATATAGTCCGGTCGCTGTATGTATATACACCGGACCTTGCATTACTAGGGTAGTTATTATTCCTTTTTCTGAGTTGTTTGTGGTGTTGGTTGCAAGATCCATACTTCGATGCAGCCTTTCAGCCAGCAACCCTTGATGAGAACCAACGATCAATTACATTTGTACCTGGTAATAGATGGTGGCCACCTACTCCACAAAGTTGTGCGGCCTAGTGGCTTATCATTTTTATTGATTGCTGCCATATACATCCATTACGTCTGAGCTGAAAAACTCAGGTGTTGATACATATTTGTTAGTGATTCTCAATGAAATTACCCAACACATTCAACTCAAGATATTTTCAAAGAAATGTGAGCGAAGATTCTGATGTGAACTACTACTTAAAGTACATTTCAACCCCTGGACTTTTGTTTTTTGGTCGAGAGAAAATTAAGCTGATTAAAAAGCACCGGATCCTTGAGTTGAGGGGAAGCCTAAAGTATTCTTGAATACCTAGACTATATCTGAGGGGTAGCTAACGCAGAAAGTCAGATTATCTTAGCTCTTTATAGATGTCAGATACAGAACTTTGGTGATCGGCGCTATTTGGGAGATCCGCTTGAAAACGAGTCTTGTCCTTTAATCAACGTAGTGTTTCATGGAAAACCTCATACCATGTTCTAATTTAACTATCAACTATATACTCTTTCTTATTCTTTCAGATACTTTTTCATCTGTAGAAGTAGTTGGGGTGAAACAAAACCCTGTCAACTGTGACAAAGGAAGCGATGGAAATGTAGTAATTCCCCCTTCAAAGACGAGTGGCGATTAACCTGCTACTCTGAGAGGATGTCCTGTAAACTGATAGCCCAGGAATATGCTGATGCCCCTAGAGGTAGCATTTGCAAAAATTAAGAGCAGGAGGAACTACTAATATCAGTCTAGTCTCAGGGCTTTAAAAAAGCGTGTGGGGGGGTGGGGGTGGAAGGAGGTTCTAAAGAAGTAGGGCAGGGGTAAATGTTTAAATTTTGGTACTAGTGCATTATAAGGCCGGAAGGATCGATAATTGAGATCATCGAAATATGCGATTATTATCGATTAGTAGGTATACATTCGATATTCCACCGTTTTCCAGCGGTTTTATAATTTCTACTGTTTTTTCATTTTAACTGGTGGGAATCAATCATTTCTAATTTCTACTGTTTCTGGTGTTTTTTTTTTTTTTTTTCATTTCTACTGTAGGGTTAGGTAGGGATTGACTACTTGATGTTATGTATTTTTGAGATGCGAGCTTGCGAGCATCCAGACCACCAAACTATACACTTCATTCTGATCTACATGTCCACTAATCTGCATTTTTACTAAGGGATTGACTACTTGATGTTATGTCCTTTTGAGATACGAGCATCCAGACCACCAAACTATACACTTCATTCTGATCTACATTTCCAACTAATCTGCAGTTTTCTGGTTGTGTAAACCAACCGCATTTTGTGGTTGCTCGTGCACAACACCGTTTGGTATGTGTCGTGACATACCAAAACTCTGACTCTTTGCAAAAACAGCTGAAGTGGATTCACTATTGACATCGCGCACGAGAGATTTGAAAGATATAAAATCCATGATTTGACGAGAAAACAACACAACACGACAACTAAAAAAACGCTGTCCTTAAAGCAAATATGGCCGGCGTCCGGGAAAAGGACGAAACCTCGAACGGAGCACAATTGATACATAATCGCATATTTCGATTATCTCAATAATCGAACCTTCCGGCCCTATAATGCACTAGTACCTAAATTTTTAATTGGAAACAATTTTGGGGGTATAGTCCATTTTGCCTATGGGTCAGGGGGAGAGGTACCAGGATAGTCGATATTCGAGGGGTTGAGTTGTGGGGGGTGGTGATTTCGAAACCGAGCTCTGCTAATATGTGACAATGGAGGCAATGGAAATGGAGTAACTAGTTCCCCCGTCAAAGGGAAGAGGCGGTTAACCTGCTTCGCCTAGAGGATATCCTATAGCTGATAGCCCAGAAACGATGCCCCTAATTGTAACATTTGCAAGAATCGAGAAGAAGGAACCATCACACATCTCCATCACACAACTCGGGGGGGCATCAGCCCACCTCAACTCACCTTTCATTGCCTCAGCCCTAGGATGATGGCTACTCCACATTAGTGGTTGCAAGTCATTTCGTGCATGTGTAGGCTGCAGAATTGCGGGACATCAATATGTGTATACATTGTACTGCAATGTACAATGTCATGCCACTTGGTCCCGGAATCGAACTGTTCGATTCAAAATCGACATTATTTGGATGGTTGACTCCTTTGCGCTTGGGTATCTACCTCAGATGCACCTTGGATTTTGAAATTTACAACCTTTCAATTAACAGGATATCATTTTGGTTTATTATTTCCAATAATAAGCCTATGTGATCGTGTAGCAAGAAATTTTTATAACCCCCCCTCAAAATTTGTTACTTTACGTTTCAAGTTGCGTAGAATCCAAATTTGAAATGTCCGTTCGCCGTCCGCCGTCCGGGCCATAAAAGGCCTAAGAATTTACTTTAAAAACCCGTTCTTTCGCACATAGACTCCATTTGGGGTCTAGTTGGTCCTAACGTTTAACCATCCCGATCGCTTTACTCGCATTGATGCTATGGGCCAAAAACGGCCGAAAAAGTGTCTTTTTCGAGGCTTCGAGTGTTAGACGTGTTGGACTGGACACACATGACACACACGGGACACACGTGATGGACACCCCCCCCCCCCCCCTCACCAAATTCGGGATTTGTTAGAATAGCTTCAACTTCCAAAAGTTTATGGTAAAATATTAAATTGTACCTTTTTTTGTACTTTTTATGTGTTTGAGTCAAAATTGCGTTCTTTCTTCACAGGAAACAGTTCGAGCGATAGTGACTGCCAAATTCAAATCTTCCAAAACCAAGTTTTCTTTGAAGACAGCTAGGTATTTGTCAACCGGTTTCAACTGCTTGATACAAGAAGCGATCCTACGTTCTGGTCAGCAGTGCGCTTATGAAGGCTCAGAGACTATCACGAGTGATACTGTTCAAAAAATCATCACACAATTGGTAAGCGATACTGTTAAGGTATCTATATTCATATCCAAGTACCATATTATTCCTCTACTAGATCTAATATTTTACACCACAGGTGTAAAATTACATTAATTGGAGTTAATGAGGACAACAACAGGTGAAGAGTACCTAATTTGAATTGCCACCGGCCTCAGCACTTCTATCGTTCCTAACAAAAGCTTAGATGACGTACGATGTTAACGTGTAAATTTTGTAGGTATGAGTTTTTCGAACTCTACGAATTTTAAATGGCATTTTTTCGTCAAATCCTATTGACCAGCTGCTCATCTCGTTTGAGCGACTAAGCCACAGGCCCATGACTCCTGGGTCTTTTAACACCATTGAATCTAGCTACATTTCTGGTATTGTTTCAGTCTTCTACCGCTTAAAAAGTAAACCCTATACTTTCTATTTAATTTTTCGACAATCTTCCCCAGATTAGTTGGTGCTTCTCATTGGTTCATGTTACACGTGTTTATCTACTTACATGTGGTTTTTCTTACAAAAAACTATTATACAACTCCATTATCAAGGTCTGAGGAAATTGAAGGCGTGACCCTAGGACCAAGTTTTTTCTTTTTGTTCCAACATTTAACAGATTATGCACTTTCCAAAACTACTGCAAACAGTGACAGTGTAAAGAATAATGGCTTTGTGCAGTTTGTTTTTCTCGGCACTCATCTCTCCCATACTGTGACAATGCTCTCAATGCAAACAGTGAGATAGTGCCCCCCCCCCCCCCCCAGTAAAATGAATTGAAAATTGATTTCAAGTAAGAAGGTGTACTTATAATGATTCAAACCCGTTTCTGGCATAATCAAACACGGAAAACTCGGCAACCTTTTTGAAAGTGTCCGGTGAAAAGTTATTGGGACTACAAAGCTAGCTCCTTACACACACAACTTGGTTGTAATTAAAAACCCTTAGAACCTACTTTATGCAGATGCATCTAAAAGGAATGGCAGAGTAGGCTGTGCTTTCTATGACCTAACTAACATAACCACAAGGTCCTTTAGACTGAGGGACAATTCACGACAGAGGCTTTATGGGATCCTGGCTGTGGTGAAAACCACCCCCTCTTGTCAACAGCCCTTTTCAGGGCTACCAAAAAGAGGTAGACACAACACAAAAATATTTACAAGACGTCGAGTTATAACTCCGTCAAACAAAATATTTCACCAGAGAGAAAATACGAATTTCTCTCTCAAAAGTGAAATATTAACTAAAAACATACAAGGCGACCTCCCTAGACACTTACTGGGCGAGAGAGATGCGACAAGTATCTCGAACCAAGTCGCCTTGAACGAGAAAACTCAAACAGAGAATCAAACGTCCTCTAAAACTAGCAAGGACAATTCAAACAAGCCTACTCGCCAATCAGAAACACTGATTACACGAGAGACAATAGGCGAACCAACCAAGAGGCGGCAAGCAACCACCTCTGGTCCAGCAGCCACCCCGGGGACCCCGTCTGAACAACTGACGCAGAGAAAGCACCCGAGGTCCCCGGCTAAACTCAAGGTCGTCGGCTCCGCGACGGACGCTCGTAAGCACCCCGGAGGACCAGCTCAGCTATCATACTCGCAGACACTGAGAAAACAATGTGCGAGCCAATGAGATTACACAGTCGAATTAATGAAATTAAGCGGACCAATCAGGAGGCGGCAGGGGGCGGCCACCTCCCTATAAATACCCCGCTCGGAGCCTCCGAAATTCATTCTACTCTCCGCTCTCGACGACGACACCTCGAAGTACGAAGATTTCTACACGCTCTACGCTGACGAACCTTCTGCATCCCGAGTTCATCTCAAGAACGGCTTCCTACTGCTTTCTACAAGGCCTACCTTCTCTCCACACAGATCTCGCATTGGCATCTACGAGTCCAGTGATTATTCATCCTGCTCATTGCCCAACGTAGTTCATCTGTCAGGACGCCACCCGGTACATCTATCGATATTCTCTTTAGATCGTACGCCCGAGGGACGTTCCGAGCCGTATCACCCGGGTGTCGTAGCATTAGGCTCGTCACCGACCGCCGGGATACGCCGGTAAATTACTCTGCTCATCCACTCTAATTTACCGTCCAAGGAAGTCTTTTTCGAGACTACAAGGTAGGACCCTGACATACGAGCAAAGGAAAGAAGCTCTGTCAAGCGAGTCCACCTTCCTAAACCCTCTATTTCTGTACATAGAGGCATCGAAACGAGCTAATAATTCAGCTATTTCGATGGAACGTCGGCCGTCTTATTTCCTCATGCAAGGGGAGGCAGACGACGGCGAAGCCGGGCCCCTTAGCCCCCGTAGCGCTACCTACAGGCTACCCGGCCAATCTGCCGGTCCCAGCGACGGCGCAAGGCTCGATCCTCACGACGAGATCGCCTTCTCACCTAACGTATTCGCTAAGGAAACGTTAGATCAAGCCTCGCCTATACAAAAGATCGAGGATACCTTTCAGAACCGCTCTGAAGTCAATCATTACGATTCGACCAAGCTGTCCGAATACCCACGATATTCGACACAAGCCTACCCGGCCGATCCGAGTGTCAAATACACTCCGAATGTACAAAAAACGAAGGATACTTTTCAGTACCTCAACCAAGCTCAACATATTCCTCCTACAGATATAAATCTTAGGCCGGAATATTACAAAACGGCTCAGTACCAAACTGATCGAACCCAGCACCCACTATGCGAGCCCAGTGCTCCACGCGGCTGCGACACGAACTATCTCTCAGTTCATCCCGCCGAGCAAGCTGACCTTGACGGATTCGCCCACATTCCTTACAGGACTAACCCGCATAATCAGAATATAAATGTCCCACTTGGTCTACCGACGCCAAGTAAAACATATATAAATCCACTACAAATGGTGACCCCGCCTTTGAACAGGCTTAACACGGAGCATTTCGTTCCCTCTTATGAAGCTAGTGGATTTCAGGGAACCACTGCGGGCGTGCGACCCCCGCCGGGCCTCTACGCCCCACATCTCACGCAACATCCCTCTACACAAAGTGGCTTTCGAGCACTTTTAGAGGAGATGGGAGATTATCAAAAACCAATCTTCCAAAAGAAGAATATCGATCGTGCACTCGCCGAGTTCGATCAATACTGCGTGCGAAAACACCTGAGAACGCAGAACGAATGCTTCTCAGCTATATACAAGTGGGTACCAGAAGAAATGAGGGAAGCTATCGACTCATCTTACCTCACGGCACCCCACGCACCCTACGAAGAGGCCAAACAGCGCCTACAGCGAGAATATGGGTTGTCCTTACAGGACAGGCTCCTCGCACTCGAGGACCCCGCATCTCTCGCCAAAAAACCCAGCACCAAGTACCACGAAATGTACTCTAAAGCTGTTGGGTACTTTTCAGAAGCTCTGATCACTCAAAAGTGGATCGAGACTCTACCCATCGAAGCACGAGGTATGGTCGCAGCTCAGCCTACCACGACCGCCCGGCTCGACCTAGCTGATACGCTACACGCGTACAAAACAGAGAATACCTCTCTAAACATACGAGGAGTAGAATCTACTCCGAAAACCATGAATACTGGTTTCAAAAAGGCCCTCTCAAAACAAGCTGAGTTCAAACCACAACCAGTAGAGAGTAGGCCTCACAAACCGACGGCCTATGTCTGTCGAAACCACGCACGTTTCGGTAACGAAACTCGCAAATGTGCAGACCCAGAACACTGCACTTGGAAGACAAACACTGCTTCCAAAACTAGCAAAAAGGCAGCGACTATAAGCCAGCCTAGAACCTGGGTTTCAAACGAAAATACTCAGAGATCGGTACAAGAAAGTACCGTTCCAACCTCCGACGTAGAGAGTTCGGAAAACGAATAACTGCCAGTGTATCTGAGCCTATACACCGGCAGTCTACTGAGTATAAAAGGCTTTTTTTCAAGTGCAAACTAAATGGCACTGAATTTCTCATCGACACGGGAGCAGAAGTGAACATTCTGCCCCACAATGTCACAAAAAAATTGGGCTTAAAAATTCGTAAGTCCAACGTTAAGCTCACAGCAGCTAACGGAGCCCCTATAGACACACTAGGGCGAGCTGACACGACAATTAACATCGGCCTCGGAGACATGACCACCGATTTTATGATCACGAAAGTTGATCTAGCGATCCTAGGTATACCATTCCTAGAGTCTTGGGATATCGGAATACGGGTCAAACACAAGTACATTTATAAAGACAAAATAAAGAGCTGTGCCGATCAAAAAATAGCTGCAGTCATGAACAAAAAATTCACCGACGAACAAATAGCAGCTACTATCCCTCATCGTGACAATAACCCTCAACCAGAGGACGTGCAAATCACGGAGGACGAAAACATTCGCTCTATCATTGACAAATACAATGATAAAATGAGCAAACTTCAAGGAAAGTGGAAAAACAACGGGGTTTACCACCGTATAACCACGGAAGGAACACCAGTACACTTCCGAGCAAGACCCATGGCGGGCGAAAAACGGGCTCAAGTCAAAAGTACTTTTGACAAAATGCTTTCAGAAGGCATAATTGCACCATCAGATTCCGAATGGGCATCCCCGTTACACTGTGTGCCAAAAAAAGACGGGTCATGGAGAATCACCGGCGACTGCCGTTTCCTGAACGCGAAAACGAAGAAAGACGCCTACCCTCCTCCTCACATTCGCTCTTTCCAAGCGAATTTACATGATACACGAATCTATTCGACAATAGATTTAAAATCGGCATATTATCATATTCCGATGCACCCAGATGACGCTCATAAAACTGCAATTATTACACCTTTCGGTCTTTATGAGTTTAAGAAAATGAGCATGGGTTTGGCCGGAGCGGCTCAAACATGGCAAAGATACATGGACAGCATCATGCGAAAATTTGATTTCGCATTTGTATACCTAGATGACATCCTGGTGGCTTCTAAAAATTATAAAGAACACATGAACCACCTCAAACAAATTTTTGACAAGCTAGGGGAACACGGACTTCGAGTAGGTTTTGATAAATGCATTTTTTCAAAACCTACCGTCGATTTCCTAGGTTTCACTATCTCGAAAGAAGGGATAATTCCTAAACGAGATAAAATAGAAGCCATAGAACAATTTCCTAGGCCAATAGACGTACGAAGTCTACGCAGATTCCTAGGTATGTGTGGTTTCTACCGAGCATGCTCAAGTAAATTCGCCCACACGGCACAACCTCTGTATGACTCCATTCAGTCAAACAAAAAAAATGACAAAACACCTATCGAATGGACATCAGAGAGAGAAAAAGCTTTCAACAGCTTAAAACAAGCAATGATTAAAGCTACATTACATAATATCGCTCATCCACACCCTACAGCAGAGTGGAGATTAGTCTGCGACGCATCCGACACACACATCGGAGCAGCACTAGAGCAGGAAATTACAGACAAACACGGCTCGAAATCTTACCAACCATTGGGATTTTTCAGTAAAGAAATTCCGGAACAATGGAAGAATAAAGCATCATTCGACAAAGAGATGTTCGCCGTTTACCAAGCTTGCATTCATTGGCACAATGACTTGGACGGCCGATCTTTTCATATTTGTTCAGATCACAAGCCTCTGCTAGGCACGATGCTTAAGAAAAATGCACATTTTTCTAAAATGAGATTAAGATGGCTAACATACATCTCTCAAATGACGAGTGACATTCGTCATATACCAGGAGAGAACAACGTCGTCGCCGACGCACTCTCCAGACCCTTCGATCCAGTTGAAATTCAAACAAAATCGATTTCAACCCAAACTGACGAGGGTCCACCCATAGCCAAAATTTCGCAAATTACGGCTGCAATAGAGTGCAATCTTCTACTGCACATTTCAAATGCACAAATTCGTTCTCCTCCTAACGCAGAGGACAAATTGAAACTCACACGAGTCGAATTTCCTCAAGGAGAAATTTGGTGTAACCTAGACCTAGGACACCCAAGACCTTATATTCCAAACGAAATAAGGCAAGAAATAATCAGCCAAATTCACAATTTGGGACACCCAGGTATACACTCTACAGTGTATAAAGTTAAACAAAGATATTTTTGGCACGGACTCCGTGCAGATGTCTCCAACTGGGTCCGAGCGTGCGAGACTTGCCAACGAGCAAAAATCACTCGCTCCGTGAAGCTCCCTTACTCCGAATTTGAAACGGCTAACAAATTCTCACATGTACACGTTGACATTACCGGACCTTTACCTTTAGCTAAAGGAGGGAAACGTTACATTCTAATGATGGTCGATAGAGCAACGGGTTGGCTAGAGGCAGTCCCTCTTAACAACATCGAAACAGCCACGATCACAAACGCCTTTATCAATATTTGGGTAGCTTCAAAAGGCGTACCTAAATACATCACAAGTGATCAAGGCACACAATTCGAATCAGATCTATTTAATTCCATTATGGAACGTCTCGGAGTAAAACATACCCACACGTTACCATACAAACCGTCAACAAACGGAATGGTAGAATGCAGAAATAGATCTCTGAAAGAGGCTCTCAAAGCACAAAACGAAAATTGGCTAGACGCCCTACCAAAAGTACTACTCGCCATGCGTACGGCAGTAGACCCAGCAACGGAAACTACACCGTTCCAAAAAGTTTACGGAATTGACGTACCACTCCCAGGAGACATTTTCGTAACTTCTACAAACCTTTCGGAGCCTCTCTTCTTCCGGCCTACGCATATTAAACATAATAATACGAAATATGCCGTAAACATGCCCAAAAATTTGGATACATGTACACATGTCTATATCAGAGTGCCCACACAGCTCACCTCTCTGCAATGTCCTTACACGGGACCATTCAAAGTGGTTAAAAGAGATAAGTTTTCGGTTACAGTGCAAATTGGCGAACATACAAAAAAAGTTCCCAAACAGCAAATAAAACCAGCTTACACTCTAAAAACAGACGAAGCTGTGTCACTAAACAAAAATCAGGCAGAAAATAAGGAGGAGACTCCCCGAAAATCTGCCAGAAGGCACGTCCCCTCTACCAAATTCGACGAGAGATGGGTGACGGCGCTCGAAACACCCCAGCCGGCGTCGTCGTTAATAACACGACGTCTTAGGGGGGCGCCTGTGGTGAAAACCACCCCCTCTTGTCAACAGCCCTTTTCAGGGCTACCAAAAAGAGGTAGACACAACACAAAAATATTTACAAGACGTCGAGTTATAACTCCGTCAAACAAAATATTTCACCAGAGAGAAAATACGAATTTCTCTCTCAAAAGTGAAATATTAACTAAAAACATACAAGGCGACCTCCCTAGACACTTACTGGGCGAGAGAGATGCGACAAGTATCTCGAACCAAGTCGCCTTGAACGAGAAAACTCAAACAGAGAATCAAACGTCCTCTAAAACTAGCAAGGACAATTCAAACAAGCCTACTCGCCAATCAGAAACACTGATTACACGAGAGACAATAGGCGAACCAACCAAGAGGCGGCAAGCAACCACCTCTGGTCCAGCAGCCACCCCGGGGACCCCGTCTGAACAACTGACGCAGAGAAAGCACCCGAGGTCCCCGGCTAAACTCAAGGTCGTCGGCTCCGCGACGGACGCTCGTAAGCACCCCGGAGGACCAGCTCAGCTATCATACTCGCAGACACTGAGAAAACAATGTGCGAGCCAATGAGATTACACAGTCGAATTAATGAAATTAAGCGGACCAATCAGGAGGCGGCAGGGGGCGGCCACCTCCCTATAAATACCCCGCTCGGAGCCTCCGAAATTCATTCTACTCTCCGCTCTCGACGACGACACCTCGAAGTACGAAGATTTCTACACGCTCTACGCTGACGAACCTTCTGCATCCCGAGTTCATCTCAAGAACGGCTTCCTACTGCTTTCTACAAGGCCTACCTTCTCTCCACACAGATCTCGCATTGGCATCTACGAGTCCAGTGATTATTCATCCTGCTCATTGCCCAACGTAGTTCATCTGTCAGGACGCCACCCGGTACATCTATCGATATTCTCTTTAGATCGTACGCCCGAGGGACGTTCCGAGCCGTATCACCCGGGTGTCGTAGCATTAGGCTCGTCACCGACCGCCGGGATACGCCGGTAAAGTACTCTGCTCATCCGCTCTAATTTACCGTCCAAGGAAGTCTTTTTCGAGACTACAAGGTAGGACCCTGACATACGAGCAAAGGAAAGAAGCTCTGTCAAGCGAGTCCACCTTCCTAAACCCTCTATTTCTGTACATAGAGGCATCGAAACGAGCTAATAATTCAGCTATTTCGATGGAACGTCGGCCGTCTTATTTCCTCATGCAAGGGGAGGCAGACGACGGCGAAGCCGGGCCCCTTAGCCCCCGTAGCGCTACCTACAGGCTACCCGGCCAATCTGCCGGTCCCAGCGACGGCGCAAGGCTCGATCCTCACGACGAGATCGCCTTCTCACCTAACGTATTCGCTAAGGAAACGTTAGATCAAGCCTCGCCTATACAAAAGATCGAGGATACCTTTCAGAACCGCTCTGAAGTCAATCATTACGATTCGACCAAGCTGTCCGAATACCCACGATATTCGACACAAGCCTACCCGGCCGATCCGAGTGTCAAATACACTCCGAATGTACAAAAAACGAAGGATACTTTTCAGTACCTCAACCAAGCTCAACATATTCCTCCTACAGATATAAATCTTAGGCCGGAATATTACAAAACGGCTCAGTACCAAACTGATCGAACCCAGCACCCACTATGCGAGCCCAGTGCTCCACGCGGCTGCGACACGAACTATCTCTCAGTTCATCCCGCCGAGCAAGCTGACCTTGACGGATTCGCCCACATTCCTTACAGGACTAACCCGCATAATCAGAATATAAATGTCCCACTTGGTCTACCGACGCCAAGTAAAACATATATAAATCCACTACACTGGCATCACTGAGATATACAAACGAGTTGTTTACCACAACATCCAATGTTGTAATAATAACGGATTCTATAAGTTTTCTAACTAAATTAAAGCATAGCTGTCTCGCTGTAGCACGCAGCAAGGCACAAATGTTACTTTTGTAGCAAATTCGTTAACTATTTATGTGTTCTATATTTACCTACACTTCTTCACAACAAGTGAGCATTCAAACCACCAAACTGTACGCACTTTTCTGATCTATTTAACTAATCTATGTTTGTCTAAAAGGATTGATTTAATATATTTTTATTTTCGAGATGCGAGGTTAACTGGTTGCTAGGTAAATAATTAAATTAGATTCATTTGACCTTATTGGTTTATTCTCAAGATGTGAGCTTGCGAGGTAACTGGTTGCTAGGTAAATAGTTGTCAAGCTGTATACAGCAACAATTCGGCCCATAGTCACCTATGCAGCATTTGTATGGTGGCCCAAAACTAAGCAAGCTACTGTCCAAAAACCCTAAATGAAGTTCGGACAAGCATGCTTGGGTATTACAGGTGCAATGCCCACTTGCGCAACTGTAGCTGTGTTGGTGGTTTTGGACCAACCACTACTGCACATACATGTGCTGAGAGTTGCCCTCTTGGGGACTGCAAGTTTGCTGCAACTGAGATACATAAGACGAGGATCCAGTTTCAGCTTTCAGAAAATTCTAGAGAATAGTGATTGTGAGATGGATCTGACAGTCACTGGTCTTATGATAGAAAAACAAAACTTTGAGATTCCTTCTAAGTGGTCATCGACAATAGAGACTGCTGGAAGAACGGGGTGCCCAAATTTTCTCTGGGTTCCACAGTGTGTTTCACGGATGGATCAGTTATGCATGGAGGATCAGGTGTGGGCATTGTAAGTTTCTCTGGCAAAGGCCCTTGGGACAAATGCTACGATTTTCCTGGCAGAGGTCCATGTTATACAACTGTGTGCCGATGAAATGCTGAACATACATCTAAGCGGTACCAAAGTATATATTTTATCCGATAGCCAGGATGCCCTAAAGGCCATTGCTTCCTTTACTATAAGCTCAGAGCTGGAGCTGGTTTGGGATTGTCCGACTACCCTCAAGAGGTTGAACTCGATTAATCAGGTCACTATCCTCTGGATTCCTGGTCATAAGGGTTATGAGGGTAATGAAGCTGCTGATCTTCTTGCTTAAAGAGGAGCAGGGTCCTTGCATGTAGGACCAGAACCAATTCTTGGAGTCACCAAAAGTTTTTTGCAAAATGTGGCAAAATATTGGGAGATGAAAAAGCGAGTAGAATACTGGCAGAATCTTCGAAGCCTAAGGCAGGCATAACTATTTGTGACATTCTCGGCAAAGAAGGCAACTGATCTAATTGCCTTGCCTGAGAAAGATATCAGAATACTACTTGTAGGCCTATTAACGGGCCACCACCCTCTTCAATATCATTTGAAGAAAATTGGGAAACTGATACCTATTGCTTCTGTGGAACAGAAACAGAGGATGCCGAACACATCATGTGTTACTGTGATGCAGATGCACTTGATCGAATCAGATACAATATCCTTGGAAACGATATCTTATCCCCAGATGATATTTCCAAGATGGCCTATGCCGAAAATGTCAGAGAAAAGTCAGTGAATTTCAAGGTACGGGAAGGTTTTGGGAGTATTAAGTTTGAAATTAAGTTGTAGTAAATATACCACCTACCTTGTTGAAGTTGATAACTTCGCTCCGGTCCTCCACACTACTCTCCTGCAGAACCAATGCCAATGCGCCAAGACAATGTACATCCTGGTTTTTGTCTCCAATCGGATGACTCAATCCACGGTCCCTGAGGTAGGCTTTAGTTCAAAATGGTAAAATTAAAAGAAAATCCGGTTTCAGCTCTTGGTTGGAAGTTATCGTTGGGACACGCTGTCTATCCATGCAGTGCCTGATGCAAATTATGTGCTACCACATTCTCCCTCCGTAACATGGGAGTTCGCTCTCTTCACAGTCGTATAAAAAGGAAATTATGTTGCAAATAAATTGGTAACAACAAAGACGTTTGTGTGGTGACTTTTTTTTTCTAGATTTTCTTGATTTTTTTTTCTGATTTACTAGTCTTGAATTTTTCGTCGATTTATTGATACCGAATTGGGCAATTTATTATAATTTTAAGATATATAAATTTTGTTATTATATAATAGATAAATCAGTAAGAATGACGATTGGTTGGAATATATCTATAAACGCACGAGTATTTACAAGAAGAGAAGTGTTCACGAGACACAGAGAAAAACAGAAATGGACATCACAAATCTTATGAATATGTAATTTCAATACTAATGGTTTTTTCAGCCAGTGAAATCGCTGAAACAGTCGGGGAATTTTGAAATGGTAATTTTGCGGCCACCCTGGATCTGAATTCATAATAAACATGTATAAATACTTTTGGAATTTTGGATACCAGAACCAAAAATGGCATGGATTGGAAAATGAATTTATTTTTAAAAGACAGAGCGCACAATACTTGTTAAGTAAAGCTGAACAGACTGAATGGTCAGAGAAGTGGGGGGGGGGGGGGGAATATGAAGAAGAGATAGAGAGGGGACACCTATTGAAGGAGAGGGCACCTGGGATTGTGCCTCTATGAATACATTACTTATAATTAAATCTAACAAATACTCATTAATATAAATATGTATTCATGTATAAATTATGTCTAATAATGAATTCTGTAACATTTGTAAATAATCTAAATAACTTGGACCGAATGTAAATTTTTACGAAGCCAATAAAAACTTCATAAAAGAAGTAAAATTACCCATCTTACATACTCGAGTTATAAGGTTTGTTCACTGAGGCGATTAGCAGTGACTTACAAACCATTTATTGTATCTACAATAATATTGTGGATCAATCTTCGTTCCCTTTTATGTATTACTTAGAAGTTCTTTTACTTTAGAAAAAGTACAACTTTTTTCTTTGAAAATTCTAGCAAAACTATATTTTTCTAATTAGCAACACTTGTTGTTTACTTTTTAACATTTGCCGAAATACGTGAATTTAGTTTCAATATTGAAGTATCCGAATTGTAATTTAGAGAAATCTCGAATTTGCGACACTCCGGCGGCCACGTGCTAGTCATCCAACTCCAGTTGATAGATTTGGCTTAAAGATCTCACCAAAATCTTTCCATTGTATAGCTGAACCAGGGCTGTTTGGCTCCTCCCATCTGGTTGCAAGGTTCTTAATTCTTCCAAGATCCCATTTTGCTCTGGGTGAATCTTGTCCGATCTGGACTACGCTGCTGACTCTAGGCTCACCTTCTACAGCACCCTTGTTTTGTTTGATGATATGCTGCCTCCTTTCTCTTAGACTCGCCAAGTATTCATCTCTCCAAGATACCCAAAATGCTTCTAAAACTTCCTGTCCGATTCTCCTTGAATATGTGATTACATGTGGACCAAGCGATTTAAAAGCATCAAATTCGGCGAAACAGTGCAGTTCGGTACTCTCTTCTCGGTGTAGGAACCGATCCAATCTAACATTAGATATTTCTTTCAAATTAGTTTTAACCTGTTTCCATTCTTCCAATTTATCAATTGGTAAGCTAGCTTCCCAAGAAGAATTATTTGCATATAATGTCTGTTTAGCTAAATCGGCCTCAATTTGGTAATGAGCTTCGTTAGTTCCGAGAGTATCCAATTGCCTTAGCTGCCTTATGTTGCTGTGAGCCAACTCATCTTTTGAGGGAAGCACTATTGGTTTAACACAATTTACTATGTCCATGTCTAAGGAATTGTTTTCTTCTACAATATAGGTCATAAATGAAAAAAATTCAGTTTCTCGTAACTTAACAGAATATCTCCCACTGAGAACCCAACCCAACTTAGTCTTAATTCCATATAATCCAGGGTGAACTACCTTTTGAATGGGCAATACTATGTCATAGAAATAATCATTTCCTATGAGAATACCTATTGGCGCTTCAGGATTATTGTCTGACAGTTCTATTCCCCAAGATTTATCATAAAATGCATTTTGACATATTTTCCCGCTAATTAATGGAATTACATTTACATTCATCTTAAGATCATCTCCCGTTTGGCATTTCAAGGTTACTGCTACAGTAGATGTGTTTACCTGAGTGGGCTGATTTCTACCAAATACAAATACTGACAAGATTTCTCTTCTCTGAACTGGAACTCTCAATTCCCTCATTACCTTTTCCGTGATGTATGTTCTTTGCAACCCTCTAACTTTTACTTTGAATCTGCCTTGAGGATCTTCCAGTTGGCACATAACCGTCTGCATATGAACCTTCTCCGTGCAAGCCATCATTCCTGGTTACTTTTTAACATTTGCCGAAATACGTGAATTTAGTTTCAATATTGAAGTATCCGAATTGTAATTTAGAGAAATCTCGCATTTGTGACACTCCGGCGGCCACGCGCTAGTCATCCAACTCCAGTGGATAGATTTGGCTTAAAGATCTCACCAAAATCTTTCCATTGTATAGCTGAACCAGGGCTGTTTGGCTCCTCCCATCTGGTTGCAAGGTTCTTAATTCTTCCAAGATCCCATTTTGCTCTGGGTGAATCTTGTCCGATCTGGACTACGCTGCTGACTCTAGGCTCACCTTCTACAGCACCCTTGTTTAGTTTGATGATATGCTGCCTCCTTTCTCTTAGACTCGCCAAGTATTCATCTCTCCAAGAAATCCAAAATGCTTCTAAAACTTCCTGTCCGATTCTCCTTGAATATGTGATTACATGTGGACCAAGCGATTTAAAAGCATCAAATTCGGCGAAACAGTGCAGTTCGGTACTCTCTTCTCGATGTAGGAACCGATCCAATTTAACATTAGATATTTCTTTCAAATTAGTTTTAACCTGTTTCCATTCTTCCAATTTATCAATTGGTAAGCTAGCTTTTCAAGAAGAATTATTTGCATATAATGTCTGTTTAGCTAAATCGGCCTCAATTTGGTAATGAGCTTCGTTAGTTCCGAGAGTATCCAATTGCCTTAGCTGCCTTATGTTGCTGTGAGCCAACTCATCTTTTGAGGGAAGCACTATTGGTTTAACACAATTTACTATGTCCATGTCTAAGGAATTGTTTTCTTCTACAATATAGGTCATAAATGAAAAAAATTCAGTTTCTCGTAACTTAACAGAATATCTCCCACTGAGAACCCAACCCAACTTAGTCTTAATTCCATATAATCCAGGGTGAACTACCTTTTGAATGGGCAATACTATGTCATAGAAATAATCATTTCCTATGAGAATACCTATTGGCGCTTCAGGATTATTGTCTGACAGTTCTATTCCCCAAGATTTATCATAAAATGCATTTTGACATATTTTCCCGCTAATTAATGGAATTACATTTACATTCATCTTAAGATCATCTCCCGTTTGGCATTTCAAGGTTACTGCTACAGTAGATGTGTTTACCTGAGTGGGCTGATTTCTACCAAATACAAATACTGACAAGATTTCTCTTCTCTGAACTGGAACTCTCAATTCCCTCATTACCTTTTCCGTGATGTATGTTCTTTGCAACCCTCTAACTTTTACTTTGAATCTGCCTTGAGGATCTTCCAGTTGGCACATAACCGTCTGCATATGAACCTTCTCCGTGCAAGCCATCATTCCTGGTTACTTTTTAACATTTGCCGAAATACGTGAATTTAGTTTCAATATTGAAGTATCCGAATTGTAATTTAGAGAAATCTCGCATTTGTGACACCATTTCAAACTCGTTGGAGACTGGTCAAGTGGGCATGCGCGACTTCTGCCAACTTTCAAATTGATTTCAAACCGGTTGCGGATTGGAGTTCATCCATTTTACAATTGAATATTTAGGCAAAATACTCGGAGGCGTGAAACAGTGGCGAAAACAGAGGCTAAAATTCGAATGATTTCATTATCTGCTGTGAGTTTGGAATGGAGGGGGTAAACAGTCAGAAAGTGATCAGCTACAAAAAGCTCTGACCGATTTGAAGATCCACAACGGATTGGAAACCAGTTTGCAAACCTCTGCGAACAGGCAGTGACCGAGGGTGGGGGGGCTCTGATGAGCAGAGAATGCAGCGAACGCCTCAAATGGGTTGCAAACTGGTTCGGTGGCCTCAGCGAACAAACCAGTACTTAACAGATATTTTATAAAGAGAGAGTACCTGAGCCAAAATTCGCATTTCAAGAATGTTTCAGGT
Organism: Adelphocoris suturalis; assembly: GCA_030762985.1. Lineage (NCBI taxonomy): Eukaryota > Metazoa > Arthropoda > Insecta > Hemiptera > Miridae > Adelphocoris > Adelphocoris suturalis. Next base: position 25,547,934 of record CM061043.1, read on the forward strand.
AGGCAGCCAATACCTAAGTACAACTATGTACAACTTACCTGCTCATTATTATTTTCATTACAAAATTTTATTTTTTCTTTCTTCTTTTACAGATGTATATCACCTGTTGAAAATTTCCTCGCACATGACCGCACCACCATCAAAAAATCTCCTTAGCAAAAAAGAAACAGCTGTCACAAGCCTATCTTGAAGCACTACCTTCCTATTGCGGCTTCTCACTAAACTTCGCCAAGAATTATCTTCCTGGTCCTCGTTTCAATACCATTACTGTTAGATTTTGGTTATTGGGGACATTTTCGGATTTAATCCTGAATATCCCCGGAATACTAAGTTATCTTTAATTCAAAGAGAGTATATAAAGGGTATAGGATCTTTTTGGGATTTTGCTTAACTGTATTGCAAACGCCAACCTCCGCTTTATTTATCATGGCAGAGGGCGGCATTGAAGATGAAAAGGAGCAGATCAAACGTCTTTCCCAATTGTTGGACGAGGCTCGTCAAGTTATGAAAGAACAAGGTATTAAGTTGCAGAGACAGGAGGCTAAGCTCAATGAAGTAACCGCCGCATTAGAAACACTACGTGTTGATTTTTCAAATGCTCTTTCAAAAAACAACTCAGGTGTTCCCGTCTTCAAGACCAAATATTTAGATGTCGTACCAGTCTTCTCAGGCGACTCTGAAACTCTGAATAGTTTTCTAGACATCACTGGAAAACTATACGATCATTTTTATAACGCTGCCGATCCAGATGATTTCCAAAACTCCATGCTCCTTGCTGGGATAAAATCTAAAATCCACCCTCCCGCTTCCACAGCGATATATTCCTCAGATCAGACTACTTACGCTCAGTTGAGAGACGCCTTGATAAATGTTTATTCGGACAAACGAGACCTACATGACCTTGTCATAGAAATGTCTAACTTGAAACAGTCCGAAGAAGAAAGTCCGTTCATTTTTCATGCTAAAGTGTCTGGTGCACTAAAGAAGATTATCGCTTATATCCTTACTCATGATACTCCCGACGCACCCGTATTAGTGAAACATATGGAAGGGGTCGCACTGCAATGTTTTCTATCTGCGTTAAGAGAACCCTTAAGAAGCATGTTGCTTGCCCATGAACCAAGCGATCTAGACATGGCATTATGTTTTATGACCGAAGATTATCAATTCTTACACAGTTCCGACAGCCCAACCCAGTCCGAACCAAACTGGAATGTTTTACAGAAAAGACCACAAAATGCACTCACAAATAACAAATCCTGCCCATCTCGGAATAATTTCTCCAAACCGCAAAATTCAAAATATCAAAGTAATTCATTCAAGAACTCCAAACCAAATCAATCCATCAACCAAAATCTGCGTGGTGGACCTAGCCAAAATCAAAATTCCCCGATACATCTAGGGAAAACCCCTCAGCAGACCCACAAAAGAAACCAAAAACAAGTTGTTGACGATTGTCCTGCTGATCATGCTGACCCATCTGCACAAAATCTTTCGAAACCATTTTCAGGGATCAGGTCTCAACCCATCAGTGATCACTATGTTTCTTTCTATATTGAAGGAGACCAGAGTTTACCTTTTATTACATTGCCACGATTTAACTTGAAAATATTAGTATCTACAGGTAGCACGCTCAGCTGCATCAATCCACATGTTGCTCGTAAATATTTTTCTGCGGAGATTGAAGAGGATCCCGATGTAAGAACCGTACATGGAACAACCTTGGTTACATCCTTCGTTCGTATTCCATGTGGAAAATTATTCCGTCGGAAAGGGTTACAGATTAAATTCTATGTGTGCCCTTTCAATCCAAAATATGATCTCCTCCTCGGAGCTCCAGAGTTGATGGAGTTGGGTCTACGAACGATACCCTTGGATTATCTGGAAACCTCAACAGTTAGAATCCCGTTTAAATTTTTTGGTTCCAGATCAAAGAACACCACACAATAGATTTGTTCGTGTAGTAAACGTGCAAGAATGTGTTGAAAAGTTGGCATGTACCTGGTCAAATGCTTAATTGTAGCGTAATACTATACAAATCCAGAAAAATGATAACGACTGCATGATAAAAAATGATGAAGACCACCAGATTCTAATTACAGAAATGTCTGTCCATCATGTTAGAATGAATGGGTTAGGTACCCATTATAGCTGCTTTGATTTTAAGGTTGCACGTAAAGCCTAGTTTGAACGGGATCAGATTTAACGTCACATTGATGGTATATTGATCGTTTGATAAATAAGGAGGTTAGGAAAAACGACCACTTGCAGTTCATTTTTATTTTTAGTTTATATTTTGAATTTATTGGAAGAAATATATTTTTATTATCGCGGTTATGTTCCATGTCTTCTACACAAATCAGTAGGCAGTGATTTGTCACTTTTTGTCTCATCTGAGATAAGCTCATAAGTACCTTCCTCATGTTTTAAGGGGTTTTCTAAGTTTAAGTTTTTTTCCTTAGTTTTTAAGAGTATTATGTCTACTTTAGAAGAGTATTTACGATTTCCTTTAATTTTCTATTACTTGTAGCCTCATTATTTGCCATCTTAGGCCTTAGAAGATGTATATGAGGCCTCTCTAATGGAATTACTATGCTCAGGCACCTAGCCAGAGGGGGGGTCCATGGGGTCCGGACCCCCCCCGAAATGTTTTGATGAATTGAAAAATTATTCATGGTTAGGGTAATATCTATTATTTCACTAGCACGAACTACCAACAGAGAATATTCGTCTGATGTGAAATTCTTCAGATATTATTTTTATAATACTCATAGGTTCTGCTAATAGCTCCAATATGTAGAGGTAAGATTCCTGAGATAATAAGTTAGATATTTCGGTACATGGACATGGGTCATGTATACGACCTTAAAGACAGATCAACGCCTCTAGCACTATACCTGAACGACCCGTGTAAGCCTTGCCGTGTAGCAACTCTTCATACCTTTCAGCACTCCAAATTTTTATTATGGTGTTCAGAAGCCTTCTGACATCTTCCCCTGAAGAGATTCCTTTCTCTCTCTGGGGGGCAGTACTACAGAGGAAGAAAATTCTATCCGAATCTCGTATTCCCTCGGCTAGCCCTTTCACTTCATCAGCAAGGAGTGACACGCCGACCGCTCCCTGAGGTAACTCGTACTGCTTTCCTTGCAGACGCATGGCTCTCTGCTACAGCATGTCCCATTTAATGTGGTCCAGCCTCCTGGAGAATTTAACATCCCGTCCCCGAAGCCTCTTATGAAATAGTTCTGAATAGGATCAGCATTTGGTATTGATATTATACTTTGAGTACCACGGTTGGTATTCAGGTTCGCAATATTTGAATGTCTGGAGCGTATATGTAGAGTAAGTAGTTCTCACTATATAGTAGTTCTTATATAAGAGAGTGTAGTTATCTTCTTGTAAAGCCTCTAGAACAATGGGGACATTGGGTTGCATTGTCTCTTTGACTATTCACCAAGGTATCATCCATGTTACTGAGCTACATAATTACGTTGCTCCAACGATATCACAACAATAACAATAATTAAGTTAACATTTTGTTGTTGTTGTTGTCATCTAGCGCTTTTTTGGAATGAGTGAATGAGACAGAATTTGGCACTCAACTTCGAAGTAGGAATTTGAAGAAGTATGACTGGTAGTGTGAACCTGTCTGGTACGTTTTCCATCGGTTTTCGGTAAAAAAAAAAAAAAAAAACCGCGATCTAACGCTTCGAAAATCGATTTTCTTGCGGAGCGGAAATTCACACAACACATCACCATCCGTTCCGGGATTAGAAAATTCATAAATTTACTTCATGGGATCTTGCAGTCTATGGGAAATTCATCTATCCTATGTGCGTCACGGGGTTCTGTATTCCGCCCCACACTCCTCACAATATCCTACGGGGAGAATGTTCCTAGATGTCTTCCTAACTTTTACGTTACGGGATCCTGCAGTACCTTAGAAATTAAGATTAGAAAAATACCTTAGAAATAAGATGAGTAACGAACGCCTTTCTCATTTGACCATGATGTCAATTCATTATCCACTATCGTTCGCGGCTGATAACGTGCTGGATTTGATGTCTTTACAAGCAAACAGAAAAATCTTACTATAAACATTTTATGATCAACTAAATACCTAAAAATTGAACTTTTATTGTTGTATAAAGATCAAGATTTATCATGATTGTAAAAAATTGTTTTAACTGTCACCTAAAATCCTTACTATGTACCTACCAATTAAATATTTTTGCCTTATTAAAGATAGTATTTCATCATGTTTGTAAAACATTTCTTCTCCTGTGACTTAAAATTGGTATTGAAATGGGAAGAGAGCCGGTGGGCGAGGGAGGGGGGGATCTGGACCCTCCCCAAGGCAAAATCCTGGCTACGTGCCTGACTATGCTGAATTTCTTACCTAACTATGAGGTACTTCGCCGCAAGTGCAGACTGCTGAAAAATTAATGTAAGATTGTATCTTTGTGCCTTACGTATTTCTTCTTATATGCAATTCTGTAATCGTTATGAATAATGTGTATTTTAAAAGAAACTTGCATTGAAGCACGTTTAGAACTTTGTTACCTACATTGATAATGCTACTTGCATTGAAGCACGCTTAGAACTTTGTTACCTACGTTGATAATGCTACTTACCTTAAAATCTGTGCAACCAACGTAATATTTTACCACTACATATAGTTTTGCTTGTATCTTAAAATTTTGTATCCCTAAATATAATTATTTTTACTTTCTACGTGATTTGTTGCATTGCACACAATGATTCTTCCCAATAACCAGCTGTATTAGACAGCGTCAATGCTTCTCCAGTAAGTCTGTCCAACGTGTATCCCAACATACCCTAGTTTTTATATCCATTAAAGAAAAATCTTTTCAGTGGTACATGTTGTAGTTATCTATGATACCATATGTTCGTGAATTTCTGTCAAAAATTGAAGTGTGGGGCGAAATCATAGGAAACTGATAATTATAGAAGTCAAACAAATTACTTATGTGACAGGATTGTGATAGAAGCTTAGATACTACGTTAAAGCACAAAACTAGAACTGTTCGAATGAAAAAGCAAAGGACTCCTGCAGAGGCCAGCGGCAGGACCTTCTGGTTTCATTCACAAATACTTTGGAATAGTGTAGCACTACTGTCGGAACTTGATGGAACCGTCTTCTGTCACGATTATAGGCTGTCAGTGTCTTTTTGAATTTGTTAGACATTGGGAAAAGATGAAACATCCAGATAAAGGTTATGGTTGGGTGGGAACAGTTCAGGCTATCAGAATGATGGGAATGTGCTGGTGGTAAGATATAAAGGGTGACCAGTGCTCCTCGGCCTCCGATTCTCGAAACGTTGAATAAATTCTCCGATAGAAAAATAAATAAATAAAAAAATAAAATAAAAATACTTATTGGGGAAAACATATATACATATCTACAAACCAAATAGTACTTCCAGACAGGTCTTCGATGCGCTAGGCGTGAAAGAAGCTAGCAAATCATAAGAAACGCTTGCATACGAGTCTGCAACACATTGGGACATTTTATGTCTAGTTGCAGAGTCGTATGTGTTGCAGACTCGTATGCAAGCTCTATGAGCCACTCAGCTGATCCGGATCCTGGGCATCATCAAGTAAATGTCCTAAAGAGGCTACATGAATTGACGAATGGTCAACGAATTTTATGGGATGAAAAACGACGAAGTACCATTTCTCTAGCAACGACTCGGTTGTAAGCGGAAATCATCAGAAAACCGACCGTAACGCTTTTGTTACCGTTTTTTTCGTTTATGTGCCAAAGTAAAGACATAAAATGTCAAAAGATTTTCTAATTTTCGATACGACTTACCTAACTTGATTTGTAAATGAGGAGGTTCGTTCCATCTACTTTTGTTACATGCTGATCGACCTTAAGGTCTAATAGTTACTACTTGGTATTATTGGAGTTGCCGTAACATAATTTTGTTACTAATTTCAGTTACTGGACTTCGGGTCGTGATATTGGACTCTCATTCGATCTTGTGAAGTTGGTAAGCCTTCTACGTTGTCCAATATGTTTAGAGAAGTCAAGACTTGGATTTCCATTAAATTGCTTAGGCGAAGCAATTTGAATTGTCCCCAAATGAATTTGCTGGTTTACTTACATAATGGTGTACGATTTACTGCTTAATTTACAATTGATATTTATCAGTGCACCACTAAAGATACATATGTGTCTATCAATAAAAATTACTCATTTTTTAATGTACTTAATCTTTATTCTTGCCTCTCGCTATCAACAAGAGTGGGGTTGATGAAAACAATTGTTTTTCCATTAGAGAAATTTATTAGCTAACAAACAGTGCGAAACATCGACAATTAGTGGACGAGGGAAATAAGTAAAAGAAAATATAACAAAATTGGTGGAAATTATCCTTAACTCAAAAAGTGCTGAAGAAAACTCGATACGAAACCTTCAAATAATATTTAATATCTTTACACTTTCGCCATAAACATTGGAGAGAACATAATGTGAAAGGGATATGTTGATTCTCAGTCATTCTCAGTACAAAATAGTTTTACAATTTTTTTTTTCAACATTTTTTTCATGTTTCTTGTTCACATTGTATTTATTATTAAGGCTAGTCATAAGCTAACAGTGGTACTTACGAAGACTAAGTAAAATTAATTACAATCAAACAAACTAAGTCACAGCCACAAATAAAAATGTAGGGCACTACTGATGGCGCTTTGACTAGCACGGTTGTGGGATCTTGCTGGAGACGTCAATGCTTTGGAAAGTGAGGTGTCTCCACTGAAATTTGGACGGTTAGTCTCTATAACAAGCTTCGTGGAGGATTCTGTTTAAATTTGCCAATTGAAAATCTGCGTGTTCAAAATCTGCAAATATTGATCTCCTAGCAATGGTTTAACAATTTGACCCAAGGGCCGAAAAATCTCTCGCAATTTCCACACCGTTGGGACCTACCCGCTCAACGCCTCGTAATAACTAAAACTATTCTTTACAAAAGTAGCTGCAGTACGCATTCAACAACGAGCATATGTTTTCTAATACTTTCCTATTTATTTATTGTGTCTTCATGTCCGTTCAACTTCTAAAAATTATCGAAAATATAAAACATTCACTAAAATACATTTAGTCACAATCAGGAAGAATTACCATTCCTTAATACTTGAAGTAAAATTAAAAAACAAATCTGCATACCTAATTCATTTCCATCCAAACTGAACGATTCCGCCAAAAGTTGGGATCGTGGCGCGTTGGATTCCATAAACTTAGTTTTGTTTCCAATATAATTTGGTTGGTACCATTAATCTGTACACGTGTAAAACATAATTTATGTTTTTGCTGTGTTGCTGATCATAAAATGGTATCTAACAAGCTGTATCGTCCCAGGAAGATCTTCACACAAGTCTTTAGGTAGCTGCTCAAGTATTTTTATTATTTCCACTATGAGCAGATACCTACCTACTTCAAACAATTATTAAATAAATCCAAATGAATGAATGAAAACCCCATTGGGATAGGTAGGCATTAAACTCACTATTTTCCATTTAATGAATGCTAATTGCTACATTTTGTGTATTCTTTTTTCGCTCGTAACATCCCTAATAAGCTCCAGGCGTTTTGAAAACGAATGAACATTTGAATCAGTAATATACGTGGCTGTTTACAAAATAGCAAATGGTTTACAATTTGAAAGAAAACACTAATGAACATCTTACCTACAATATTTTACCTTACACCCAGACTAGATCAACAAATATTTACAAAGTTCAACATGGTTGTTTTCTGAAAACACCACCATCTTTTCCTAAAATGGTCATTGGTTGATAGCAATTTCACGGCTACCGCTAGATTATTGTTATTTTTCACGCACATTCGGATTTATTATCTTTGACTCCTTGCACATAAGTTCTATAAAAATACGCACTAGTTGATAACAGGTGATTTTTGTTTTCTTATTCTTCAATCAATTTTACACATCAATTTACAAGTAGGCATATAGCCTGACAACTAGGTATTATAACAGGTAAACAGAGTGATGCTTGTTGATGAGCCTTTTTTCATTATGCAAGTATGAAATCCCAAAATGATAACTCGTAGGTACAGATCTGCTAATCTAGCTACATTAGCTAAAACATTTCTCGCTTCTACTTGCTTTCATCTGACAAAACACTGTTTTTTGCTCTGAATTTAGTAGGTGAATTCTCAAATAAGCAAAATATGCTGAGGGCTTAGCGAGTCATAACCCAAACAACCTCAGAAAATGTCGTCAACACCTGACAAAATATCGGCACCAGCTTCATGTACGGTCAGGAGTAACATGGCGGCATCAGAAGTGGATACCTACCCACTCGATCTGTGCCAATGTCTCTTTTTTATGCAATTTGTGATTTTGGATTTTTGTTACTGTCACTATTTGATATATTGGAATTTTGGTCTTTTTCAAATTCGATTTATAGGTAGGATTGACAGGTATCGTTCCAGGGACCTATCGTTTACTTATTGGTAATATTTTAAAAGAGTTAGCAAAGGTTTTCTCCTGATTTAAAATGAACCATAATATGAATTTGACTTTTCTACACAAGTACACAAAAAAGTCTTGCCGCCACCTTGCTAACTCTGTAGATGTATTAAGCCAAATCCAACAAGTTTTGGCTGGTTAATACGGTCACACGTGCTTCCTGACTGACTAATTTCAACTGGATATTACAGGCCCTACCTACTGACTATAATATCAATTTAAAACATAGGTAGGTACTTCAAGGGTTTTTTTTTTACTAAGTACCTAGTGGTTTTCTTGATGAGTGAATCAGAAAAACTAACATTCAGAAGTTGGATATTGTGTGAATAAAGGATATAAACTGTCTGTCCTTGTGGAATGAAACATTTTCGATATGATGCCTTGCCATGCTACCTGCAATCCAGCCCACTCATTGCATCACCTGTCCTGCAAATATGATCTTTGTGCGTTAGTGGTGAGATCAACTATTAATGTTGATAAACTAGCTTCCAGTGCACATCACGAATCCCCTAGTTTTTGGTCAAGAATCGAGAAAATGGTTCAGTTCTACAAGGACAGTCAGCAACCATTTTTTTCTGTTTTGCGTATGGACCTAAGGAGGATCCATGATCGAATTCGGGCTTATACATGAGCACTTGCCTCAGCTAGCCTCTGTCCCTTGTAAAGACCAACTTTCACCATTGGGATTTTATCGTGGGAACACGATGATCGATTAGTTCGACGTGACTTTCATTGTCGACTCGGACACCGCGATCCACTCGTTTTTGGCTGCGTGGAACCACGTCAGTCCCAGGTTGTACCGCCCGTTCAGATTCGCGTGCTGGCAATGTGAAAACCACCAGCCTCCTTCGTAGTTGGCGGCGCAATGTGTGTTGCTAATGTCGCGGTCAGAGTCGCGAGCGCTGAATTGCATGCCATTCTGGTAGTCCAGGGCGTCGCTAGCGTTGCCGCTGTAACCTGCCACAGTCAGTTTGAAACCAGAAGTTCGGTTTCCGATCGTGAATGAGGCGTATTCGGCACTCCAGAGATTGCCGTAGATGTCCATCATGTCTACTCGGAGTTTGGTGTTGTTGTTTTTGGTCAAAGCGTGAAGTGCTTCGTTGCCAATCCAAAATTCCCCTGCAACAAAAGAACACACATATCCATCAGCTTTCTTTTTGAAAATGATTTTTTGTGTGTATTATTTCCAATAGTAAGCCTTATTTACCAAGAAAAATATAAAATGAGATTAAAAATAAACTCAGACTTCAACTCTTAATTTGCGTGAAAACTCAGTCAAGGCACAGGGACGTGTTTTATAAATTGTATATATTTTCTGATACTGGATGTGGCGTGAAAAGTGGGCAGTAGGGTGACATGTGATTGAAATCCGAGTCTGCGATAAAAATTCGCGCTCGCATTCGAAATATTGTAGTTAGTAATTTTATTTACTTCTTTATTTATTTTTTGTATATACTTATAATTTGGCAATAGTTAGAAAATCGAAATCCTCCTCAGCAGCGTTCAGTCAGACGCATCGTCGAGAATAATGCTTCCCAATGGCTGACGGTGCTGCCAATTTTTGCTGATGGACTAGACCTATCAGAGTCACAATTTCGAGATGCTTTGGCATTTCGCTATGGTCTGGAACCTGAAGGCCTCCCAAGAAAATGCGATGGATGTGGTAGCGACATGGACACAAACCACGCTCTCAACTGCAAGAGAGGAGGATTGGTGAAGACGGGTCACGACCAACTCAAAGACGAAGTAGCCAAAATCGCAGATATGGCTTGGAAAGGTGTCACAATCGAACCCATTATTCAAGAAGCTGTGGATGGGTCCCCACGACTGGTTGGTGACATAGCTGTTGTAGGAGTCTGGGATCGAGAAGGAGTGGCGTTCTTTGATACCCGCATCATGAATGCAGACGCTCCTTCCAATCGGTCCTAGGATCGGAAAGTAGCTGCGGAAAACGGTGCCATCAGCAAACACCACAGATATGATCGGGCTGTAGAAGATTTAAGAGGTCACTTTACCCCTTTGGTTTGTAACTGCGATGATGAACTCCACCGAAAATTTTCCTTGTTCTTGAAGCGCACTGCAGAACGCTTAACTGAGAATTGGCAAAAGCCCTTTGGTCAAGTTATGGGGTGGGCAAGGATAAAGATCCAATTCTCAATAATAAGAGCTGTATCATTGCAACTGCGAGGAACAAGCCGAAGATTAAGAGGATTAGGAGCAGACGATGGAGCTCCATTGCCTGTACTAAAGGACTGAAAAATAGAGGAAAAAAACTCATGAAAACCAGCTAATTAACTCCAACAAGACCAAACCGTATCCCTATCAAATAGTGATTAAAATGTTACTTTGAATTAAAAAAAGAAAGAAAATGTATGATTTAATGGAATTTTTTTGTTGGATTTCAATATGCTTGAAGGTTTAGCTATATCTATTTGTAAGTTGAATAGGTACCCGAGAATGGAGCGGTCCTTTGGGGTCGCCGTCCCGGATTTCCCCGATAGCTCACCTGTGTGAAGTTGGCGCCCAACAATCAATGCGCTTTCTTTGTCGACGTGGGTATTCCCTCCATCCGCGAATAAATATTTTTCTTGATGGGTCGGATACCGTAAGGAAAAGGGTACAAGAAAAACGACGATGGAAGGGGGTGAAAAAAAGTTGAAAAATTCGCGACAGGCGGAAAGATAGCGGAGAAAAGGGTTTGCGGCAAATGATGAAAAACTTGGTATAGCTACGGCAAGCGGGCGTTTCAGATTATGTCGATGCCTTGGGGTATTTGCCCCCGCTTTCCCCCCGTCTCTCATAGGGAAAAGGGAAATCGCGAATAAATAAGTTTCCCTGCACCCTTTTCGAACCTTCCTCGTCAATTTTTTTATTGAATAATTCACAGCTTCGCGGTTTCCGACAGGCGGGAAAAGCGGTGTTTTGAGCCACGATGTATTCAGATTGTTCCGTTTTCTTTTATATGTTGTTAATATATCGTCCTTTCGGAAGATGTTGTACAGATCGTATGCAATAACGGGTTCTTCGGGAATGATCCAAGCGATGTTTACTGGTTTACAGATCCACGTGTATGTTTGTGCCATGTTTACAAAATACGCAGACCAATTCCAAAGAAGAACCATTATTGACCAAACTGAGGAATCGAGAATGTAAAGATATGAACTGAGCAATTATTCAAAGTAATTAGATTAATTAGCCATTTCGGAATTGCTCTTTAGAGGCTGCAGTGTTCGCAAACGTCAAGTCAGCAATAAATCGGACCAATCAAATTATGAGAACACTGCGGGACTTTGTAAGGATAAGTATTTGATTCTTGAACAAATTGAACTGTTAAATTGAATAATTTAATTAATTATTCATTTTAGAATGGCTTGATATTGCTGTAAAGCCTAAGAGCTTCCGTGTTATTGCGTACGCCTTAAAGAAAATGCTGCAAATTATACACCAATGTTATTTTATCTGTCTTGTATAGTTCTTTTGCACAGTTAACAGGCTGTATAGATTGGTGACGAAGTCATTTCGCCCAACACAACAAAATCTTATTACGAAAGTCGGTTATGAAAGTTTGTTAGGAATCGGTTACGAAATCGCGTTACAGTTACGTAAAATTTCTCCTAATAGTCCTACGGTGCTGAAGTTTGAAATGGAGCGTCTTCGGGCCATGTACCCAGAATACGATTGATTACAAGACATGGAGGCGCACTGATCATCTATTGACTTTGTCAAATCAATTTATTTAATAATTTTAATAAAAAGTTTGAAATGGGTGGTCCTGGGAGCGCCGAGTACCTATATAATATATTTATATAGGTATGAATTATTAAGCGGATTCTGTATTACATTATTAAGTATGAGTATATTTAAAAATTCATGAAATAAAACACCTACCTACGCTCCAACAGTCCTTATATGTACCTTTGTAGGTAAAGTTATAATAAACTATATTTTTCGGAAAAGGAATCCCGCCAAAATCATCAGTTCTACATAAGGACATTTTCACTATGTTCAAGCGCGGTCCCATTCACTCTTCTGTTGAAGCTTTTTCTTGCCATTGATATTTGATATTCCCCTTGGATTCTGGTCCGGAATGCCATACATACTTACAAATGAAAAACGTTGAAATCCAGGGTTCGTTTCAGAATTTCTCGAAACTGATTATTTAAGTAGGTACTGTGGTGGACATTTTTGATCATTTCATTTTAGCGAATTTTCTTAGAAAATGAAGCTATTGCAATGGCTCCAAAAATTTTAAAATAAAAATTTTCAAAAATTTTCTTCATCGAAATCTGTTTTGAGGCATTCTGAAATGATTCCTGGATTTTAACGCTTTTTTATATGTATATATATATGTATATATATATATATATGTATGTGTCATTCCAGACGATAACTCTCGATAGAATTGAGATAAAAATTGAGATGAAATCAAGCATTTCAAAAGAAAGGATGAGTTCGTTGGACAACACTTTTTGAGCACATTAAATTGGTCAAATTTCAAAAAATGTACTCAAAAAATCTCTAAAAATGGCTAAAAACGGCTAAAAATCGTTCAATTTATATTTTTTGGTAGAATATTGCACAAATAAAGTTTATTAACTATAAAATAGAACATCCAAAAATGTATGTACACAATTATGCTGAAAAATGTACTTAAAATTCATCAAAATTTGCTAAAAAAATCGATAAAACCTGCTAAAAAAGCTAAAAATTCAGAACCTCTATTTGAATAGCAGGTTATTATTTAGAAATACATTTTTTGCCATAAAATTAATGGTTAACGATTTCCTTGCACTCAAAAAGCTCAAATTTCAAAACAATTCAACATTATACAATACGATAATTTACGAAAATTCGCTCATACGATCATGCTGCATGAATGGAACTTTTTTTATTTAGTAATTGAGTCGTATTGCGACATCTTGTATTTATACTAAAATTACCATACTTATCGTCTGCGCATTTTCATAATTCATCTACATCGAAAAATACTGTCACTCGGTTTGCTCGGCAGAGTATATCCTACTACACGCTACATTCAACCAACCGAATCGTGAAAACGAGAAACCGATGAAAGCGGAGGTTTTCAGAGTAATAATTTAATGGGGCGGCAAATATTTGTTATTCGCCAGCCTCAGCTCTAAATTAATGCAGTCTGTAGGGAAGGGGTTTTTGGGGGGGTTGATGTTTTACAAGCATTTCAAGCTCCCCCTTTTGTCACTTTATCATATTCCCCCTCCAACAACCGCCTTCTGAAACACTTGTTGGGCTCGTCCCGGGTGTGCTTCATTGTGAACTGAGTTAGCTTTTATTCTCAAGGTGTTGCATTACTAACATTATTACACCAGTAAGGTTATAACATGAAAACGTTTCGTAGATTCAACTAATAAATTTTATTGTAAAATGTATGGCGTGTCTCGCCGCAGCACGGAGAGAGGCACAAGTGATGCTTTTGTTGCAAGTTCGTGAACTATTGACGCGTTCAACATTTACCTACACTTCTTCACAACTTGCAAGCATTCATACCACCAAACTATACACATTATTCTGATCTATTTGTCCAACTAATCTATATTTTACTAAAAGGATTGATTTAGTATATATATATATATATATATATATATATATATATATATATATATATATATATACCTACGTTGGTTGACTGTTCTACTGAACTATATAATTAGTTAAATTTTTAAATTTAAGAAATTTCACAGATATAAATATGAAAGAATGGCTTGACATTTCGAATGATTCTTTGTCAAAATTGGAAGAAAAGAGAATTTATTACTGGGGATGTTTGTATACATCTTGTTGTTCTGATCATCACGTCACCATGATAGAGTTACTCAATCATTAATGTTGAGCCCAGGGGGACGAGTTTTAAAGAAGATAACGAAGCCAACTAACGATAGACTATTACAACAATCGGAAAGGGCGCATACGTTGGTATACAAACATTCCCAGTACTGAATTCTCTTTTCTTCTAATTTTGACAAAGAATCATTCGAAATATCAAGCCATTCTCATCTTTATATTTGTGAAATTTCTTAAAATTAGTTTTATATTCTATGTTTTGGATGGAGACAATATTGTAATTTCTAGATGGGTCTGTCCAAATATTATTCTTAAGTAGTTGAACCACATAGGCGAAGAGTAGTTACTACATAGTACAAAATGGTACATGCATGAACAAGTACGTTGGGTACGTAGTTGTAAAGGGCACCGTTCATCGTTGTTATAATATAGTGGCACCTCAGTTTTCCCATTGCTCAACTCCCATTAGCTAGTGGGCCTTCAGTTGGAGATTGATAAATGCACCGTTTATGAGAGCTCTTAATCCTCAATCGTGCTGATTCTGGAATTAGTTAGGTACTCGGAAATTCTGTGGGAGACTTGATAAACTGGCCCTAAAGTTAAAGTATGTTTCGTGGTTAAAAAAGAGTCTCTCCAATATCCGAGCTGCCACAGTGGTGGCCTCACCAAGACAGATTGAGTGTGCAATAAACGGCATAAAATAAAGACAGGTAGCGACGTTATTAACTGGCGTGCAAGTCGCTGAAAAACCTGGAAAAAGGCCGTTCATCAGCCGAGTGGTGCCATTGCCATTCTACCCTGGTTCAAAGCTCTCTTCCGCGGTAACAAGTTTCCTTCGAAATACCCGGCTAACTGTTACGAACTTGGTCGTTCCCGACCGCGCGGGGGGGTTATGAGTAGAACTAAACAGTTGCAGCGGGAGTGCAACGAAGTGGAAACAGGGCGAGAGACCTTTGGAAACATACCTCGATATTGCTCCTGGCTTACTGCAGAACGGTGGAGAGCGAAACGTAAAATACTCCCGACGCCTGTATTGACGATGGAGAATTTCCAAACAATGAATAAGGCTTGTGTTGGTCTTACTGTCAGGGTGTTATTTTCAATAAGCCTGAATGTGTGGCGCCATAAAGGCTGCCTTTCTTAATCCTTTTAGTCTACCTTATTGCAAAGAGAAACATTGCAGTAATGGGAGAGAAACAATAATAAAGATTAGTAAAATTAATTGAAGTGAAGAAGAACGAGACTTTATCCGATTCTGGTTTCCTATTGGCAATAACGACCATGAAAAGAATAAAACGCTTAAACTCAATTTTTTTTTTTAAATTAACCTACGTCTCAAAGTAAATAAAAAAAAAATTACGTAAATTCAAAAATCGAAAGATAAAAAGAAAATTCGTACACAAAGGTTTATTGTTTCTGTATCAGAAAGCCCTTAAACGCATAAAGTTTAGGGCCCATTATCTAAATTTAAATACATAGGTGAAGTCA
The DNA here is from genome assembly GCA_030762985.1 of Adelphocoris suturalis. Taxonomy (NCBI): domain Eukaryota; kingdom Metazoa; phylum Arthropoda; class Insecta; order Hemiptera; family Miridae; genus Adelphocoris; species Adelphocoris suturalis. The sequence continues at coordinate 25,563,755 of CM061043.1, forward strand.
CCAAACATTTCAGGAACAGGTGCGAGTGTTAAATGTTTGAGGTAATTGTTTCTCTTAATTTTATTAAGATTTCCTTATGGAGTGCAAACGGATGAACGTACACCAGGGAGATCTCATTCAATTCATAGCAACAACAGCTATTAAAATCAGCTTTAAAAAACTACCTTTATATTCTGAATGTTTTTAGGGTTTTATTTTTTCACATTTCTACCATTTTTTGTTTGTGTTTAATACGGTGAGCAAACGGATTTTTTGGTTCATTATTGTCAATAATGAACCTTTGTAATCGACCAAGAAAAAAACAATTTTTAACCCCCTGAAAATTTTTTGGTTTACGTTTCATGATGCGTAGAATCCAAATATCGAAAAAAAAGAAAAAGAAAGAAAAAAAAAAAAAAAAAAAAAAACCGTCCGTCCGGCGTCCAGAGATTTTTTTTTTTTTTCAAAACTACAAGACCAAAATATATTTGAAACTTGGGTTAGAAGTCACATTTGGGGTCTAGATGACCCTAGAAGGCTCAATTTTATCAACCCTGAAGGAATTAGGGTCGAAAACTTTCAAGGTAACAGTAATGGTTTTTTGCTTGTCAATGATGAATATATTCCCAATGAATCGATTCGAAACCTCTGAGGCTAATTTCTTTCCTAATCGACTCACGATGCTGTTATTTAGATGGAGCTCCTTCGGGATACCTCGGAAACAATTACGAGGTACGGAGGCGCACTTCTCAGCTGAGGGGCCTCTGAACCTAAATTTTTTCTTACCTAACGATCTGTTCTTTGTTTATTTTAAAATTTATTTAATGTAAAGTGTAAAATTGCGAGATCCTGGAACTATGAAGGTGTGACATTTTTTGGGAGGCACGATGCGCCAATTTCTGATCATATATTATATAAAGGGTTTACTAATTATAGACCGACATAACACTTGATCTGCGTAGTAGGGCTATCTAACACGGAGCTAATAAACATTTGTGTAATAATTTGCAGCGTTTTTTAAATTTGATTTTTGGAAGTTAAGTATCTTGAAATGTTAACCAACAAATGTTTTGATGAGTGGGGGGGGGGGGGGGGGGGGGGGGGAGCTGAACATTTTATTTTTCTTGGTCGATTACAAATATCTATTATTTGGAAATAATAAACCAAAAAAAAATAAGGTTTAGAACCATCAGAATGATTTGCTTTTGGTACAATTTTAAATTTGGCTTTCTCTTGTGCTTGCGCTAGGTTCGTGTAGCAGATCAAGTGGGAGGGCTTAGAGCAGGTTCAGATTGCAATGGGAATGTGCGGGTTGGATCGAAACGTTTCCCTGTGAGTTCCATTGCTTTTGGACTAGTTGGACTAGTAGTAAAGGTACTTTATGCGTAAGCGCAAAGCAAATTTCCCTAACACTGCTTTTACTTTCAACATAATTATTAATATTTAAATCATATTCTCACAATATCTTCTAGTTATGCTTCTGCATAGCAATTTACAAATGCATTTATGTGACTTCAGCGTGTTGGGATTTCTCATTTTCGATCTAAGAATAGGATTCTGCGCTCCTGAAAAGTCACGACTATAATTTTCAGCTCCCAATGGTTTGGATATAAATACGATGGAAAGAAACTAAAATGTCGTCATAGGAGGAAAGCTTTGAGCCCCCCCCCCCCCCCCCCCCCCCTTCAGATGGACCCGGGAATGAGGTCTTCCCGTTTGCTGGACCTTCTCAAGTGTGGAAAATGTCTGCCAAGATCGCTTCTTCCAACATAAACGGCTCTTCCGACTTTTCCAAGACGAGGAATACGAGGAAAAATTGAATAAGGGGTTTCCTTTTTAACTGGAATCAATATTCATACATAATCGTTGTGAAACTCCGGGGGGTTGTGCACTTGGGGCGTTGAGGATGTCGAGCCACTAATAACGGAACTACTTAGCAAGTAAGCCATCCCTCCTCAAACTGTCTCTGTTAATTTAGACGCCGCTTCCAGCCGCAGCATTTTGTATTACCTTTTAGCCTGTCACTCGGGTAAATCTTTAGAAAGCCTAATGCTGCCAGGCATGCTTACATTAATCAGGCTCCGCTTTAGAGTTACGCCTTTCAACGTTTTACTCCAAGTTTAAGGATGCGGATTGATAAATCATTAACTACTAACTAGTCCCTTTGTGATCCTTTTGAGTTCAATGCTGACAATATTCTAAAAATATTTAACCGTGATGCTTGGCTTATTCAGTTAAGATTCATAACTACCTACCTACAGCATGAACCGTGAAATCGTTTTAAAGGCACCGTTCCAGAATTCATCTATTGTATGGAATGGCTCGGCTATTTAAGTTGAAGTGAATTGAAAGAGGATTCGTCTAGAAGGTGATTTGGTATATTACTTTTCAGCAATGAAACTTCAAAATAAAAAATGAAAAGTTTTTAATCCTCCCTCCCCTCCTCAAAATTGGTTGATTTTCGATTTAAGGTGCGTAGAATCCAAAATGCAAAGGTTTATTATTGCAAATAATAAAAACCAGGACAGAAAAAAAATCCAAACCTTTTGACATTAAAAATGTCTTTTTTGTTACGGAAATTTTGTTACGCAAAGAAAAAGACGTCACGCAACCAATAAACAAGTTAGGTGTTGTTTTCATTCGATTTTCACGTAAAACCAAGCCGTTGTCTGGGGAAATGAAACTTAGTTAGTTTTCACTGGACAAAAATCCTTCTCCACTCGTTCGAAAGCTCTCTATTTATCACGCATTTCTTTGGTACTTGATCTTCTATTCATGTCGCAGTTTTATATTTATTCATGTTATATATGGATATAGTAAACAAAGCCGCTTGTTTTGTTGTCACTTGGTTGAGAAGTTAATCTTGGTTATAGTAATTGTAGACGCGTACCATAACAGAAAATTATCTACCTGTGAATTCATATTCGTGGAAGAATTGGGCTTCGTCGAGACTGGCTTACAGCAAATTCAGTTTTTTTGTGTCAATAATTATTTTATGTTTTCTAATTGTTATTTTATTTAAAACAATAAACACATTGAAATTACGGAGACATTTGCAATGCCTGCCGCGCTTTTTTTCAAACTACTGAATCAAATTTTATGATACTTTCATAATCTTCCTTTCATAATATGATATTTTCTGTGTATTTAGATAGAAATGTACCCTACAGAAAACTCCCCCTGTGTATTTAGATAGGAAAGTACCCTAGTCCTCCCTGTGTATTTATGTTGGAAAACTGCCCCTTGTGTATTTATGTTGGAAAACTGCCCCCTATGTATTTAGCTCGGGAGGTTCCCCCGTTGTACCCTATAGTTACTAATACTCTCTTCCTTATAATTTCCCTAGGTCATTTTTACTTCATTACATACTACCCCTGTTATCAAGGTCATTTGCCTCCTTATACTTTCCCAAGGTCATATATAGGTCACTGAACTTCCCACACTTCAACCCCTATGCCAGAACCTACCTTTTATACCTACTCATATGGTCTCTAACTGTTGGCCGTGAATTCTTCAGTATCGCATTCGATCAAACCTGAAGGTTACTTAATATTGTGGTTTGAAATATGACATAATGCACATGATCCCATATGAATGATTTAATTCGATTCTTCGAATTCTTTAATTTCTTCTTCGCATTCTTCGAATTCGATTCTTGTCAAACAGCTAATAACAAAACACTATTCTTTCAAAAGTTGCCGGTACACTTACTTGCTGAATTTGAGCTTCTGAAGGATTTAAATGTTAGAAGGGGAAGAACTTTAACTTGATTGTGAATTGCAAAGCGCCTTTAGTATGCAGGATTAGATTTAACTTCAGTTAATTCGGCAGATCATTAGTTTTTATTTTTTTCGGTGTTTGCCTGTGCTTGTGTGATGCTTGACTATATGGCATTTCCGAAGTGATTTAGACGATTTGCACTTAGGTTCAGACCTTTTCCACATAGATCTCTTCCACTTAAGTTTAGACTATTTACACTTCGATTTAGACCTTTTCCACTTAGTTTAGACCTTTTCCACATAGATTTATTCTTTATATTTATCTCTCCTTTCATTAGGGAAGAAGTAAAAATAGGAGGACAATATTAGATACAGTAAGTACTTGTTTTCGAAAGATAGTTATGATTTTGAAAACTCGTTAGCATTAATCATTTCAGTTAGAATAGCAACATGAATAATTTTCTGTTCCATTTCCGATGAGTCGGAAAAAAATAAATTGATAGATTGAAAAAATAAATTAATAAAAACTATTAAAAAACCGAGTTTTAAAACTTGCGTTTAATTTTCATATACTTCAATAATTCTATTGCTTTTTCGATCAATTCATTATTTTAATGTACTGATGTAGTTTAAAACTTGCGTTTAATTTTCATATACTTCAATAATTCTATTGCTTTTTCGATCAATTCATTATTTTTTCTATTTAAAGTTCATTTTTTACAAGAAATATTGTTTTTAGGAGGAAAAATTCTAAACCTAACTGCAACAGCTCTAAAACATGAGTGTGAAAAGGTGTAAATCTATGTGGAAAAGGTCTAAATCTATGTAGAAATGGTTTAAACCTAAGTGGAAATGGTTTAAATCAATTCAGAAATGCAATAATAGACTGGTGATCTGCTTACAATTCACAATACAAAATTAACCTTGATTAATAATTTGCAGATTTTCAAACAATTTCTACCTTTAAATGACAAAGCCGAAACTTGAAGATAATTGTTCAATGGACTCATCGGTAGGTACTTGGGCCAAAAAATAAACGGGTGGTACCGCCTCCAAGTAATCTCGATGAACGTAATTCCGTAGCACTTTTTCCATACTAAACACTGCGCCAAGTTTGCAACCCTAATGTTATTGACCGTCCCTTCCATCTGCTAGGACACCTCCTGCCGTGAATCTTAAAATAATATTTTTTGATTATTCTCATAGTTTTCTGATTCGTAAAGACGTTTTCAGTTTGCCACTATTTATATTTTTGTCAGAGTTCTTGATTCTGGTCGATTACGTGACATCTCCTTAGTCTTTCGGGGTGTTGCAAAAGTAAAAAGGAATTAAGTAATGACAGTTTACATGTGATGATAATTAAAAGTTTTGCTCTACCAAATACAAATGAGCTACATCCTTGTGCTCTACATTGTTCTACCGGCTTGGAAAAAGCGTAATTATATTTTTCCGCTCCAGCACGCCTGTGGTGTTGTGAAGTCGATTCATAAAATGTACCGTAAATTAATATTCCCGTCAGATTATACAAATGTATAGGACGATGGGTTTACAGGCCGCAAAAAAACCTCGTCCCATCGTATTCATGATTATATTTTATAAGAAACGTTTTTATAAATGAGTCCGAAGTGTTTTCTATTCCATCGCATTCATACATGTTGACAGATACGATCTAATTCATTCGTTGCCTTTTTATATTCGATAAAACGGAGCTTGGGAACAAAAACTGCGGGTTCGCTCGGATGTTTGTGCTGGGGCTTATGAAAAATTGGTACAGGAGCTCCTCACCTTTATGAATATTACATATCCCAGTTTAATGTTATGGGGGTCGCATTGCAAATTCTTCGGGACAATCTCGTACTTTTGTGAGGCCTATGTGAAACGCTTGCCAGGTTGGGTATGGTTGGGTGGCTTCGTATCTACGTGTGTGTTCAACAATCTATAATAAAGGATTATATAAATTATTAAAACGAGTTAATTGAGGGGATTTAAGGAATATTAATTCATAAAATATTACGAGAACTTGTGAGAAGATGATGGGGCAATATTGTCTTGAAAGTAGAACCATGGAAATAAGTTATGCTTATTACTAGACGGCCACGTTTGCGCATGCGCGAAGACTACTTTTGATCAACGACTAATGAAATTCATGCAAACCGTCAAGACATAATTTTGGAGAAAACTTTTGTTTTCTCCTCTGTAATGTGAGCGTCCGCTACCAATAGGTAAACTCGAAAGCAAAAATTGTAATGCTGAACTTTTTCTCTTGATTTTTCTTGAAAACTGCTTTTGGTACTTAAATAAGTTAGGGAACTCCTAAATGAGAGAATATAGCGAAATTCTCACCTGAAAAATACCAATAATTTCTATACCTAACTGCAACAGCTCTAAACCATGAGTGGGAAAAGGTCTAAATCTATTGGAAAAGGTTTAAACCTAAATGAAAAAGGTCTAAACCTATGTATAAAAGGTTTAAACCTAAGTGGAAATGGTCTAAAACAATTCGGAAATGCAATAATAGACTGGTGATCTGCTTACAATTCACGATTCAAAATTACCCTTTGGTTGTCCGCTACCAATAGGTAAACTCGAAAGCGAAAATTGTAATGCTGAACATATTCTCTTGATTTTTCTTGAAAACTGCTTTTGGTTCTTGAATAAGTTAGGGAACTCCTAAATGAGAGAATATAGCGATATTCTCACCTAAAAAATACTAATAATTTACTTATTTACGTTAGGTTTGTTATTAAAATTTGATCGAAGCATCAAACAGTGAATCTAAATATGTAAAATTTCTGTAAAACACCGGGATTACGGGTACGAAAAAGTGAGTTTCATCTTATTTCGTTAGAAGAGAGATAAAGTAGTTTTGCATAAACTTTGAATATGATTCGTAACAGAGCCACATGAATTGATGTCACTGTTCAGTATAAACTGGTTAATACACTTTCAAAACTGTCATTACTCTCAACGGAGTTGGGGGACTCACAAAAATGTATATTAAGCGCAGCGCCCGAGGAAATTTATTACTGGTGTTTTATAAGGGGTTGAAAAGGATAACGGGCAGGCGGTAAAATGAAACCCCCCTCGACGAATTCGTGCAAAGTTTATTATGGAAAAGTTTTGTTTCAAAACCAGGCTACTCCCCTTTTCCTATTATGTACCTGCCGAACCATAATTTAGCTGTGCGGTCGGCAAATGATGCACATTTTAAACAGAGGGTGAACTGGTGAATGGGAAGTTTGGGGCTCGCTGGGAATGTTATTTTAAATCTTTTGTCATCCGAATAAATGTGTGGGAGAGAGCGTTGTAGAACATACGTATAAAATTACAAAGGATTATTTGCCAATGGAAAATACCCATGGGTCAGAAAATGTACATTGATTTTCATTTTTATACGGTTCCTACACCTGATGGATTCTGTTCTGCGCTACCAGTTGTATATGTTATCTCAGTTCAACCTGCGATCGACGCGTTTTGTTGTCTGGACTCAGTATGCGATCCCTCTTGGAAAATCGATAACTTGCTTAACGAAATGAGGGAAAAGCAGCGTCCTTCTATCCCTTTTCTCTACAATGAAAAACCGACGGCCGCTTAGAATTATAGATTCGCAACCCAAGAAGAATAAATTTCCTTTCTATGATTTTCTAAAACTCTCTAATTCGGAAGTTATCAGAGCGAAATCTATTCTACTCTCAGTCATATCAATAAAGTTTATGGAGTTTTATTCGTGAGTAAAAGATATTGAGATCCGTTGTCCTCATCAACTCTTCGTTTACAGATCAATACAATGAGCTCCGCGTCCAATGGTCCAATTTTGCTTGAATTTGGTGGTTAGAAGAGCGAATTTCACTCTCGTCAAAACATTCAAATCAACTAATGAAGTTTTACCTCTACAGATAAATCAGGTATCGAGGTTCGATGTTATTAACAAAGCGTTCACATCAATAGGGTCCTCATGCGCAAATGAAATACCCTAACACATGAATATAGCTCGGTGTAATGGTCCAATCTTGCTTGAGTCTGATGGTTAGTTGAGCGAAATACATTCTAGTCAAACCAAAAAGATCTAATGAAGTTTATTTTTGAGATACGGTTATCGAGGTTCGCTGTCCTTATAAAATCAGCGTTCACATCAGCAGGCTCTGCTTGCACGAATAAAATACCACAAAACATCAATATTGCGTGGTCTAATGGTCCGATCTTGCTTGAGTTTGATGGTTAGTTGAGTAAAATTCATTCTTTTCAAATCAATCAAATCTTATGAAGAAATGTTATTTCTTAGGTACCTATTGAGATTCGTTGTTCATATTTTGCGAAGACAGGTTCGTTATTATATAGGTAATCTACATAAAGGTAAATATTGAATTTCGATTATTTTGAGGACGAAAGCTTGTCGCATCCTCTAGAAGGTAGAAAAAAAATTACCTGGTTGGGAAGGGCGCGATAACGATCTGTAATTAATGAAAGTCGAACCAAGTTAACATCCTAGTGTTTCCTCGCGGTGTAATTGAACCGTATTATCTGGAGTCATCAGTCAAAGTCAAGGGACTGAATGGAAATGTCGGTGGTTGAGTGGAGGGGAGGGGGGGGGGGGGGGGTAGAGAGATAAAGGCCCCTGGCGAGCGGAGAGGCGTGAATAAAAATGACTGGACCGAATTTTTTCAACAAAGGCAGGAGATAATAGATATTTTTTGGCGAAGGGTTGCGCGTTAGGCTTCCATAGCTTCTCATGAGGATGGTGGTGTAGGGGCTGCAATTATTACACAAAGGTTTATTGTGTCTGTAAGGATTTAATTTTTTTTTTTTTTTGAGTCTACCTATAGGTAGCGGAAGCGTTATTTTCACTTTCGAGAGGTGAAGAGTTGATATATATATATATATTAAAATGCTGGATTCAACATTTTCACCAGCATGTTACGTTTTAGACTACGAACGAATGTAGGTAAGAACCAGGAGAGCGAAGGTCTTCAAACAGTGAAGACGTTGCACTGGTTTTGATAGTACAGATTTTTGACTGACCCCCAGGTCTAGAACATACCCATGTCAACAAATTTCTAATGTTAATTTGGTGGTAGAAGCGTTGGGGTAATAGGTATAACAGGTGTTTTTAGCGTTGTTCAGATCTTTGTCCAAGTCACGTGGAATAGGTACGTCAAACGTACAGGGAGTGGGTATGCAAAACCCGCACGATCGTTCGGTCTTGAAGGATAGGAAAACTCATAGCGCCGTGATTGCGGTGGCTCAATGCTTTCCATGAACAGCTGGATGAACCCCAAGTGCGCTGTTTTTCGAGAAGTAAAAGAGCAACATTGCCGTATTGCCATAAATACTTAATAGGGCTCAACATAGCAGAGCAACTTTCCAGGAATACTACCAGTGATGTGTTAGCAAGTGGTTAGACGCCATCAGCTTGCCATATTTTCTTGCCAGGATGGGCTAGAGGAAATAGCTGCAGCGAATGTCGTATTCACCTCCATCGGAGAGTAAACTCGTCTGCCAAGTGAAGTGGGCAGTATAGCTTCCTCACATATTGTAACATGGATGTATGCAATTAGTTGAAGAACAAAAAACGAGCCGAAAAAATTGAATGCAAAATAGAACAGCAATATATGTATGTAGACATGCTAACATACCCCGCATTCCTCGAAATTTTCATAAAAATTGCGTTATTTCAATCGTTATTACTCAACGCATGCGCACAGACTACTATTAATCCAATGTCAATCAACTTGATAAGGCATAATTTAGGCACGATCCCGAGTTATTAGAACGGAATCGGACCAATACATGATGAGAAACTGACGTTGTGAGAAATCCATGTTGGAGCATGCCCACAGTTTACTATTCTTCTGACGGCAATGAAGGTCATAGGGGACTTTCAAGGAGCTAATCCACAGAATCTCTGAACATTTTATCAAAATCCGACTGAAACCTATTGGAAGTTCTTTTTATGTTGAGTTGTCAACCGACATCTCCAGTTATGTTTGTTGTAATTTTCATATTGTGCCCGTTGGCAATCTTAACATTTATTCTCTCTTATAAAATATTATTATACTATAATACAAGTGCGATTTATAAAAATAAAATATTTCCCATTCTCAAACTTTCATCAAAACAGAGATTATTACAGAAACACAGACACGAAACCAAAAATTAATCACCAAGCTCTGAAACGTAAAAAGCAAGTGGAAATTTCGTTTTTGGAAGACAAACCTGTTCTTATTTTCAGTAGTGAGGAAGCAATGGTTTTTTGTTCTCGCAAAATCTTTTGTATTTCTCTAAATTCGCATCTCAATGGGTAATCCACTTCAGTGACTACCTTTACAGCCTAGGTAAGGACTCTGGGAAAACTAGTTTTTTTTCTGTGTCATTATTTTTAGAAAAAGGTACGGTCCGAACAGTTCGTCCTTTCCCAGACATTCGTTCAACTATCTCCCCAGAAACGAATTCTGGTAAAAGGTCTTTTCACCAGTGTCCCACTTTCAAAAATTTCAACTTTTTTGAAGAAGTTTAGTTGAAAAAGGCCTAGACCTAGGGTGGGCACCATGGGTACCTTGCCAGCAATACTTTGGCTTTATGCGGACAACATGACACACATTGTCGGGAAAGTGTCCTCTTTTACAAGTCCCGGTAGAATGGGTCAAGGAAGCGCAAATTTCGATGTCTAGGAAACGCAAACTTCACTGTGCACAATGCGCGAGTCCGATGTTGATAAAATGTAGACCTGTATTATCGACGTTTGCCTAGCTGCACGTTGAATTCTATGCCTCTAGCTCGACGTTGTTTGAAAGTTTTAAAATCCCCAAATTGTTTTTAAATATTCTCTAGGTGAAAGTGAACCTTAATCTTAATATATACGTTCAAAAGTCGCCAGTCTGAGAAAAAAGCCTAAAGTCCCAAAATTTGTTTACTGCGAAAAGTTATTGTGAAGATTTTTACTTGACAACAATAGTATTTCATAAACTATAAATAATAAATTCAAGAAAGGCTAGTTATAGAATATTGTCAAAGCGGAGAGAATTTGAGAACGTCATGATGGATAAACAACTGAGTTGAGCAGTGATATTAATGATTTTTGTTACTCATCACTTTTATGTTATAGGTTTGTTTCAGCCCGGGCAGAGAACCTGAATGAAATACTACAAGTTCAGTGTAAAAATCCAGGTAGAGGGGATGAGTTCACGAATATTTCAGATCTTGAACTGAACCGCTGGAACGCTATTTGTCCTCAAGCTCAGCGGTCAGACACGGTTGTAGTAAAGAAAAATAATTTTTTCCTGCAAGTCAAACTGAAATTTCTGTTTCCTGCAAGTCGCAGAGCAGTCGATTGTGAAAGAGATTTCTCTTCTCTAGAAATTACTCCTCGTTCTCGGAGCTACTTCTCAAATCTCACTCTCCCCGTCTCAATTCTACCTCCTCTCTTCCAAGGAGTCACCTACCAATTTGTTAATTAGATCCTAAACAAGATCCATCCTTTGGAAAAAATACATAAGAGGCAGAGTACCAGACTCGTAACGCGAGAAAAGGTTTTACGTCTTAGCGAGGTTTTCTTTTTAGTTTTTTAAAATGTTTTTAGTTTTAACACAACCCTACTTCAGTTTTGGATCAAGAAGTTCATGATCCAGCTCAAGAACTCAGGTAACTGCAACACTGCAGCGTCACACACGCTGGAAAGTCACAGTAGCTGCGCAGAACGCCTGCACACAAGTACACGACGAAACCTACAAGCGCACGCGCGTGTGCTGGAACAAACCTTTTATATTTCTTGTTTCAATAAGTAAACTACACTTCCGATCCAGCTCGGTTGAAGTTTTTTGTCATTTTATTGATTTTAATTTTGTATTAAATGGTAATTAGTATTATATTGAAATATTAGCTCACCTGCTGGGTTCCCGAACCCTTTGGCGTACTCCTCCCAGTCTCTGTTGAATTGGACGGTGCCGTCCTTCCTTTTCTGGATGACCGTCCAACCATCGTCGCAAGAGACGAGGCGGGGTTCATCGTCAAGCTCGACCATTTCCAGCTTCTTCCCTTTGACTCCTCGGCAATCTGCGACATATGGGAATATCTACATTAGCAGTGATGGCTATAAAAGGTAAAGGGTACTATGCAATACCAATGGAAAACAAACCAAAATTTTTGGATGGAAATTTATTCTCTATTGGACATTAATTTCTGTGGGTAATTTTAACCATGAAACTTATAAAAAGGGTGTTCTCAAAGGGTACTTCTCAGTACTTGCACCTGAACCCAAACCTCTTTTCTGTCAAGCTCTTTATTGGTTTCGCCCACGATATAGATCTCCCGAAAAATGCCGCCTAGCTGTGGCGCCTGCGTTACTCCAACAACCTTTTACATGTTTGATATTATGACTTTGGTAATAGTATTGTCGAGGTCGAACTACTGTGTCGTACCAAGAATGTCAGTTACCAGTTGCAATTACTGAGGTAAAAGTTTACATCTATGGTTCAAGTCCCAAAAATGAAAGATTTACCTCACGCCCTCTAGAAGACATCAAATATTATTACTTTTTATAGTTTCCAAGTACAAAGTTTGTTTCGGTATACAACGGTATAACACAATTTCTAACATTTTCAGCAAAGAGGAACATCAGGAGTTCAGTAACGTTGTATGATGAAAAATGTTCAGCTGAAGAAGAAAATGATTCTACCAAGACATCGACCAGTAGTAAATTCACATTATATCTAAATTTATTGTTTGTTAATTCGTATCTCTCTTTCATCAACTATACATATTTTGGATAAAATATTTGCTTTTTTTTTCAGGTAAATATCTTTTAGACGTATATCTCAAAAACAAATAAATTTCAACTCTTTACTCCTTCAGCCAGCAAACCATCTATTGGTGGTAGAGGAAAACGGTTGACTGGATGGATCCACCACGTTGAAACACCAACAGTCCGCCTAAAATCCAGAGAAAATATAGTTCTATGTGTATCTGTGCCATTTTCAACTAAGTAAACGCACACGACAAAAATATTGGTTAAGCTATATTGATATGGAATTATGTAGTGTTTGTAGTGTGAAATGATATCATAAGGTACGTATGAACAATATGAGGTTCCTCACGGTTTCCGGTCCCTTCATTGTTTCTGGAATATTCAGCGAATGACTATTCATATAAAAATTGATAACTTTTATGAGCCCGTTCCACCACTGTGGATGACACATTAATCTAGTATTAATCCACTTATCTCGCTCCTATTATTGAGGGATAACTTCCGACTCTGGTTTATCTCTCCTTTAGCCCTGTACGGTGGAACCGACCAAAAGCAAATACAGCTAAGTACAGTTGATTCTTCATTTACGAATTTGTTATATACCTACAAGGGCTCCTTTTAAAGTATCTACATTTCTACAGTCCTACTTACAGTTCCCTCCCGCTCAAGTTATTCTCTCTGCAAAGCGTCCTTAACCCTCGTTTGAAAACTTCGACACAATGCCTCTAGGTTCTTCCCACAAAAGGACGCTTCAAATCTGTGGGAAGAACCTTTTGTCCTATTTGAGACAGGGAGGGAGCGCGGAGTTTCTTGAAGTAATGAAATAGTAAAGTCGAACAGCCCTCTCCAAAGCTTACAAGGCGCTTCTCCCACATCTCCATCGGTGTTTCATTCGTTACTACTTATTTAAGGTGAAGAATTGGTGGAGATAGGCCGTCACTTAGTGGGAAAGGACGGCGAAGGGAGGTTGGATTTCAAATAAATAAACCAGGCGTTGCTTGGGCTCCGGCCGGTTATCTTCCTGGCTACAGGGAATGGCTCTTTTGGGGCTGAGTGCGTACTATTGTGAAGTCCGGATCGATGAGTGAATTCATTGACCCGTGGGCAAAATAAAGCGAATGATTTGGATACAAATTTTATGCAAATCTACAGCCTACACAGTTTTTGGATGGATGACCGGATTATTTGAGAGCAAACTCAACGATTGGCCTTAAGTTAAAAATCATTAAAAATTTTAGTAATTCTCCACTTTTTACTTCTAGCCATTTTTCCAGATGTTTGACCACTTTGTGAGCAAAACACTGCTAATGCAAACAAACATGTATGTCAAAACTATAAATCGAGAAGGGTTTGAATTATCGACGCGCGGTTGGTCTCATTCGATTCAGCATAGGAAATATATAATCACATAAAAATAACATGACATTTGAAACGACGCCAACTCACTCTAGTGGATGTTTGGGAAGGTAGATCTGTTTGTAGCTATTTCTGTTTGTACCCAGTATATTCGTTACGCACGTATTCATTTTATACTTTTACAGGAGAATGTATTTCATCCAAAGAAGTTTACACCACCCGCACTCACCTTGAATGATTAGATATTTTCTATGATTTTTCAAAGTTTCGTGCAACGGACGTCAAAGCGCCCAGTGTGGCATTACCGGTATACGAAATTTACCGCATTTATTCGTATTTATTTTTTATTATTGTATGTGCAAATTTTCATAAATTATCATATTACATTGTTTTGAAACTTGAGCACTTTGTGTGCAAAGAAATGTGTTAAATAACAAATTTTATACAAAACAACTCGTTCTAAATAATATTCTGCAATTCAAAAAGCGGTTTTGCGGTTTTTATAGATTTTTTTTAGTTCATAATACTGAAATTTATGTACATTTTCTGCATTATTGTTCCCAAAAAAAGTTGTCCAACGAACTCATTCTTTCTTTTGGCACACTTAATTTTTTAGGCGAAAGAACGGAATCTCAATCTTAAGAAGATTTATATAAGATATATAAGAATATAATACATATAAGATAAAATCATATTTTATATATATATATCCCTGTCAACAAGCCATCCAATCACCCAAACAATTTATACATTATTTTTTCATTTTCATTTTCAACTTCTAACTTGTGAACAAGATCAATATTCGAAGTATCAAAAACATCTTTTTTCTTTCTTCGTTTATCTATTATTCTTACAAAACAAAGTACATATATATATATAAGAAAATGCGCCACAATTCAGGATGACCCAAAAAGGATTTCCATGAAGAAAAATTTGAAAAATTGTTGGAGCCATTGCAATATCTTCATTTTTTGTGTGAAAATTCACTAAAATAAAATTTTCAAGAACCTAGATGTCTAAAAGTGTTGAAGCCATTGCCATACCTACTTAATTTTCTATGGAGATTCGTTATAAAGTGAGTGAGTGATTACATTCAGAATATAAACAACTGTATCGTTTCAGCGAAGAAATCCCCAAAGAGCGTATTCGTTTACCTCAGCCGGTAGAATATATGGCGACATTCGAGAGGAACGATAATGGTTGTAAATGGGTTTTAGCTTAATAGTCCTCTACAAATATGAGCCCTAGAACGCATCAAGTTCCGGGTACGGTACCGCTTCAAAGACAACGTTAACTTTTGTCGGGCTTAGGGCTGACTCGAGTTAAGGGGATTGAATACCGTTCCCGCTCTAACGCTAGATATACGGGGAAAATGGAATTCGCGGGTTGTCTGGGCAAAGTGGGTTCATTAGGCCACATGTGTATCGCGGTTTGACAGCGTTCCTCCTTTGCTATTGGATTCATCCCTAATATCTGGTTACAAGGGGTTTCTCGAACGCGGGTGCGGTTGACGGAGCACGGAATTGTGCGTGCTTCACATAGAGCGGCTGTCGCATCATAGGAATGAACGATTCGTGCCATAAAACCAGCTATCAATCTATATAGCCAACTTCAGTAAAAAGGATGTTTTCCATTTCTCTCGTATGGGGACATTGACTGGACAGTGAACTGTACAGTAGATGGACGCTACCCATTTCTACAAAAATTCGCTAAAAACAAATCTGTTTCATAAATCAAAGTACACAATCTTAGATTTTAATGTTGTATATATAAAGGGTGTTCCCAAAAACGTCCCCCCCCCCCCCTACTAAAATCGTTTATAATGGGGGGGTCAAAAAAATAATTTTGTTGTTGTCAATCTTGATGGTTTTTGTAAGGATCTCAAATATGATAAAATTGCGCATTTCGCACGTGCGCTATATTTACTTCGTTATTTTAAAATGGGAACCCCCATTTTTTTTATTGCAGATTTGAACTTCAAGTGAAATTTCATGAAGAAATGACCCATCACTCTATTTGCAAACGGGCGCAATTCCGCTCTGAAAGCGCAATAAATGTGAAATACTGATTTTTTTGAAAATATTCAATTGCCACATGCAATACATTTGGAGTATTTTTTCGTGCTGAACCCTTTAATGATGTTCATTTATTGATATTTGCAACACCAACTTGGGGAAAACACCGAAAACCCTACATTTTAGTACGCTGTATGAAAATGTGCGCAATTTTGGTCAATTTTTCGGTGTTTTCCCGGACAAAGTTTCAATAAAAGCGCTCCCCAACGAGAAAAGCTACAATATTTTTCTGAACTGCTACTTATTCTTCACAAAGTAACACTTGTTTCCATTGGGATATTGAGTGGTAGAAACCAGTTTCGTGGAAATAATTTCGTTGCTCCTATGGAAGTTTCAACCACGTCCGAAGAAATGCTCTTTAGAACTCGAAATGTTCAGATTGAAAGCGTAGACGTAGCGATTAAAGTCGAGAGAACAAGTTTCTGAAGAGAGCAAGTGGTACATCGAGTCACCCCCTCTCCCCCACCTTACAACATAATCTCCGTAAAAACGGAAACCATTATCAATACAAAGGTCTTTCTACTGCCTTTTCGAAAGGTATATGTGCAGAAAACACTTCGTGTGGAAAAGCGGCTGTGCGGATCGTGAGTCCGTTCTGGGGGTTGAAGGGCAATAAGGGGGTGGTTTTCAGGCATAACCCCGCTTCGTTCATAGCCGTCCGCTTTGCTTTATCAAGTGGGAGAATCGATAGTCTCTTGAAAGCAATTGATCCCGATCCAAGCATTGAAGTCCGGCAACCAGAACCACGTCTCGGCGTCTTGGCCCTGATTCCGAGATGGGAGACCTTACAATTGAGTCTGAGAGTACAATTTACCGTTTCCATCGTGTTCTGTGCTTTACACGATGTGGCTTCGCAATAGAGATCAAATTCTTTATAGTCTTGAAACTATCTCATCCCATCATCGAGGGGTCTCATTGTTACTTATTAATAAAGGTTTCAGATGCTAATAAAGTTAAAAACTTGGAACTGCTGAAATGGAAGTATTGTGGTTTTATTGTTTGTTCAAGGTGGATATGACGAGATTATTATACATTTAGAAAGTTTTTGATCTAGTGTTTAGTCCATGGGGTGGTATGCTAAATAATAATATGAATAATTGAAGTACAAGAAGCCTCCATAACCATCACTATTAAAGACGAAATACGAGTAGTACGTACAATAATACGTAGTAAGTAATAGAGTAGTAATTACACAAACTGACACAGAGTAAGTGGGTGCTCACGAAGTTAGAGATAATGTACACATTTCCGCTACCAAACTCGATTTTTAATGATTTGACAATGACTGACGTCAGTGACGACGACGATGACGTCGTCAAGAAGAACTAACGCTTTTATAGTGGTTTCAGTAATTCTGTGTGCCGAAAACGATTGAAAATGATACCAAACTCAATTTTCGGTTGATTTGACGACGATCATCGTCGTCAAAGACAATTTTTTAAGCTTTATCAGTGGTTTTAGTCGATTCTGTGTGCCCAAAACTATTGAATACGATACCAAACTCGATTTTCGGTTAACTTGACGTCGATCGACAATTTCCTGTCGTCGGATCGAAACCAAAAACTATAAATTCCGATGTCAAAAGAGTCTACCTACCAAATTTCAAGTTGATAGCTCCACAATAGCCGAGTCGAAGTAGAAACTCACTTCGTTCGTCAAATAATTTCCAAGAAACACCGATTAAGAACTCCAGAAAACTGTTTAGTATTTCAAACTCATTAAATTCGTTCACTGTTACCACAACTGACTCTCTGTTTATACGTAACTTTGAGTTTCCGTTGTTTTATTTTGGGGTTTTTCGAATAAATATTTATTTAACCTAATTTTTCTCCTAATAATCTCGATTAGCTCAATGAAAAACTAATCAGTCGGATTCACCATCAGCAAGGTGTTTGTATCTACCAGCGATGCTTGAACGCACCAAATAAATGAATATCGTACTTCTATAATACTTCTCGAATTATTTATTATATTGGGTATATTTTCAAAAGGTGAACATTGAAAACTAGTCGCTCAACCACCGGAAACGCATTTATTATCATTTTTACCCAATCGTCAGTTTTTTCTCGATTGAGAACCTATTTTCTACGTGACCTGTCAAAATGTAACGTATAACGGTGAAACACCGTGGGGAACTTTTTTGAAATAAGAGTCTTGGTCACTATTTGGAACTTTTGGCTCCACCTACTTTTCGAGGAATGAACGATGGAAAAGTTGATATTTTCAGCCCCTTTTTTTCTCTTCTGCCCGTAACTAACTAACTTGCCGGCAGGGGAGAGAAGCGGCATCGGAAATATTGCACGTTACCGAATCCAAGAGTTTCCTCGCTTCCTTTGCACAACAGTTCCCCAAACTTTACCTAAATCAATTTTTTCCATTTCAGACGAAAACGAAGGCCAGGCACCTTTTCCCACGTATGAGCCAGGTTATAGGAATTCACGCTTTTGGAATTTCACCAATGTTGTATTGTTAGAAAGTATCGAATCGCAAACAAAATTTCTTGCAAAACTTGGAACGTCCTCGCAAATGAGCTAAATCGATAAATATTGATGGCTTCGTACATTAAAACTTGTAGATAAGTTACTGATATGATATCGCTGATTAGTTAGGATAAGAGAGTAGCTGAAAAGATTGTGTTACTGGCCTCTTACCCTGCAGTTTAACCAATCACTTGCAAAATGGGCATGTTGTTAAATTTAAATGCACATATACATTACGGTTTCCATTGTATTTAGCGATTAAAGACTTAAATTCGTTACTATTTTGATAACGACCATGACACATTATTTTCATTGTTAACTTTATCAAGAATATGGGGAGGAAATGTATACTGTTTTTTATATTTAAGAAAATTAAAGTGACTATTGCTTATTACTGATTCCTTAACTAAATATCTAATTTATTGTACCATAGGACTTCCTAGCAGTATTATAATCTTGGTTACGAATCGTTGTATGGTGAATGGCTTGTTCCTTCGAGGTCTTTGAATCGATCAGCGGTATTGGTGTTGTGTTTACAAGTTATATATGATTCTTATCGTGTCTCAACAACTAACGACCTAAACTATACTACGTAGTACTTAACTCTATCGTTTTAAAAATTAAATTAATTAAATGGATTCAGTAAAAAAATTATGATTGTCGTTTTCCAAAAATGGAAAATACCTAGAATGTTGGGTGATTTTGTGAAGAGGTCCAGTTTATACGGTCACAGGTGAAAGGGTACTCAAATCCGATTGGCAGAAAAAGTGAAGGGCGGTGATGTGGTGGGAGGTTTGAGGCAACCGGTAAAGTGAAACACAAAGTGAAAGGAATCCAAACAGGAGCGAGAGTAACACAAAAGGATGGGGACAAGAATGACAATAGAACATAATGAAGGAATATTCGTAGGTATCTGATATCAGAAAAGTTGATACTACATCATCTAGGGATTGCATCTAAAATTCATCAATCTATCATCAAAACTTTCATATTTTTGTGAAAATTTTGTTTCCGAATCCATTTTGATTCAAAATGAGTTTCCTAGATAGGGGGTGATGTAATACGTTCTTGATAATGTAATCGAAATTGGTGAAAAACAGTAGAAATTGAGGTATTCACAAGAACTTGAAGATGCGCATCGCTGAGACCACCTTTCAGCAGCGATGAAATTCAAGTCAAACAACCCTGAAAATTACATCGAAATCGAACTGCAAGAAAATATACCTATTTAGTTTTGCCCGTTACAAGGATTAGTGGACACTCAAACTGATTGACGGATAGGCCAGAAAGAAAATTGTTCAGGATGGTCTGAAATAGAAAATCCGAATAGAAATGTTTATACATTTTTCTGCTACTTACCATAAGTGAGTGCTACCTTGGTGGACTCGAAAACCAAAACGAAAACGCAAAAACGAGCTAAATAAAATTCTTAGTTCTTCCATTTCGATTTGACGCAGTGTGCCGACCCCGGTTGTATTATAGAACAATGAGCGCCACAAAGACTCGCCCAATGGCGTCGTATTGCGGAATTGGGGATCTCAAACGTTCACGACCAGCAGCACTAGAGTCCGAAGTTGAGTACGGTAGCTACATTGAGTGCCCCATCCACGGAGTCACCCCCCGGGAAAAAAGGGATTTTTCCTCTCTGAAGAGGGAGACTTATTTTTTACGTTGATAAAGTTCGAAAGAGGGCACTTTAGACGTTTGACCTGGAAGTGTACAGAAAGCGGTTGAGAGTAAAGGCAGTACATCTTCGAGGCTTTTCATTTTTTATTTTAAGTTCTCTCAAATACTTACATAAACTTTATAGTTTCCACGAATAAGTGACATTCCACGCTCGCTGGTGTCGGCTCTTGAGCGTAATCGTACGATTCGAAGTGTCTCGTACTTTTCTGATAACCTCTTCAGATTTAGAGAATTGTGAGACACCAGGTTGAGCGTATCTTCAATAAAAGAGCTGCCTACATACTTGATAAGAGTTTGTTCACATCCCATGTGGTTAATAAAGAGTTTTAAACATGGCCATTTTCCTTTTACATGTAGTACCTATTTACCTATACATATCTTCTATCTCCTGTCATCAGCCTATCCAGGCCTATCAGCATATTAAAATTTGCATCTACTTATTTAGTTTTTGTTCAAATACCTACTGCAAATAAAAAATTGTTATCGATGCCTTAATCGGAACGGTCCTTTCTTACTATAGGTAGAGTTTTGAAACGTATTTATGTATTTTTAGATTCCATACCGGCTAGACTGAATTCTAAGCACTTTTCCCCAACATGATCAGCGAGCTCCTGGCCAGGTTTCAAACTATATTACAATCCCCTAAGCTTTCCATAACATCTTGAATCAGCAAAAGCCTAACAAGGTCGGCCGTGTAAACCACACTGTACTGAGAGATTCAATTTCCACTGCATAAACAACTTACTTCATTGAATGATTGCGAAGTATTGAGTGCTGGAAAGGATTTAACGCCACTAATGCAACAACTCCAAAGTTATTTCTGTCCTTTGCGCCAAACATATTTGATTAGCTTATCAAAGTTATCCTATATGGCCGGGTGGTCTAAAATGCTGTCTGAAGCCATTCGGTTGAGCGGGGGTCCCGGGTTCTACCCCAGGCTGTTACAAAATTTACCACGCATTAATTGCCAGATTTATTCCAGGAAAAATGAACAGTAAATTGAGATACCCTTCAATGGGTTACCTCAAAGAAACGAAATTGATTAGCGTAAAAAGGTTTTTTTTCGCGGTAACGTGAACGCAATACCAAATATTTACAGTCCAGAACGTTAACACAAATGTAATTAAACCATATTTTGCTTCATCAAAATTTGGGAGGTTTATAACAGGGTCAGTGAAGAACCACCATTAGGTAGGCACTAGATTAGCTGTTTACTGCATAGCCAGTATGCATCATCATATTCATCATACTTATTTGAATGATGGAAGAGGTTCTGAGTCGGTCAACATATAATTCACATCTACAGAGTTGTGAGGAATACCCACGACGTCACTGTGATCAATATGGTGATGATAGCAAGAAATTAACCTTGTGGTTAGTAGACGGAAAATTTACACAAGGTTGTGTTGCGAGTTTGAATCCAGCACTTCTTGAGCTCAATACGTTGGTCGAATCACTAAAAATGGCAAAACGACTAAAAATGGTTAAAATTATAATCTTTTTTAGGTGAATGTTACTGAAATAAAGTTAACCAACTATAACTACTACATTTAAAAATGTATACATAAGATAAAGAAAGCCGAGCAATGTATTAAATTGTCATCAATATGTGCGAAAAATTCGATAAAAACTGTAAACAAGCTAAAACTTCAAAATCTGTTTTTAAAGAGCACATTTTTATTTAAAATAACTTTTTTTAAAGTTATAGTAAACAATTTTTTTACACTTAGGTTATTCAAATTTCAAAACAATTTAACATAAATATAATATGATCAATTACCAAAATTGATTCATATGATCATGTTGCATGACTGGAACTTTTTTTTTTTTTTTTAATAGCGAATTTTTGTGAAAAATGAAGCTATCGCAACTCGCAACGGCTCGGAGAATTTTAAAATCAAATTTTTTGAAAAATTTCTTCATTGAAATCCGTTTTTAGGCATTTTGAAAAAAATCCTAAATAGTAAAGATATATATATATATATATATATATATATATATATATATATATATATATATATATATATATATATATATATATATATCATTCCAGACGATAACTCTCCTTAGGATTGAGATAAAAATAGCGTTCTTGCGCCAAAAAATCAAGCTTTCCAAACGAAATCGTGAGTTTGTTGGCCAACAATTTTTGAGCACATTATATTGGTCTAATTTCCAAAATATATACTTAAAAAATCATTAAAAATTGATAAAAACGACGAAAAATTGTCAAATTTATAATGTTTTGCAGAATTTTAGTCAAAACTAAATTGTCAACAATTAACTGGGACATTAAAAATTTTTGCTCAAAATTATGCTAAAAAACGTACTTTAATTTCATAAATATTTGCTAAAAACTCTAGAAAAACTGACAAAAAAAGCTAAAAAACCAAAATCTCTTTTGAATCCGCCGAATTTTATTTAGAATGAGGTTTTTTGCAATAAAATTGGTTTTTAACAATTTCTTTCTACTGACATAGCTTCAATTTGAATACAATTTTAACATGTTATGATACGATAGATAGTTCATGAAAATCGATCATGCTGCATGACTGGAACTTTTTTGCTATCTTGATGAGCTAGTGAAGTGAGCGGACATAACTAGTTTGTTTATAAACTATATTTACGTGTATTCATCCATATTCGTCGCAAATTACGGATTGCCACCTTTTTTCCTTTCTATAATTTTTCTGTGCTTCATCTTTAGCTTTGGCTTTGCCCTAACCGCAGACCCTTTTGTGTAAAAAAAATTTCTTCAAGTACCAAATATCGAAGAGTAATTATTAACTAATAACAACATGGGATTAGAAGAGGAAACAATAATTTTGCTCAGTTCATCACCGAAAAATGTACTTGCTACATATTTGGTTGAGCACTTCATTAACGATGATAGAAACATACCTTCTACGCAGCTTTAAGTAAAGTTCAGGCCGAGGAGGAGCTGCTTTGCTCATTTTATTTATATGTTTTGTTAATAAACGCCATTTATTATCCAAATAACATGTGTTTGTTTTCATCTCTACGGACCATTCTGGCCTGGTTTATTATTCAATTACAAACCGCTCCTTCAATTTCACCGCAACTCAATGCATTTTTGACCGACCTTGTTTTGAATAAAATACTTGGCAGAGCAGGAAAAAATAAAATATTTTCGAGGAAGGATTATTTTTAACGGCAGCACGGTTATTAATTTTATTAATACTATTAATTAATTGAACTATTGCATCACGAAACAATGTTTAATCTACTCAGGTGGACAAGTTTAGAGCCATGTAAATTAGGATGGGGAGAGATCACGGATTGGACTGGGTTCTTTTAGTTCGTAGTACAGCTTGAAAGCTCAGAGAAACTGAAAAACGTTTTAAATTTTCTATTCGGTTTACATTCTGTGGCCATCTAACCCTGTATTGTGAACAAGGCTTGTGGGCAACTTCAAGAGTTATAACTGGCTCCGTCCTCCATGTGCATGCGCAGAGTGGTCTGATGTGTTCTGCAGAACTGATTGAACCAAAGTAAAATTGATTTCTCTCATTTCCTTCAAGTTCTTAAGACACCTGGGATTATTTGGATTAGGCTCGAGATAACCCATCTTTAACTTCAGCGTCATGGTAGTTGACCATGCGCAAAAGTGAGTGCATAAGTATAACGTTTCTTTATTTGGACAGTTCAAATCCAAGACTTTACAAAAAAAAGCCTTTCTGTCCTTAAATTGGTTTTTTATTATCTCCAACGTTTCTCCCCAGGAACTGGGGCTTCTTCAGGGAGACTGAATTCGAAACATCAAATTCAAAATTTGTAAAATAAATATACTTATTGTTTTATATGATAAAAAATTCTGGTTCAGAAATTCAGTTTAAGAAAATCAAAGTCTAAAAAAATTTACTTTCTTAAACTGAATTTCTGAATTCGATTTTCTTATCACATAACACGATAAGTAGGTATGTTTATTTAAGAAATTTTGAAATTTTGAATTAATTTTTTTAATTTGTAAAATAAATATACTTATTGTTTTATATGATAAAAAATTCTGGTTCAGAAATTCAGTTTAAGAAAATCAAAGTTTAAGAAAATTTGACTTTCATAAACTGAATTTCTGAATTCGATTTTCTTGTCACATAAAACGATAAGTAGGTATTTATTTAAGAAATTTTGAATTTGATATTTCAAATTTAGTCTCCCTGTAGAAGCCCCAGTTCCTGGGGAGAAACGTTGGAGATAATAAAAAACCAATTTAAGGACAGAAAGGCTTTTTTTTGTAAAGTCTTGTATAAGTATATGCATCACGCATAAATTCCAAGATTTTCATAAAATTTTTGGATTTTACTAGGTGAGAAACTTTACACGTAAGCAGTTTACCTGTGCCTGTTTATCTCGCACAATCTTCAGCCAGTTCCGCTCATATTTGGACAGTAAGGCAACTTTCGTAACGGTGGTGTAAACATTTCATTGAATTCAGATTAGTGTTAACACCTATGTATGCGCGAACTTTTTTTTTTTTTGCAATGAAGAAATACAAGAAATTACCCAAAAAAGTTGGTGGTCGAACTATTAATGGATCTATATGAATTTAGTCGCTACTTACATCCATGTATGCTCCCAATATTACTACGTATGTACCATATATCCCCAGGGGGAGGGAGAGGTAGGGTACGTATGTACCTCTTTTTGACTTCAAACCCCAAGTAAGATTTTTTTAATCCCACCCTTTCAAAATTAAAGACTCTAATCTCTTCTTCTCTGTAACACTCGCTTAATTTTATGATTTAATTTTACAACTAATCGAATTTTTCATAATTTAAATTTTAGCGTTTACACGTGTATTGGTGTAAATTGGGATACCCGTTAAATAAATAATTAAACACATTATCATGATCTGGATATCATAAACATGTCGAAAATACTAGGAAGCTTTTCCGCCATATTTGATAATTACAAGACTTTGCAAAAAAGGCCTTTCTGTAAATTGTTTTTTTAAATATTTGATTAACGCCGTTTTGTTAGTCTCTTGTTCGCAGATAAAGCGGAATTTCTTATTATACTGATGACCGCTGAAGAAAAAAAAAAAAAAAAATTGCTTTGACTACCTTTACTTTGGGATACGAATAATTAGTAATTTCGGTTAGGAGGGAGCAAAAAATAAAGATAAAACTTCTGTCTTAACAACACTTTAATCGAGGTCCAGCCATAAAAATGAGAGAATTATGTACCTACTGATCAAAGTCAAGCAAATCAAAGGGATTTTTTTAATATCTGAATCCTGTATCCTTGTATCGGACTCCTGAACGCTTCGCTAAATATTTTTAATTAAAATTGGGTTACTGATAGGCAATAAGGGATCGTCCAGTGTTTCAGTTGTTATCTAAAATGTAAATATTTGGGTAAAACTAATTTATTTGATAGGCTTTGATGAGTTTTTTGACAAGACTGTTTCACTGCAATCATGGAATGGATCATTTTTCAATGGGGCTACGAACTTGAGAAGCTCGAGATAGAGCGCAGCACGTAAACAATGACCTTACCGATTCGCTGCCCTTTTGTTGCCTATAAGAGCAGTCGTGATGGACACAAGTTGTTGTTGTTGTTTTGTTGGTGTGATTCTTTATTATAATAATTTATTTATAAATAATATAATTTTGATTTTTGAAAAGGACTGATGAGGTTGGTGGCGCGGGGAAAGAATTGTAGAGCGAAAAGGGGCAACGCAAGGTACCGACAAGGGAAAAATCATGTCAACGTTCCTTTAGGGCACTGCCGCCCTAGCGCTCCTAGCGGTGCACCTTGTTAGTTCGGAGCCCCATTACATAGGTACTGAAACCATATATTAACCTTCTTTTAATTTATCTCTTCTTAGTTAATTTTTCTGTTCCTCAATTGCAATTCGTTCGTCGCGTTTGAATTCCTTGTGTTTAACACCATATGTGAGATTAAACTTATGTAATAATCATATTTCTATTCTAGTCGCAACCGGAATTGAAAAAATGTATTTTTGTGTTGGGTAAGTGCAATCTGATGTACGTATAGTAGTTGTTCATTGTATTTTATTTTTAATGATTACATCGTAAACACTAAATATAGATTTTATTTAGCAAAAACGATGTGTTGAACTAAAGCCACCCGTCAAAATACTACATTAAAGACTAATTACCTAAATCATAATTTATAAATGAGCGGTCATGGAAACATGATATTTTACAAGTAGTTTCATCTTTTTATCGAGTCACTTCATTGTCTAATATATTAAATTTCTCGACGGTTTTTGGATTAATGCTTTTAATAATTACACCATCGAACTGCTCCGGGGCATTATTGGTCTATTATTTTCTTTTTCTAGATGTATAAAGCTCAATCATTAGGTAATTATTAATCACTAAGTAAATAGTAAGTAACGTGTAATCACGGTAATGAAATCAAAATATCCCCCCAAAGCGACGCTCCCTGTACAAAAAATCCATTAATGTTTACTGAAAAATCTGTAAAAACTGCAAAAAAACCTAAAACTCCAAAATATTACTTGAATCATCGTATTTTATTTAGTAAAAGTTTTTTTTGCCATAAAATCCACAAATAATTTCCACTGAAATTACACAAATTTCATTACATTTTAACATATTATCATAAAATAGATAATTTAAGAAAATTCGCTCATACGATCATGCTGCATGACTGGAACTTTTTTATGATATTCCTCATTGCCCCACGATGATTCAAATTCTCCCAACGTAAATGAATAATAATCTCTTACCGCCGCAGGAATGGACACGCATCACAGATGCGACGGTTACGGCCGGAACTGATGGCTTGAAACCGCCGGAAACGACAGATGGGCCCTTCCCCTACGAACTATCCACAGAGAAGAAACGTTTTTCCTTCGTTATCGTCAAACCTTCTTCCAACGACTGCCGATCGATAGAAAACGGGTTATTAGAGCATTCTCGTTGTCGAGAGAGATTCATATTAAGACCAATTTATCGTACGAAAGCACCATTTAGTGATACAGGTGCGGTCAACGGGGTGATTATATTTTGATGATATGCTACAGCTCGTAGCCACCTGTTTCAGATTCTCATTCCTTTTCTATGCACAGTCAGTTCATTTCTACCGATCCGGCCTTTATACCTCCATTTTCTAAAAACGTCGGTGTGTTATGTATGAAACGCTACACTTTAGACATATTTCGTTCGTTTTGGTTTACTATTTCCACTAATAAACCTGTTTGCCCGACCTAGAAATAATATTAAAAAAAAAAAAAAAAAAAAATTACAGGTCGCACATTTGTTGTTTCCTCTTGTCCATAACATTAATAATGTATAGATCTTAGAAGTCTCAAATATTCTTAAAGATTCCTTAGAGGGTTCCTTTAGAGTTTGAGTAAAATCGTTCAATTAGACAATAAGAAAATGATGTTTGACAAATGTTATGTTTCCGCATGTGCGAGTCGGCGACGGTTGGAGTTCATTGTGGACCATCTATAGTCTAAACCGTTCAATCTGTTCAATTTGAGTGAAATCGGACAAACAGACCATAAGAAATGACGAATTAATAGATTTTATGTTTGCGCATGCGCAGTGACAATTATAAATGTCTGACTCATGGAAATGAA
This sequence comes from Adelphocoris suturalis, assembly GCA_030762985.1. Lineage (NCBI taxonomy): Eukaryota > Metazoa > Arthropoda > Insecta > Hemiptera > Miridae > Adelphocoris > Adelphocoris suturalis. The sequence goes on from CM061043.1 coordinate 25,591,390, forward strand.
AGGAGACCACAGCCCGACCTGCTCATTCTTTGCACAGTTCATCAAAATCGAATGAAAACTGAAGAATTTTTTTCTGCCGCAAGGATTTCACATTCGCGCACTCGTAGTAACTACTAATGATACAATCGTACCAATTCGAACCAGATCGTGCGGTTAGGCCGTAAGAAAATAAGATTAGATGGGTTAGTAAAGTATTGATTTGTGTATAATGAAACTGATGGGAGACCATCTACAGTCTAACTCGCACATTCCTTGGTAATTTCATCGAAATCGGATGAAAACTGCAGAAGTTATGCAATTATGCTGATAGTCAAGAAACTAAAGTTGTTCAAAATGGTCTAAAACGTAAAATGTGTGTGGAAATTTTGATTTATGCGAAACAATGTCATCTCCCGGAAGAGAAAGCAATGCTTCCACAAGCGATACAGGATATTGAAATCAGTTTTGGTGCTATCGCTATCGAACCCTAAATTTCAAACATTTCAATTTCAACATTGTACATATTTCTACATGCATTAATAAAAGAGAGAAAGAAGGGACAAAATATAAAGAAAATAATGAAGGAAATGGACGTCTTTATTAGCAAAATACACAGAGCTCTCAAAAATGAAGCAAAGTTAAACATTCAAATTTTTATCAGTCTTAATTCGATGTGCACAATAACTGAACATCATGACACTTGGATGACGCAATTTCACTTAGGTCTAATTGAGTAAATAATTTAAAAAATAATAAATAAATTAGATCCTACAGGCTACAATAACTATTCCGTAACTACATGGTAGTTGTATTTTGTGTAAAAAGTAACTAAAAATAACTACAGATATAAGTTGTATACAATGTCCAACAACTTTTTCCTAATTCTTATTAAATATTTGAAAATAATTTATTTACATACACTGATTAATACGGCTAATGTAATGCCACAGGTAGACTTTCATTTCGTATAATTTATTTCCAATTTTAAAGAGATACATGTTTTTCACAGAATGTTTCCCTATATTATCTAAGTCGGAATAATTAATGATAATTATCTAGCCTCACTTAAGTAGGCATCAATTACTTACTAAAATCAAATGATGACTACGTTTTCGATAATCAACTAGCATGTAGGTATATTAACTGTATTTGGTAATTTTTATTTGGTCTAAATATAGATTTGGTACCGATTACAGTTTGTGACGCACTTTGACTGCATTTCCATTAACCTTTCCACGTCTTCGCAGCTTCATGTTTCCTTTTGGACGGATCCCACGTTGTGGAGTAATTCTAACGATCTCCTTTCGTATCATTATCTTCTGCCTAGTTTTAACGGGAGAAAACAAAATAAAACAAAAATCAAAATCACTCCGAAGCCAGGATGAAAGTAGGTGCATGTACGGTCGTATCTACTTTGTGTGCAAAAGTAAACTAAGGAATAATTAATATGAGGTACCCCTCCTTTATTTGCAGGTAGAAACTAGATAAAAAGTTAGTATAATTCTTACTATTTTATCAACAACATGTTCATGTTTAGGTGAGCTCTCAAAGTTCTATCTAGGTTGAATTACACGATTAGTTCCGACACGCGAAAACGCGAAGTGCGAGTAAGTAGGCGCTATATCGTCATCGTGGGAGGGGCTGTCATATAGCATCGTATAAGCGAATTATAAAATATATACAGTGCACAATATATGGCATTAAATTTCACGGGAAACCAACATTTTCTCAACGATATTCCTCAATAAATACATAATTTAAGATTTTAGCCATTTTCATCATTGATAGTGTTCTATTATATGCACTTTGAGTATAGATTTGTTCTAAAAAAGTTCTACGTTCAAATTTAGGTAAATGGTAAACTTGTGAGTCTGTAGTAACGATGCCAGTTTTAGATGTTAGCGAGTTCCCCCCATTTTAGCCATCTTGCGACCACATTTTGTTGATATTTAAGCAAATTTCAGTCAAATAATATTTAAAACGTTGTAAATTATAACAAAATGGTTTATTATTTGTGTGTTAGATAGACCTTCTACGCAGATCATTGGTCTATAATTATTAAACCCCGTATGTAATACAAGATCAGAACATAGCACATCATGCCTCCAAAAAAAAAAAAAAAAAAAAAAAGATGCTAGAAGTAATTTACATTAGCCGCAAATTACATTAAAGAGTTAGGACGTTTTGGACATTTCAGCACATTTCTTAAAGCAAAAATTGCAGTTCCCCGAACTCATCCTCTCTTTTGGGATAATTTGTTATTTGACAAAAGTACGATTCTTTAGAACCTCGACTTCAAGGAATCTCGAATATGCCGCAAAACGGATCTCTATCAAAAACAATATAAGAAAATGCAATTTTCCAAAATTGTTCTATGGAAATTTCCTAAAAAAATTAAATGTTTTCTGGTTTTAGAGATTGATTACGTAAGGTTGTTGGTAAAATTAAAAGAAACTTCTATATAAATATTCTGTTCCTAAGATGAGCGTGACGTAGGGTAGTGGTATGGTTGGAGACTGTACCCAACTAAATTCATAAAACATTGATGCGGGAGGTGGCGAACTGGTAGATGGCAACTGTAATATCATTAATTTTATATAAGTATTAATCATGCATTGAATCCGTTGACCAGTACTTCTTTTGTTATTCTATACAATGATAAAAAATAATTTTAATCAGTATGGAAACAAAAATAGCGTCTATTTCCAGAACTTAATAAGAAATTTATATACGTATGAGGCACGTCGGGGAGATCTGCTAGTGTGAAAGTTGATTCACTTTTCGAGCGAGAAAAGTTACCTAGAGATCGAACCGGAACTCAATAATACATCCAGATATTCAAAACAAGAGATTAGTTGCGAATTCGCATGAAGAATAGTGATCTGCGTGTAGTATATATATACAGGGGAATGATAAGGAAATAATAATAAATCTTGTTATACATTACTGTTTTATGATACCTATATTTATGTTTTCAATGGCTTAATTGGACAACAGGATATGAAGCGTTGTAAAAACAGTTCATCCAAATTTTAGGCGCCGAGTAAGAACCTTCTCCGCCTACCTATCAACTACTTCTGCTTTGGAAAACCGCTATTAATGAACGAATTACACGTTTGTATCTTCAGTATTCAACTATCAAGTTACGTAACTACGGCGATGCCGAAAAGGAACCGGCACTTGAGCCTCCACCAAAAAGTAATTGAGTCAATGACGTTCGATAACAATGTCTTACCTGTGGGGAGAGCTCGAACCACATTCTTGTACTCGCCGATGATCGTGTTCAACTGGCCAATTACGTCCGTTGCGCTCGAGCTGACCTGCAATCATACGAAGGAAGCACCGTCAATTTTTGTTGAAGGCACGAGATCTGGTTTATTCACTTAATATAGGTATTGACTGCGCCACTTTGTTCAAATAGTCATCCCTTAATCAGATAAGCCAAAACATTGAGTTAAGGTTTCGGGGTTTTCCGTAGGGGCCGTTGATAAGGAAGAAAGTGGTTCAAAGATACTTACATGAGACCGGTTGTCGGATAAATACCTAACTGGTTAATTTGTACGTTGCTCAGTAGCCCAAAACAACTAACTAGAAAGCGTGACTTCCCTAGATGTCCAATCTATAGCTCGTTCTGAAAATTGCGCTCTGCACAAGATCAGTGGAGTTTGTTGTTCGCAGTGCTAGAACCAGCAGTTCTGGAACAGTTCTGATCATAGAGGTAGAAGACTTATTGAATCACTGATTCTGTCAGTCACCTTTTTTTCTGTAACTGTTGGAACGTGGAACGATGACGTCTTTACAAACAGTTCTGAGATCGAGCACAGTGCTGACAGCGGTTCCAATAGTTACAGAACGATTCGTCCCAGTTCTAATGATGATAGATCAACAGACAGACTTACTAGACAAGTAGGGGCTGGCTAAGTGGCACCACGGCATGTTTGCGGGTGCCATCACTCTGCCACAACAAGCTACAGTTATGACGCAGAACTACAACTGAATGTTGGAAACTGTGCCTTCCTCGTTGATTCCCAGTCGATCGCACAAACTGTCACATCAGTGGAATCGCCTGCTAACGTAGTTAAAAGAGCAACCAATCAAGGAAGTAGTGGCCTGGTAAAAGCTAGCTGGGAAATAGCTATACGAATATTACAAGCCACGATACTATTCCAGAAAATGAGAAATCCGACCTGCTGATGAAGTTAGGGAGCGAGCTATCGCCCCTGAAAGTTCAGACCAGTCCCTCTCGCTCGCTCATGACAATAAAGCAATGCATAAGAGAAAGTCAACTAAGCTTTAGGTTTACACCAGCTGATGGTAAGAAATGAGAGCATCTGATCACTGCTCCTGTACCAACAGACCTAGGAAGGCCGCAATAGTAAATTTCCACCAAGCTACTTGCTATGATTATTTACAGGCCAATTTACATACAGTTGCATTGGTGCTCCCCCCCGGTAAGCCCCTGAGTTAAATACAGGGGTCAATGAACGTAGAGTAGTTATTTTACGCCCAAAATTGCAACCCTTTATCATCATACATAATGGCAATTCTCCTCTGTGTGACAAAAAAGTGTTAAAGAGTTCTCGAATTCAACAGAACTGCCACTGAGAAGGAACCTTATGCATCTGCACAATGCATCTGTATAATTTGATCCCGTAAGATGACCCTACATCCCAATAATAACAACTGGAGTTTCCGCTCGTATTTTCGTACAGTAGACTATAATCACTAACTTGATGTTATAATTTTAGTGCTTACTAAAACTCAGTATATATTACATATTTTGACGACTAAGCAGTAACCCACTGAAAATGTGGACTAATAGAAATATTGAATTGTTTGGCTGTAACTGGAACTACCCTTTCACAAGATTCTTCCAACCTATTTCTTTTAATTCTGGTCATCTGTTACAACCCCTGCCGTAACTCCTGTTCGGTGGTTATAGGTTTTTTTCTCGGTTCGCCTAACTTTATCTGATGTTGACCGCTCTTAACGCAAGGGATTAGCCCAAACGCTATTTCACGTTGCTTAAGAGGAAACAGAAACATTTGAACGGCTGCCAATAGGTTTCCTAGGTCCTAGGTCGCCAGACCTTCCCAAAGCCTCGAGTATTTTCGTTCGTGTCACACACAAACCAAACCATCAATATCCGCCACTCCCCGAAATGGAATCCTCGCAAAAAGGGCTTTCGATTGAACAAACTGTACCTACCTTGAACCCTTGGATTGTTTATCTTGGCAGCGCTTTACCACTGTGGAGAACTCTCTCTCTAACTGGACCCCCCTTTTCTCTCTTTTAAACACTTTTAATCAGTTTGATGCGCACACATTTTACTAGCGTTCTTTTTCATTCCCAAACATCAACATCGATCGTGTGATTGGAAAATTCGGTTCCATCTCCAGACGTCATAAATTATTCAGTCTGGATTCAAAAACCGAACCCTGCCACACCCATAGCATACCTACGTATAGAAAACTGATTTATTTATTTATTACGTGGAACTAAAATTGTGTCCACTAATTCATATTGGGATAGCAACGTATTTGATAAATACGGACAATGGAAAGGCGGTATTTCATCTATTAATTGTGATTGGTCATCTGTACCACCTAATAAGATTGCCATCATCGTAGAACCAATTTCTAAAATATATATAAATCACAGACTATTAATAACGACCATAAATTAGCTTCTTCCGTAATTTATTGAGGCTGCATAAAATGATGGTATGAACAGAATGGTTTCCAACTGTTGGGGAACGATTTTTGCGAAATTTACTTTCAATGTAAGTACAAATCACCACGAAATTCAGTAACGATCAGTTTGATGCATGCTGTGTGATACAGGCACAGATTCTTTTCTTTGCCCTAATATAAATAGTGGTCTGTCATACGAACCATGTAGAATATACCTGTACCAACCTAACATATTTTCTCAATTTACAATTTTATTAAATTACCATTACATTAATTTTTTGTGTGGATTATAACAAACATTTATATGAAAAAACCTGTCTGGATTAAAATACAACCCTGAATTATACATTTATGAATATTATATACAATCATAATATTATTTAATTTTTTGCTTATCAATTTAATTATTCAGTTTTGACCAAATCAAATAACATTGTTTAATATGGTAGCCCACCTTAACATGAGCAGGTTGCAGGGACGAATTTCCAGCTTGAGCAAGTTTGTCTTGCACAGAAGAAAGCCCAACGCTGAGCGCTTTCAAAGACAGTTTTTGGTTGTCCTGCAACATAAAACATAAAAACTCATGCATCAATCAATTTGAAATTTAGCATTAATTTGTCAAAATTATTTGTAATTTAATTGTATGGGTCTAACTTTAACTCGATATTTTTTTCTGCGTTTCTTCCAGGGTTTCTTGTCTGAATTTGTATCTTTGGTTACACATCAAAGGATACTATAGGTACTCAAGAGTCAACTTCAAAAGTGCATTGGCCAATATTATGATTTGGATCGATAAGACAGTAGCAGCAAGCCTGCTAGTGATTTTTCCTGTATTTTCTTGAAGCTAAAGATGTTTTCCCCCATCACTAGATCCTGTGCACATTGATTTATCAACAATATGGTAGCGGATTCTCAGTCTGCCTTTTTAAAATTATTGGATGAAGTATTCACGCATTTGACCAGCTTATCTATCATCCCAAATTTAAGAAAAGTCATTCGCTATTCTAATTAACAAAGCAAGGGTAATACAACTCAAAGAAACACAAATAATTCAGTTTAATGGAGTAAAGTATGATGCATTACTATAATTTGGGAGATACCGTAATGGTATGGGATTCATAGTGGTGATGGATGTTCACCTACAATAACAATCGTGGACAGCTTGAATGTTTTTATAATAGTCGAGATGCTTGTCCGGTGATGTTTCTACAAATGATATAGTCCTTTCTTAATTTTTGAATACATCTTCCTGAATTTTAATATTATTTATTTCTTCTAATTAGATAATAGTACACTAATTCAAAGCCGAAAGTTGAAAAAACTATACACAGTGTGCCAAGTCTTGATGATAGAAGCATCATTAACAGAAATAAATGCCTCATTTACATTTTGAACCCGTTTCTTCACAAATATCAGCAAACGGTGATCATGCTGGTCATTACTTCATCAATAAAGACATGGGCGATTTCATTCATTTCCAGCGGTGTAATGGAAGTTTAATGACTTTATAGGGGAACTGACTGAATCAATTTCCTTTCTATCGGCTTTTTGTCCAAACCATTCGGAGTTTTGAGCTGAAAATTGGCAGTTGGGGTTTTTGAAGTGTAAACTTCTATAGGCGCACCGCGTCGAAAAATTTAGCGGGGAGTGAATACGATTTTACCGTCACGTCACGCTGTTTTATCTTTTGATTTTCACGTACAACCAAGCCGTTGCTGGGGAAATGAAACTTCTTTATTTTTCACCGGACAAAAATCGTTCTCCACTCGTTGGAAAGTTCTCGATTTATCACGCATTTCTTTCGTACTTGTTCTTCTATTCATGTCGTAGTTTTATATTTATTCATGTTATAAATGGATATAGTTAAAATGGATATAGTTAAATGGATATAGTTATAAATGGATATGTTAAACAATGCCGCTTGTTTTGTTGTCACTTGGTTGAGAAGTTAATCTTGCTTGTAGTAATTGTAGACGCGCACCATAACAGAAAATTACCTACTTAGGTACTCTGTTCTAATTTCGATTTTTAAAACATTTATGTCGTAGTTTTAAATTTATTTACATTTACGAATTAGCGGGAAGAAAGCATGTTCCATGTTTAAGCATTTTAGCCGAAGGCTCAAGGCGGAAAGTTACCGAGGGTCCAGGGGCGGAGCCTGTCCACTTTTACTTTCCCAACATCCCAACAGAGTGGAAAGTAATGTCCAATTTTACTTTCCCAACATCCCAACAGAGTGGAAAATAATGTCCAATTTTACTTTCCCAACATCCCAACAGAGTGGAAAGTAATGTCCATTTTTACGTTTTATATTTAGCAGAAAATCGTCATAGAAGTTTACACTTCTCCCGTCTGGTCTTTAGCATACCTGGTTTTTTCAGGGCGCTAAATTCGATCGACAAAAAATGAGAAATCCCATCTAACTACAGTTGCCCATTACTTTTCAAAATGGTTATAATTTCCCTTTAAAATTTTTTTCTTGGAGTTTCTTCTATTTGATTCCCGAATTCAAAACCGTGATACGCATTGCTGTAGTGTTGTGTCAGTTTTCTGTGCAATCAGACTTTTTTCCTCCAAAACTCTACAAAGCATCATCGTATTGGTGTTTTATATACCAAACACGCTTTTAATGCTGTCATCGGGACGTATTTACTGCTCTCTTATCGCTCAGCTCAAAACCAATGCAACGAAGACATTAAACTTTCCCTAAACAGGCGAAATATCACTGGTTTTTTTTCACCACCAAGTTCATCCTGTTTTTTGTGCCCACCAGAGTTCACCTAAAACCCCCTTTGTTGGCCCGCCCATGCGTACATTAGGGGGTAGAGACCGAACAACTACCATTAATCGTGCTTTGTTCTCGTTCTTAGTCGATTACGGGGCAGAGCAGAGGCCTTATCTCCTTTCCCCGTAGTCCCACCGCGGACGGGATCTTCCTCATCGTCATCTATTATTTCGCATTGAAAACTTCCATTAAAGGTCTCCCAAAACAATGGGCGTGGCGTCGACTGCCCAAGGATTCAGAGTGATCGATTTGAAAATTTAAGTGCTCTGTTGTTTAAATGTAGAAGGTACCTACGTACTAAGCTTCTTGTTAAAATTTAGAGCTTTCTTTCACGTGGTGAAGTCCACGGCACCCATTTCCTTTTTTCTTTTCAAATTTATGTTCATATTGATTCCACCTTAAGCCAAATTTTGGACAAAAAGTAACTTCTCTCATTATATTCTATTAAGTGGTTATTGGAACAGGCATGGAAACACTCGACCTACAAGGAATGTTGTGGGGTGTTTTTGTGGGTGTATTGTGTGTATCCTTCGTCGGAAAGGAGGTACTCGTTTCTTAGCTCAGCAGAGCACTAACAGATCTCTGGTGTCTCGTTCTGTTCCCCCAGGTTTGCTTTGTTCCCTTCAACTCCGAGTCCAGGAGTAAAATTTCAACTAGAGAGGGTCGCTAACATTCCTTGTATGTTGAGTGTTTCCTCCTGTCTTTTCAAGCTTTTTTTAACAATATATAATGAGAGAAGTTATTTGATGTGCAAAATTCGGTTTAAGGCCGAATAAATATAAACATAGAAAATTTGAAAATGAAAAAAAAGGGGGTGACGAGTATTTCATCAAGTCACACTGTCAGTACGTAAAAAAAGTAAAGCTATGCTGGAACTTTGGCAAAGTTTCACATGACGACACCCCAATCATTTGGCAAGTTTTCAAATCACCAACCACTATTATCCTTGTCCTTCTCAACTACCACATACATTTACTATGCATACTTTCCTGGATAGATGTAAGACATCGTAGGGCAGTTAACCTGCTCAACTCATTTCGTTATCCATTACTTCATAATGATTGATTATTGATTTCTTGATGCCTTCTCTGCACTAAAATTTTATGATATCAGCCATGGTTTTCGATATCAACGGGACAGTTACTAGATGAGCTTACTTGCCCAAATATTCCTGAATATATTTGTATTTGCTTGATAAGTATAAATGTGGGGAGTAATTATGAACAAATTAGCCATAAACGATCAGAACGCAAGCATTTCTTGATTTTTGAACCTGACAAAGCCTCTACACTTCACGAAAATGATCGCAGGGACTACGCTAGTGAATACTTACATTCCCTTCAAGAATAGTCATTCTATGATTTCATAGGGTGAGAGTGATTGCAAAAGTGATTGCTTTAACTCGTGTTCCTGGAAGTGTCTGGAACCTATAAATCCAGTAGGAATGGAGACCTCTCCTTCGAGCTACATGCTAATCGTCGGGGCCACGTAAATATTTATGAGGGACTCTGGAGGAGTTACCAGTGTAGTTTTCAATCGGATTTTCACACGTAATAATTACTGAGTTAGAACACGGGCTTGTGTGAAATTCTTTTCTTTCGTTTAAGAACTTATTTCACTTGAAAAACGAACAATATACCGATAGTACCTTTACGGACTACGTTCTCATCGCAATAAATACCGTTCAAAGAAGGAGATCCGAAGAGGATGAGGATCTTCATTCTCTTTGTAATACTGGCAAAATTAAAGTCGTTTGTAATATGAATCATAAGATGCTAGTTGTCTTGAAATATTTTGGGGTCAGCCTCTAGATGTTACCGTATGAAATTCATTGCTTCCGGATCCATACTATCCTGCACACGGGCAAACGGGAAAGTTTTGTAACAAGCATAACATCTACAGTTTTTATCCGCTATTGATGAAATTCCAAGGAATTGTAAGGACTGAGCATCACATTGCCTTCCGTGGATTCCATTGGTTCTGATTCGAAGGTAGTCTCAATACGCACGAGCCACACATACCACCTATATATTAGCATCGGATTTTGAGGAATTGAGATTGTCCTGTATGAATGATTCAAGATCATAGTTCGCATCTCCACATGCACAAATGTTAAATTCTTGTAACGATCCTATAATACCAATCAATAATAATGCTTCTCCGAAACTTAAAAAAATAATATTTCATTAATTCTCAATGTTACCCAAGTTTAACCTACAAAATTTTGTTGTTTATACGATGAAGTATGGATACTCAACTCCCGCATTTTTAGTTGAACTACCGATCGGTAGATAGGTAAGAAACAAACGCCCGAGGGAATAATTCTCTTTCCACTAAAAACACCTCTGGTTTAACTAAATAATATTACTTCGATTACTTTTCAATATTTGAAGGTTTCCAATGTCTAAATTTGTGATTCTATTTGTTAGAACGAATCAATTCTGTTGTTGCTCTGTTGTTGCTGTTGGACATGAACGTCGCTCTTTTCGGCGAAATGAAATTACGTATGTATAAACTGCTAAGTGGCATTGACATAATCAATATACAGGGCAGTTAGTAGACCCATTGGACGTCACCGGTAGTTTAGATCGAGGTCGAATCAATAAGAGTTACTTTAAATGATTCATGGGTGGTAAAATGGGTGAAAGCATATTAATGGGTGAATGCATATTAAAAGACACAGTCCTAAATTGTTAAAGGTATTCATTAATGTACTCGCTTCGACACTCTGAAAACTGAAATCCTATATTGGTTGAATGGACATCACAGGGTCTGTAATGGTTGATAGAAATTTGAATAAAATCATGCTCAATATCATCAAAATTTCGGAGTATGCCGTAAAAGCGCCGATTCAGCATTTCACAGAATTCTGCTTTTCTCTTGGTTAATGAAATAAGTATGAAGTATGCCAACCTGGTCGATTGCCAAATTGCGTTTGGTTCAGCTGCTTTTATTTTTGGAGCTGTTTAGAGAGCGTAAGACGTCAGCATTAATTGAGATCTTTACAACGTGCGGTAAACAATTCTCGTCAAATAAGACCTGGTGGGGTTACATTTTCCTAGGAAAGGCTCCGTTGTAAGTGAGGCTCGTCAACAATTTTTTTAGTAACGCTGTGAAAACTGTTGATTTTTTGTCGGTTGTGTGCAAAAGTTAAGACACGAAAAAGTCAAACACGATTTCCCTAATGTATGGACTTTGAAGAATTATTAAAACTCGCTCATACATCCTTGCTGTACGTCTGGGATTTACCTTGTACTAATCTGCACTCATTGATTGGACTTCTATATATATTGATGGCAGTGACGAGATTCTAATTTTGATATTTACTGTTATTGGTTCTTTCCCTTGATTCCTGCATGATAAGGAAATAGGAAAGAGCAAATCAGCGTTAATTTGAGTAAGATAAAATCAATTGAAAAGATACACAAACAAGTTTGTACATCTGATCATTATGACGCAAGTGAAGGTGTAACATTTATTGTCTAAAATGTTGTCTCAATTTAAAATTGAACAGTTTATCGTTTCATTTATTCGGGGTATGAAATATGCCATTCTTGATACTAATTCGGATATTTTACCGTTCATCATTCTTTTACTGTTCATGTTTCGCCGAATGATTATGGAGCAAGTAGGTCGGCAATAAGCCGTAATATAATACGATGATTGCTCGGCCATATCCCGTCCTCTGATAGCAAATGCTCGTATTGAAAAGATCTTGGGGCGTAATACACGTCGAAATAGGCCGACCCTGAATAGGGATGGGCTCCCGCTTCGGGATTTTTACTGGGCCTGGCGGCCTACAGGAGGTCATAACGATGAAAATACTGACGTTATCGGAAATAGGGACCCGTTCCGTCTCTTTCCTCCGCTTTAGGGCCTAGACCAGACATCTCTATCCGGACCGTACGACACCTTTAAACTCGTATTTCGTGCGTTACTTCCCCTACGTAGTTTATCTGGCTTTTTCCCGGTTTGCTATCTCGGCCTCTGTCTGTGGCAGACAAGTAATTATGACCACCGCCGTACCAATTCCCTTTTAGACCTCCTTCTGAGCTCAGTCGAGGATGGCCCTTGTGGCCTAGAATATGGGTTTCAAGAATGGTACCACGGAAAAAGCTAATAATGCACAATTGGTACTATAAACTATATTGCCAGAAACATCCAGAAGTAGGCGAAGCGGGTCTATGGGCCCAGCAGGATGCCATGCTAATCATTATGAGCTGCTAAAAATTAATTGCCAGCCCAGGATCAAAGACAGAGGTTACCTCTGGATGTAACCTCTGAGCTTATAAAACAGTCGAATCCTTCCAGGTTGAGAGCCCAATCCTCAGTTATGTACACAGCAGGATGGAGTTCCTGGGTGTCCTCAATGTACCGGATGGGTTGGGGTTCTATTCTCAAATCTCTATCCTGATCGTTCGACACCTTTCGTATCTTTTTACCCCTCTGCACAGTTTATACTGCTTTTTTAAGGTTCGCTATCTCGGCCTCCGTTTGTAGCAGACAAGTAATTAAGACCCATCACCAATCCATTCCCCTTCCAGCCCCTATCTTCCTTCAAGAATGACCACGGAAAAAGCTAATAATGCGCAGTATGTACCATTCACTATATTGACAGATAAATCCAGGAGTGGACGTCATGGGTTCATGGATCGAGTAGGATGCCATGGTAATCATTAAGAGCTGCTGAAAATTAATTGCCAGCCCATGATCAAGGACAGATTTCTCTTCTGGATGTAACCTCTTTGCAAACAAAATAGTGGAATTGTTCCTGGCTGAGAACCCGATCCTCAGTTTCGTACACTGCAGAGGTTTTGTCAAAGTGAGAGTATTGAGGATGAAGTCGCCGGGGCTCCTGAATGCACCGGATACCTGTGAAACTGGTATAAACGGGGAAAATACTGCCACCTGCATAGTATGTACTATCCGGTTAGTATAGCGTATGTATCTCTTAAAGCGTCCGTTGCACAAGATCACTGTTAAGAAAAGGAATGCAATGAAATCCATACTGACTCTTTTCGCACTTGATTGATCAAATGATTATACATGAGGCGAGAATTTAAATTCTAGAAAGGCACAGGAACGAAAACCTCAATGAACATCACGACGTTATCTAAACTAGATTCCGAGCAGGTCATTAAACGATATCTCCTATTCGCCTCGACCGAAAACATGAGCATGGAGGGTAATCACAAACCCGTGTAAATTTACCATCCAGAAATACCTACGCGAACAGAACCAAAACATCCCCGAAGCAAAAGTAACCTCTCTGACGTCCGGAAATTAGCAAGCCCACTATTAATTGGGATGCATAACTGGAAAACACACATTAGCTTTTGGAACCACTTTAGAAGGGATGTGATCCGGCCATGCAAAACGGTACGAAATGTTGAAATACGTAGGTACCGACAGTGATAACGACGAAACATTATTCCGGTCGGAGAGTCAAACATTGCGGGGGGAAATACGAGACAGTTTCGAGCTCAGACGGCTAGTGTCATCACATCATCAGTATTTTACCATATTCAGTTACGGTGCCGTAGGTATGTTGCAATACGCACCGTCGACTTCATTGTGAAGCTAAAAACAGAATATACACTATTGAAAATATCAACTCAAACTTCAGAGTTCAAAACAACTTTCGTCCTGAGCGGCTCCGTTTCAAATGTCAGCATCATAGGTTCCGTTGGAATGAAACTCCAACAAATATTCTTACCCACCACATCCCCTCTCACACCTATACGTACTACAACTCTCATGCTGGTCTATGTTGTTTTAGACATCGTAATTATATTTCATTCGTTTCAGAGAGCCTCCACGAAAACATTCGCCGTCCTCAAGACACAAACATCTGAGTTCTCTTCTCATTCCTCTTAGCCTCATGACAACTGCTTGAATATTGGCGAATCGCATGTTCGTCCATGCTGTGACTTGTGACTGTAGTTTTCGCCATTTGAAAGCAAGTAGGGACGCTAACTGCCAAACAACTGTCAAATTCCTTGTGCAGAGATCCATTACAGGAATAACAAACTAAAGAAATGGGAAAGCCCCTGCTTTTGTAGCTCTGTCATACTTTGTGTGCTTGGCAAATGCAGCAGCATTCTAGGCAACGATTTTCTTTTCTAGGTCGGCCTATCGGGCAGTGTCAGCGACAATGCCTCTCTTTGCAGACCCCATGGATTTGAGGTCTGCCACCAGAGCTGGACTGCATCCATTACTTTCGCAGAAGAAAACATTACTCCACTTTAACCCTTCCGTTTGAGCAAATGCATATCTCATTGCGCCATGACCTCTCTTTTACAAAGCTTTCTTTTTAAACTTGTATGTATGTATACCTACTCAATGAAGAATCAAAACGATTTGGAAAAGTAACCAAAGCCGGGAGTTATTCTCCGTCCATCCGTAAAAAGTTGCGGATATCATTTGGTTCAGCTACTCTCAGTTCAATGAGTGATTATTCGTGAGTGTACTTCTCTCTATCAATTAACCGCTATTTGGCCCATTTCTACCTCTCTGCGAGCCATTTTTCTTTCCTTTTTTTGCACTTGCGACCACAGCAACTATTACGCAACGTAATTCACTTTCACTCAACATGTTGACTTCATTAAATTCTGGTGGAGACTGTTTGTACAATGTGGTTGTACGTCTGTACAACCTTCAATATCGCCTCCATTCAGTACAATTTTTCGCACAAACCAAAATATTGTACGACAATATTTACCGTCTAGGGTCCACCGTCAAAATATTGTGCAACCCACATTGCACAACAATATTGAACGTCTATGGGTCGCTTTAGAGCTGTGACGGTCAGTCGAAACATATTAAACATAAATTCAAAATAGCTGTATTACAATGATTCTACATTATATTGAATATATATTATGATTATATATTGTATTGAAGTTTTCCTTGAAGTTTACTCTTAGGGATTTTCGACCTGTATGAGAAAGTAACCGTAATACTGAAGATCGTTTGTCAGAAATGGCAATCTCCTATACAGCTATAGGGGCCTACCGCAACGCTCGTTGGGAACTCCGACCAAGAAGTTACAACGAAGTAAACTTTATCGAAGGTAGAGGTGGGTTCTCTTAGAGACTCCCGAGCTTAATTGCGTGCGCCGTTTCCACCTGTAAGTGGTAGGTTCCCACTCCTCCCAAACGCCGCTAATGTCAACCAATGGACCGAAAACTAGCGTTCGTGCGGTTAAAGTGGGATTCAACCTTCGAGCAACATACGACGGGAATGGTCAAATGAAGTGTAAACACGCACAATAGTAATTCGCCTTGTCACAGAAGGAGACTGGGTTTGATAAAGTTCCGCAGAGACGCAGCACGCAGTTAATTAGGTTTCCTTGGAACTGAAGGGAACCGATGCATCAAAAAACACCTATTCAGTTCGTAGAATACATTTGTCCCCAGCGACATGGTAAAATGGAAAATTTCAATTTATTTATATTTATTACCATAATGATAATAGTTTTTTAATGTTTATTATCAAATTAAGAATAAAATTTGCTCGAGCCTCTCGGTTTCTTGTGAAAAAATCTTTCAGCAGCACCGAGTACCTACGAGCATTCGAGAAGCCTAACTTGAAAACTCCCGTAAATAAGATTACGAGGAGCATAATCCAAGTTTTTCTTTACACATAAGTTAATGTGCGAATTTTGAATCCCCCTTTCCCCCCTCCCACCATTTACCCTACTTTGCCACCAAGAAAGATAAGGGGGAATATATACCTTAAAGATTCAGCAAAATATGTACCAATCGAGGTACATATTACAATTCTGGGTCCCCGGGCAATCTAAAAATGACAGATAGGTCTGTTATTAGCTATTTGTTTATGTTTAAAAATGTTGTTTATCTGTGATGAAATCAATAGAATCCGCGGAATAGATCTAGGTTTATGTGAATCATGGCCAATCCTTCGTGAAAGTCAGGAATCCTGAGTTTTCCGGAGATGACTTGAAAAAATCCCATGTGCAAAGCCTGAGAAAGCTTTTGCTATCTTTAAAACATCTGCTACTCGCTCGTAGCTCTCCTCTGACTGTTTCATACAGGACCCGATATTAATAAAGAGTTAGAGGAGTGTGGCAGTTCTGTAGAAACATTTTTTGTGCTGCAAGGTGATCCCTTCCTTGATTAAGTAGGGATTAGATATTATCAATATTGCTTCATCTAGAAGACGCGAGAACGCGCGCACGAATTCGCGAATGTTCGCAAGGTAGGCGCATTTTCTGATGGGAACCGTCGCACCCCTCGTAACCTTCTCTGTACGCTGTTCTGTGGTCACTTTAAAACATTTAATAGCCTTTATGCCAGGATTTGGGGCCAATATGGCATCTACTGAACATAAAAGTGTGGTGAATGTTCTTCACGTGCCTGCGTATATTTCCTTGTCTTCTCCTGTTTAGCAAATCTGCAGCAGTA
The DNA here is from genome assembly GCA_030762985.1 of Adelphocoris suturalis. NCBI lineage: Eukaryota > Metazoa > Arthropoda > Insecta > Hemiptera > Miridae > Adelphocoris > Adelphocoris suturalis. The sequence goes on from CM061043.1 coordinate 25,608,273, forward strand.
GAGATGAGAGAGCATATTTGAGACAGGATTTCGAATAACATGACCTCTATAACTCCTGTGGTCCACGGCATGTTTTATCACGGTATATGCCCTAACAGATTAATGTGAAGGTGTAAAGCCCACATCACCAATGTCCCACCAATAAACTGGCAGGAGAAACTGACAGCTTTCATTGAAACTTAACTTTGCATCATTGTGAAGTGATCAGGAGGTCCATTCCTCGGCATTCAGAACCAAGAAACATCCCAAAGCCTCATCTGAAACACAAAGCTTCCCTACCTTCGGTAGTGAGGAAGCAAAATTCCCAGATCAGCTCATAAATCCGTAGAGTGATGCCAGTCAACGACTGTCAAGAACGCAAGACCGATCAATCCAGGTTCCCTCAACTCATCAACTAATCGGAAAAATAGTAGGTATCTATATTAGGTACATATAATAGGATTAACTCAAAATTGAGAGGGAAAATACTTTTGAAAATTTCAAAATTCGGTGACGTAACAAAGAGCAAAGTTTAACTCGTAATATATCTGAAATGTTAACCTTTAAATCACGAATTGTTCCTACTTCAGGAGCGTAATGTTCGGGAAATCGAAAAAATATTGGATGCATATATATGAAGGTATGCGTGAGGCACGTAAGTAAGCCCCAATACTCCAAAAGCTGATTCACGATCGTCCTTTCCCGGTAAAATATTGAAAACATACGAAAATGCTTTCAAGGGAAACGCCATTCATTATTTTAAGTGGGTGGAGTTATAGATTAAATGTGTTCTCTCAAAGACCGATTTAGTTTACTCGCATAAATAAATGTTATCTACCAAACACAAACATGTAGAATTAATTTCTATGAAACGATATGCATCCTGAAATTAATCATCACGTTGCCTCTCAAATACCACCCACTCTTAGTAAATCGTATTCTATTGAAAAACATGGTGTTATCGCCATTTACCCACCCAATCTATTAGCCTAATGGCATTTATAAAGAGACCCTAGGTAGAAGATGATGGGAAAAAACCTGAATCTGATTAAAAGCACCCGTAATGTAAGCTCTAACGAGAATTTACTGCCGCTAAATCCTTAGCGCCCTCGCAGATATTCAACCCCTAACTGATTGAAAAAGGGCTAATAAATTACACACGTAGGTAATTAGATGCTAAGCTTGGACGGTAGTTTTAGCGAATTTTTATAGAAAAATGAAGCTATTGCAATGTCTCGGAAAATTTTTAAATAAAAATTTTTGAAAATTTTCTTAATTGAAATCCGTTTTGAGGCATTCTGAAACGAATCCTAGGGTTCAACACTTTTTCATATATATATGTATATATATATATATATATATATATACTCGGCCCTTCGGGCCTCGCAAGGGGCTCCGCCCCTTGACCCCGCCAGGGGGGCTTCGCCCCCATGGACCCCCCTAATCTATACTCGGCGCTTCGCGCCTCGCCGGATCTTTTCTCTTTTCTACTGTGTAGAAAACGAGGATAATTTGCTATGCAATTCGTCTCACGAGAAAAAAAAAAAAAAAAAAAAAAAAATTCAGGCCTGGCCGGGATTCGAACCCACAACCTTCGTCTCACGAAAAAAAAAAAAAAAAAAAAAAAAAAATTTCAGGCCTGGCCGGGATTCGAACCCACAACCTTCGTCTCACGAGAAAAAAAAAAAAAAAAAAAAAAAAAAAAATTCAGGCCTGGCCGGGATTCGAACCCACGACCTCTCGCTTCCCATCTCGGGACAAAAAACGTTACACAAAAAAAGTGGACATTTAAAAAAAAATTATTGGGGGTCGGGCTAAGAATTGCATAGCAATATATATATATATATATATATATATATATATATATATATATATATATATGTGTGTGTGTGTGTGTGTGTGTGTGTGCGTGTCATTCCAGACGATAACTCTCCTTAGGAGTGAGATAAAAATTCCGTTGTTGCGCCTTTTTGAGCACATTAAATTGGTCGAATTTCAAAAAATGCACTAAACAAAATCACTAAAAATGGCTAAAAACGGCTAAAAATAGTTAAATTTGTATTGTTTGGTAGAATATTGCTCAAATAAAGTTTATTAACTATAAAACAGAACATTCAAAACTTTTTGTACAAAATTATACTGAAAAATGTACCAACAATTCATTAAAATGTGTATAAAGCCGATAAAAACTGCAAAAAAGCTAAAAATTCAAAACCTCAATTTGACTAGGAGATTATTATTTAGAATAAGTATTTTACCATAAAATTAATAGTTAACAATTTTCTTGCACTCAAAAAGCTCAAATTCCAAAACAATTTAACATTATACAATACGATAATTCACGAAAATTCGCTCATAATATCATGCTGCATGACAAATTTTCTTTACCATTTTCGTCTTTTCGAATCCCTATCATTGTTATTTATTAATGTGTATTTTAAATTGTAATGAATGTGGTTGATTGGGACATTGAATGCGAACAAACTGTGAATCGGCTTAAAAACATTCTCAGAACACAAACTCTAAAGGGTGGGAAAGGGGCCACTCTTTTAGGACACCCTGCATATTATTAATTACGATTTCAGAATACAGCTAGTTTGTTTATCACTTGCGTGTTTGATACAAGTAATGATATTTATCAACTGCGAAGAGGGAAGACTGCTTTCAACAAGCTTAGACGCGCTACAGTTATGTGTATGTCACCGGCAAAGCATGAAATGCATGTATCTCCAACAAAGGTGCCCAGACCAGGTAAGGATTGATCAGAATGATGTGTATAGTTTGGTGGTCTGGATTCTCGCAAGCTCGCATCTCAAAAATACATAACATCATGTAGTCAATCCCTTAGTATAAATTCAGATTTGTTGGACATATAGATCAGAATGACGAGTATTTTATACTTTGACTAAATCAATGGTAGTAATTATATACACGGCCTAGGCATTTTGTACATTGCCTAACCATTGTATACAATGCCTGCATTTCATACTTTGAAGGTAACATATATATATTTGAGGGGGGGGGGGGGATTTTTGTTAACAAATCCACGGATTATGTGGAGTTTAATAGAAAGTTTTCAGTGTTATTTATTATTTAATTTTCTTGCGGATTTAATTCGTCCTTTCTTGTGGTGATGAAAAAAAAGAGACTGCATACAGCGAGCCAAAATTTAACATTCTTCCGTTGCTAGAAAAATAATGGCGATTTCATTTTCCCTTCCTCGCCAAAGGCGCTGGAGAGTGAATTACCATTGAAGAGGTTTTCCACTCGTTGAATAATGGATTGAAAAGAAAAATAAAAAAAAGTTGGAGGTGAACGTAGGTAAATGAATTGACGACCTGAGGAGAGGCCGAGCGGAGCGGAGCACAACTCGAGTAACGGCGCCTGTATTTACTCTGCGGTAATCGTGTAAATATTAAATTCAAAAATTCAGGAGGTTCCGCCACAGCTTGCAACTCCGGGCCCTTTGGAATGAAGATTGTGGGCTTGAACCCTTAGAGGATTGCGTTCCTTCATAAAAATAACAAGACCCAATTTTCTTTGCTAACTCTAACGATTTTTTTTTCACGCCTGGAACTGATCAAAAATGCCTGTCTCGCTCGAAAGAGTTTCACATTCGCATTCAAATACAATTACGTTTAAGATCGCATAAAGAATTCTCTTTACCGCTTCCGGTTTTCTGTAGATATTTTCAGCAAGAGTTAATGCTCGAATAGCTGAGGGAAACTTGAAAACCGAATGGGGTCGCAAAATACCCGTCCGAGAAATCGAAGCGGTGACCCGCTTCTGCGTTGAGTGACCTCCACGTTTACAAACCCGGTCAGGTGAATGAGTTATTCTTCCATTCATGATGGGGTTTGTGAGAATAGCTACTTTTAGCTAAGGTCATATCCAATAATTGAACTCAATTATTGAAGTTCAAAGTGAACGCCGTTTCTGCGAATTTTATTTGTAAATTGACACGAAAATGTTGAGTCCAACACTTTGCTCGATATAAGCCTTAGAAAATATTGAGTCTTGAATTTTTTAGTGAAAAAGTCAAGATAGAGGGAGGAGAGGGGTCAGTCAAAATTATCTCGACTGTAAAATTAGCCCCAAAATAACACCCTCACTTTGAGGGATAATTGATGGTTTTGGGGTCAAACCGCTTCGTTTTTTTAGTTAATGGACAACAAAAAGTCCAGTCATGCAGCATGACCCCATGAGCGAGTTTTTGAAGAAATCTTCGACATTTCAGTCGCTATTGATCGTGTAGAGAAATTTTAGTTTATGATTTTGATAGACAAACATGGAATCAAATTATTAAAAATAATTAGGAGGTACTCATACTTTATTATTGGTTATACAGGGATACTTCCATAAGAGTAGTTCAATCTAAATTTGGACAATGTTTCATGCAAATATTACCGATTTTTTTTGACTGATTTTTCAACTTTGAAATTTTTGAAAACTTGATACATATTCTTATACGAAATTTTACGCTGATTCCGAATATACCACATGTTAGTATGGTGAAAAAATTATTTCGCACAACAAATCGCAAAAAACAGGATATTTTGAAATTTTTGACTACATTTTTGAAAATTTCAACCCGAAGATGTAATCCGATCATGCTGGCCAACGAACTTGAACTTTCGTTTTGTGTCCTTAACATTTTAAAATTTGTTTGAAGTTTCTAGCACAATTCTACGGACAGTTATCGTCTGGAATGATACATACATACATACATACATACATAAAAAAATGCGTTAAACTACAGAATATGATTCAGAATAGCCTGAAACGGATTTCTGCATAAAATGTTTTCAAAAATTCACATTCTACAAATTTTGAGGCGAGAGCAATAGCTTAATTTTCTTAAAAAATTCGCTAATATGGGTGTGTCGTCAAAAATCATAAGGAGCCGAGTAGGCGACCGCAATCTCGATACGACCAATGTATGTGAGAGCTTCCATTAACATTTTAACTAAACACTTTTATCGGAGCACCAATATATTTGTCTTTTTCGGTATTTTTCGATGCCTCACTCAAATACCAAATTGACAAATACCTATGTAAAAATCAATACTGAAGATGGCAAATACAGGAGTAGTAGAACTTGGAAAAAAAAAAAATTGGCTACCAACTACACATAATTGAGAAGCTAGATAGGAGGTGTGTGTATTATGGTTTTGGTGGTAGTTATGATTGTATGGTTGATGACCTGTATTTGAGCTTAAACACTTCTAAAACTTGTATGTTTGCTTACCCCTCCTCAAGGCTCTTGATGCACGACCAAAATAAAAGTGCGGAATTCTTCATGTATTCCCAAAAGAAAGGCATGGGTCACTTCATGTACTCACAGAGGAAAGGTACGAGACTCTACATGTACTTACAGAGGAAAGATATGGGACCCTTCAAGCCTTCCTTAAAGAACCGCATGACTAGAACTTTTTTGAAAGACCACCACACCAGCCAGTGGGCAGACACGTCCATGTCAATTTGACACATTCATAGCGATAAATTGGCGTATATTCATGACACGTACGTTCGCGATAATACAAATACGAATTCATTGACTGAGGCGTCTTTTGAGATCTACGAAATGTGGGAATCGTGAATCGCCGCTTTGAATTTGCACTTATTCATAGTTAATCAACCTCAAAACCGTGAGTACACCCAACTTCCGACCGCCGTGGGACCGTGAAACTCTGCCGTATAACGTGTGAGAGCCTCAAGTACAGAAATACTAGAAACTTCGCGGTCGACTAGTAATGAAACAGTACTGTTGGGCCAACTCATCTCAGGGCTTCAAGGGTTCGTCAAAACTCCGGCGAAATCCCTCTCCAGAGAGTAATTGAATAACTTTGTCCCCACTCCGTTTTCCCGCTCCTCCCGGTGCTAACTGGCAACTTGGACTCATCGCCATTAATTGGGGGTGGCGAGAGGGCCTTAATATGTTTCTCGGCGTTAATTCAACTTAAGTGAACGTTTGCCGAGGGATTTGGAAAGGGGATTCGGCGTCCGAGTCGGTCATTGGGGGCATCCCAAGGCGATAAATGTTTGAACGTGCTCAAATGGTCATTGACACGAATGGGATTTCGTTATGATTTCAGACAGCTCAACTGCAGTGGTGGAATATATTTAGTTCAAATGTAGATGAAATTAATGAAGGATATTTTCTCTACTCTCATCCCGACGTTCTCATACAGCGCAGCTTTATTTGAAATGCAAATGCTAAGAGGTACCTTTGCTGCACAGAAGTACATTGCAACACGGCTATGTACCATAACAGTAAAATGTTGATATTTATCTTCATATGGTTTGTACCGACTTCGGTGCATGTCGCATATTTCTTAGTTACGTAAAATGGAACTGCGTATATTTGTAGAAGCTTCTGCTATCCTTTAACCAGTAAAAAACGAACCACACCAAGCAACCAGCGATGTAGATCAATATTGTTTTCTGATATCCTTCGTGCCGTTACAAATTTTCGCCAAACCCCCGCTGTAAGACATATCTATGTAGGAAAACAAATCGATTCTAACAAAAATTCCACTCATTTCCGACCTAGTTTCCGTCGATTTGTTTGATTTTTATCTTCTCCCTTCCGATTCACTAAATTCCTAGAATCATCCCATTTCAATGAAATTTGGCTTTTCCGGACAGGCTCAAACTTGATATCCTTTCCGTGCTTGACTTCCACAATTTGCATACGATTTGAACTGTATTTTTTAAATTCATTTATCGGACTATACTTATCGAGGCTAGGGGAGGGGATGCTTAAATATCGGAATAGCTCTAGGTGATCTAAACTTTATCGCATTGGGGACAGTAGTGACCACGACACATCTAAAACTGTCTAAATAACGAAAAGGTTGCAGTCAGAGCATTAACTAATAATTGCGAAATACGGTCATGTCGGGTAGCTCGGATAATTTTGGCAAAAAATCATGTCAGTCATTAGTGAATATCTAATAATAATTGATGAATGATCCTAATTACTGTAAAGGATAGGCATAACTTTTTGAGAAAGGATGTAAGAATTATTTGGCTAAAGCCTGTGATGATCCCGTAAGAGTTTCACTGTATGCGAAAATCATCTTCGGAGAGATCTGGTGATCTTGATGATTCTCAACTGTTGACACTTTTTGTCCCAGTCTGTACAAAATGCATATTGTTAACTGCGAAAACGTTATTTATGTAAGTTTCGAACCATCACGTATGTTCATTCGAGAAACCTTACTAAACCCTTTACGTTCAATCCAACTGAATCACCTAATTTATAAAATTTACGTTCCAAAGTTAAATGCATTGTTACGCTAAAAAGACAAAGCTGGTGTGGCACAATAACTACTTTGTGGACTCCATCAGTATGACTTAAAACCAAATATTTATGACCAACCAATACCTAAGGAGTTCATAACTACGAACTGATTTCATTGGGGCAGAATTCAACAGTATATAATGTCCACATCAGATGATTTGCGTTAAACTTCTGATTTGAATTTTTGACCCCAAATATATTTAAAAAACAAAAATCTTGAAACCGCGCAGTCTCGAAAAAAATAATGATGTTTGTTTTCCGGTGTAAACTGAGATACTATAGTTTGGCAGAAAAGAGGGGGGAAAAACGCCTTGCGCCTAAATTGTGATGAGCGTAGAATGTGATTTCCCCCGCCATTTTAAATGTTTACCTATCAAAGAAATTAGCTCGGGAGGCAACGGTAACACTTGCCTTCTTGTGTATGTCGTTGATAAGTGTCATTGTTTTGTTTCGTTGTTAGATGACGATTTTTGGCAAGAAGGTCTCCGTAGAAACGTAATCTACCCTTAAAAGTGGCTTGTTCTACTAGTAGCATATAAACTTAATAATACTCTCACTGTCATAAAATATATGTCTCCACAGAATGCGAATTTCAATTCGACATGCCAATATTAATTACCTGTTCTTCCTTCATAACCGCAGTTTGCTGCATCAGTTGCCCCAAGCTGAGTTCCGTTCTGGAGATTTCTTTTTGTACAGTTGGAAGGCTGCTGTCGACCTTGGTTTCTAATGCCTCGACTGATTCAAGCAGTTCAAGCATGGATGCGTGGACTTTGTCCACACTGCTGCTGTTAGATCCTTCAACGCCGTTCAGTCTTTCGTCGAGCGTTTCCAGCTTCGCGTCAAAATCTTTCTGAGCCTGAAAAATGGCTTTAGTAGAGGCTTCGAGGTTTTCAATTCTCTTCCTCATGACCCTGTGGTGTCGGGTCTTTTTGTCAAAGTCACTGCTGGGCTTGTAGACTTCATTTTCCATGTCCTGCAAACAAACAAAAAAATCATTATTTATATTGTTGGATATTGCACCAGTGGAAGTATAATTTATCAATGTGTACTTACTACTATGTAAGTAAAAGAAGATATTTCAGGCGTAATAATATAAAATCAAAATTATAAGAACGCCATGGATAATTTGGATTTTAGTGCAAGTTTCGAAAAATATTTATTTTTCGTGATCTAGAACCCAATATTACTCAGTTTTACTGCTCTTATGTGGTAGTTCATGGCTGTTTTGTATAAAACTAATCAATGTGGGTAAATCAGGGAGAAAATGCAGTTCACTTGGCAATAACCAGTTGTTTTTTGATGCTTATTCAAATTTTGAAGTAATTTTATTACCGTTTTGGCCATTGACTTAGTTGAAGGACTAAGTAATTTCATCCAGACAATTTTCGCCCTCTGTGTTTCAGGGCCATTAGGGGCGGAGGATGATCCAATATTGAGAGAGTAATTTGCGTTATTTTAGCCAACCCGTTTGAAAGTCAATAAGGAACTGGACTTCCGCTGGGATCTCTTGCACAAACAGTAATCTTGAAACGGAGGTTTTCTTTCCATGAAACCAAGAAGCGGAGAATTTCGTAATAAAACAGGAAAGAGAACGGAGGGAGAAAAAGGCATGAGCGAGTAATCCTTTTGCTGTGAGTAGAGCTCTGAAAGTTTTAGCAAGTTTGCAGAAGGTCGGAGGGGGGAGGGAAAGCGAAAGCATCAAGCACATCCGGGAGACCATTTTCAGTGAGAAAGGCAGCAAATTTTATTGAATGAGAGTGTACTCTAGCCACTACACGAGTCCTACACACGAAAGGTGAAATTCTTTACCGTTCAAGTGGTCGGGAGCTTCGAGCAGACCATTGTCCTCAGTTACAACGAAGTTTGAAGTGGAAGAAGTGACAGTATTTTTCCAAACTCCTAACTAACTGTACCTCTCACCTTTATGTTTACAGATCTGTTAATATAGTTGTTGAGTTCAACTGGTGGAACTTGATATTACAAGTATACTGTATTTGACATCCAATTTTGATGATATTTTCAAGCTTTATACAGAATTGTATCCACGAATTTAATTCCCATCTGATTGGAAGCAGCAAAATCATTTAACGAGACCAAATTCCACAGTTTATAAACTGTGATGGATAAGAGTAGTTCCTCTTTCTCGATTCTTGCAAATGTTACATGAAAGGGGATGTTACCTGGACTTCCAGCGTTCAGAACAACCTCTGAGAGTAGCAGGTTTATCGACACTCACCTTTGAAGGGGAACTCTCTCTTTCCATCATCTCTCGTTGTGACAAAACATTGGAGTTTGTAGGTAACGCTCTGGGCGTCGACAGTACTGTTACAATCTAATCAGGTTAAGAAGGTAGAATTGAAACCAATTCAAAGACCAATGTTTTCAAGAAAGTGTCTATTCTAACCTTGCTTCAGTTGGTTGTCAGAAAAGGATCGTAAGCTCACTTACATAGAATAAAATCGAAATGTGAGGAGATATTGTGATTCCTATCTTTTTATTTCTGAGTGCAACTATCAACAATATATATCATCAACGAACTGATTCTAGATTATTCATTAATCTTCATTAATTTAAATTAGTTGAATAATAAGTAAGATGTGAAGCCAACATCATTCATCACAAAGAATGCATCAAGTTGTTTCTCCGTTCCTGGAGTTTCTTGCAACAAAGGTTAGATGTGACAAAGGTTTTTCGTTCACAGGACAATATTTATTTTGCTGTCGCAGTATAGGTGGTTGTATTTCTTTGACCACAGAGAATTCATTTCGATGCCAGTAAATAAAGATGTACTTTTTGATCTATATTACATGGGGCCAATTCACGATTTTCTTGTTCGGAAAACTACAACGCCTTTAGCCAAGGTTCTCATGAAGTAAAATTGTTTGTGTTCATATTTAACATTGGCTTGTTTTTACTTGCTCCAGTCCTTTATCCATGAGTTTTTCACTCTCGTTGGAGGTTTGAATCAAGATGAATTGAACCAAAAGCAATGTCGACTTATAATACTCTCACCTCTTCTTTCTATAGCAGCTCATTCCATGATTGAAAGGAACATCAACTTTCCCGAAATCGAAATGCATTCGTTATGACACGAAATAATTCTATGTTATATACTATAAATCACAGTGGCGACGAAAGAATAAAAATGTATGCAACCAGTTTTTCTAGATTTCACCCAATGAAACATATGATTCTTTAGTTCACATCTTAACACATGATCAAGGAATATCGGGACTTGAGATGCAACGAAAACCTATGTTGCATTTACAGTTTGAACTAAAACCTAGGCACTCATATGTTTATAAATATATTGTTTTTTCACTGGATAACTTGGACTTCGATTTCTAGTCTTTCAATGCTGATAAATACGGGAGTTGGGTAGATGATAGATGTTTTTGAATCTCTCGCATTATTTATAAGGTGTTCTTTGAGTCAACGAGTCAATTTATATTCCGTTTCTCTTCTTCTCTCGCATTCTTTTCTTTCTCGTTCACGTAAATTATGGATATGGGCAAGCTACGCAGTCTGTTAGTTCATCTCGGAGAGTAAACCGCGCATTTTGTCTGCGTCACGCGCGCGATACGTTCACGACGGGGCGCGGACGGTTTTCGCATGAATATAATTTTACTACCAAATCCCTTGTGAAAGCACCGCGCCAAAACCCCCTGGCTCCACCTAAGCCAGTCAATCTCTCATAGGGTAGCTTGAATCATAATCTCATTTCCCTCGACCCACCGTCTTCGCTCAATCTCCGTGCAGCGTTTGCTTGGTCGATATCACTGGAGACCGCAACCGGGGTTTGAGCGATGACTTACTGAGGGGCTTTGATTCGATCTAAAAGGAAAGTTCTGCTCAGATAATTATGTTATTTATCAAACCTGGTATTAGATATGAATTATGAACAACTCCAACTTCAATAAATGTGGAAACTTGACTTCACTGCACGCACCAAAGAATCTGGGGAGTAAAGGAAGAAGTAACATCGTAATATTGTTCGACGTTTTCGGAAACGTCCATAGATACAGTTTGTCTTCAAATGCGGTTTTCGACCACTAAAACCATTAAATTATGAGCAGGGGCAAATTGAGGCCGTAATTAGACAAATTACTTTTAAGGTAAAATGCCACGGTTGCTTCTAGAGCGATTTCCAAAACTGTGTGTTAGTTGAAACAGTTTAATTGGGCGAGCTATCTGTTGTAAAAAACTGTGAATCAGAAAATCCAGTCTTAAAAGAAATTTGTTGGACCGAAACGGCATTCTTTGCTGAAATTTTGTTGATGTCAGTGAAAAACAAAGTTGTAACTTAGGAAATATAGGAGTTGGACGAAAAAGCTGGCGATTTTCCAATGCTTCTTTCATCAATCATTCAAATCCACAAATCGCTATCTCAGTAAACGGCTCTTCGTGACAAGGCAACAATAGTGAATTTAAAAGTATGTACAATGTGTTGTGTCCAGTAAGTTGAAATTCAATCAGTAGTTAGGTGGATTAGTGGTTGTTAGGGCCAGTTCCACTGACGGGAGTTGTCCTTGGATTAACCCAGGACCACGAGTTTTCTTGTCAAAACGGCGAAATGACTGTTCCACCAACGCTTGACTCGGGATTTTATTGTGATAACGCACGGATTCCGGAATCCACCTGTTGGGGTGGGTTAACCCACGGATCAGCGCTGATCCGCATCTTTGTCACCGCCCGCCATCTTGAAAAATCATGTACTTGACCTAGTTTTTCCATTCGTTTCTTTGTAACACGACCCCTTCGTATTTTCGTATTTATTTATTTCCTATTCCGCGGTGACAAAGAAGAAACAATAAATTTGTCTTCGGAAGGCGACAATTGGACCGTGACATTTCGTCGAATGATAATATGACGTCGGAAAAGAGTGGACCACTTTCATAAGTGGAAAAGTAACGATTTTGACATTTTCATGTTTTTACTTTGGTACACAACGGGAAAAATCGATAGTTCTTAAAGCGCTAGTATCTACTAAAATTTCTTTCCGATGATTTTCACTTACAATAGAGCCGTTCCTACTGAAATTTAGCTCCGTCAGTTTTTTACTGACGGGAATTGTTCACCACTCGTTGGAAACATCTCAATTTATGCTAAAATCTGATGTTGCCTACACCGCTCCGAAAATAAAAGCCGCTGAGCAACACGCAACGTTATTGATGAACTATAAAGTATAAACAATCCTTGAGGTAAGAGTATAATAAATTGATTTGGTAGGTAACCAGGCTGGTTTACGATTCGGGTACTTCATAAATGAAAAATGAAGGCGAATATTTTTAATTGTTATACAAGGGGGCTATTCATTTTGTGCTAGACTTAACAGTGTAAAAAGTCTTGTACAATCACCGAAAAAACTTGAAAGTTGTTGTCAAGTGGTCAGTCTGAAATCGATACGCTATCAGAATATAACATTGTCGCCAAAGAGTAGTTTGCCGCCAAACCGTACTTCGCATCTTTCATTTTTGTGTCGGAATGAGGATGTGTGGCGGACAAAAAATACTGTTTCTCCACTTTTTTCAGCTGTTGTTCACTAATTTTTGGTTTGAGGACAGTAATTCGTATGCTAACTATTTGAATCGGCTAATCTAGGATTAAAAATTGACGGTGGAACAGTGAAAACACTGTCTCGCGGTTGTTATCTAGATCCTGTGTTACTAGACTCAGGGGTTAACTCTCGTTGGTGAAACCGGCTCTTTGAGTCACAATTTACGCAATCCATTGGGACTTACGTTGGTATAGAGTTTAGTAGAATATGATTCAACTTGTCATAAGAAAAACCAATGATCTGTCAATGATGGATGAGCAAATTTCAATAATTGAGAAAATGATTTACTAGCTGACCAACAATGTTCAGTACCTATTTTAAGGGAATGAAATGTACCAAATGAAAAATCATTTTAGGAAATGAAATAAGGTAGTTGTGGTCTCAATGTTGGTAATGTATACTGAGCTTCCAAATCTTTTGTGCAATGGGTTGTAATTTAGATATCACAAAACGTGTACTAGCCCTAAGATTGAAAACTGTGTATTCTACATATATAGGTTGATCATTTTAGACGATTAACTGTTGTAGATAATCAACTATTTTCATTTATTCAAGTCTAGACCGGGAGATTCTATTTTATTCAGTCGGTAGACAGAGATGGGGAGTTGGTTAACTTCTCTAAGCCCCTTTGGAGTTCTAAGTGAACAGTTGGTTCAACTTGCACTATAGCTCAAACTAAGAGTATTGGAGAGGGTTTGTTGGCAGAATCCTCAATGATACCGCCCACAAGATTTGCAGAGTTACCGGAGCGCATCTATGGCGGTCAAGGCGTGTAAGGCGTGGGTATCAGCCTTTGAGCTGGGCATCACCCATTAGGTCGAGACTTTATACAATATATATAGCTATTAACATACTATGAAGATGCATCAGGCAGAATTGAATGCAGTGTTGTATGAATAGAATGAAAATTAGTAATTCTCACTCCTGTAGAATGAGAGATTAGTTTAATATGGTTGCTAAACGTCTTTGAAGCGTTATACAATATCACATGGTATATTCAAACGAGTTTAAACTCAAAAGAACACATTCAGGCGCATTCCATGAAGCTGTAATATTCTGTTAACAGGAAATGTAATACTCAACGAAAGGGATCCAAAACAATATTTCGCCTCTGAAACTCCGACGATCAGCTTAAAGCTAAGGCAGCTAAAAGCTCCATTATTACATACTATGGAAATCTTCTTATCTCTTCACAAGAAATCGAGTCAGGAAATTATAATTTATTTATACAGACGAACCATGATGATGGTTATTTAATTTAAATTCATCAGTATAAATAATAATGATAAAATCGTCATCATTATCGTTCAATAGTATAACTTTGTGTTGGTTTGATTCAACGTTCTACATTTGTGTGGTGTGATCAACACATTTTTACAATTTAGATAACTAAATAGTAATTTTATTGTTCAGCAGTTTGTTAAGTTTTATTACTCCCTGCTTTATTAGGTACCTATTAGATCTCCAATGCGACCAAAACACGTGGGGTTACCGAGAATTTCTCAAAACAACTTTACATAATGTACCGTTAGAATAATTTGAACAAAATTTGTTAGCATAATATAATAAGTTCCAGTCATGCAGCATATGATCGAATTTTCGTAGATTATCATGTTATATTATGTTACTTTGTTTTGACATTCGAGCACTTTGAGTGCAAAGAAATTGTTAACCACAAATTTTGTGGCAAATAAACTCATTCTAAATCATATTCCACGATTCAAAACATATTTTGGATGCTTAGCAATTTTTCAGTTTTCTAAGTCAATTTTTTAGCAAATATTAATGAAATTTAAGAAAATTTTTCACCGGAGTTTTGTGAATAAATTCTTTAATGTTCTAGTTCATTGTTGGTTAACTTTTTTGACTAAAATTCTGATAAAAATATAAATCTAACAATTTTTAGACGTTTTTAATAATTGAGGAGCTGACATGGAAAAGCAGTTAAGTCCAAAAATCGAAAGAACATTTTTTTTCGTCGAAGTGCAAGTAACCAGTCACGCCAACGGCCTTAGGTCCTCCCGTCCTTGCTAGATCGCACCCTGAATAAATGTGTGACCTTTCCATGGAGAAGAGATTATGTCCAAAAAAATCTGATAAGAGTTCAGAGGGAGTTCCTATGAAATTTGATTTTTGGACTTAACTGTTTTTCCACGTCAGCTCCTCAATTTTTAGTGATTTTTTAGCACATTTTTAAATTTGGCCAATTCAATGTGCTCAAAAAGTGTAGGCCAACGAAATCATCCTTTCATTTGAAAAGCTTGATGTTTTTGGGGCCTGATCCATGAAAATCTTTTTGGTGTAATTGGCATTGTGGTGTAAATTGCTTTCCCATTAAAAAACGTTAATCGCAATAGGGGATTTTCATGGTTATTTTTTATTTGCTCAATAGAAAGATTTAAAAGAGAGCTTTCCAATAAGGTCCTATATGATGGGTATCTGATAAGTAATTTAGCTTTTGAAATTCTTCGCACTATGACGTCACGGCCCCCGCCAGCCTGGGGGGGTCCTCAGCTCCTTTGCACTTGTACGTCAAGCGTGATTTTCCTACGCTTTTATTGGCCAAACTAAGCGGTATTTTGAGCTGGAAATTAGTAGGTACATTGGGATTTTCAAGCGCGCTGAATCCGAATCTGAGGTTAAAAGTGTGAAATTCCAACACGTGAAAATTCCCCCATTCATTCTGTAATTAAAGAATTAGAGAAAACAATAAAGGAAATTTCCTTGGAAATAATTAAGTATAAAATTTCGTTGCATTATACAATTTTAATATTTTTTGGCTAACGCATCAAATTCCTCATAGGCGCGAGGACAGCGATATCAGTACCTACATTTCAAATGTTAGTTAAAAATAGCTGTAAGTCCGGGCTACCGCTTCCTGAATAAGGAAAACATCTCACCCATCCAGTGAAGAAAAGTTCAAACAAAAAGAAAATGAAATAACGTTGAAGGATCCAGGAGGGGCAAAAAGACAAATCCTGATGAGGTTAGGTGGTTGAATATGAAGTAGGAATTATGGAGACCAGGGTTTGATGCTCAGTTTTTCCTGCACAAAATGAAGGTGCTGGAGAGAAAGGGGCCGGCAGAAAATATCACTTTTATCATAGAAATGAAGGAGGCAAGAAACTTGAAAGGAATTCTGATGAAGAAGATCTAAGGAATCTCTCAGTGTAAACATCGAAAAAATTGGCATATAATAAGATATCATCCTCATTTGTTAATTTTTGCTCGGAATGTTTTCGGAATAGATAGTATAAAAATGATAATAATAAACAGAAAATGAGCAATGCGTCGAAATGTAGCATAAGAGGTAAAGGCTAATTAGAGAATTTGTATAATCCATTAGCTTTTATAAAGACGTAAAAATTTTTAATTTGAATATCTAATTTAGCATACAAATTTTCGTTTCTCGTATAGATCCATAATTTATTTTCCGAAATAAGAAGATATCATGATATTAAAGTAATTAGCAGCTCAGGTTGTTGAGAAAGTAAATTCATCAACTATGATTCACTATTACCACTTGGCGTGGTAGGTACTTTTGACAGACTCAAGTGAAGAGGCCAGGCCACTCAGAACATATGAAGTCCGACATCAATAAGGCGATGGACATGTGTGACATCTTCGTTCAAACTTCAAAACTGTTAATGCATTATACTAATTATCATGCAAACTTAGGTAGGTACTTCATACCTACTTCGGTTACTCAAGATTGAAATATCCCCAATTAGTGCATTTTAAAGACGCGAGAATGAGATTCAACCGAGACAGGATCACAAGAGCAAAGGCTAGCGCATTTTAGCGAATTTTCGTAGAAAATGAAACTATTGTAATGGCTCAGAAAATTTTAAAATCAAAATTTTTGAAAAATTTCTTATTGAAATCCGCTTTGAGGCATTCTGAAACGCTTTTTCATATATATATATATATATATATATATATATATATATATATATATATATATATATGTGTGTGTGTGTGTGTGTGTGTGTGTGTGTGTGTGTGTGTGTGTGTGTGTGTGTGTGTGTGTGTGTGTGTGTGTGTGTGTGCGTGTGTGTGCGTGTGCGTGTGTGTGTCCTTCCAGACTATAACTATCCTTAGGATTGAGATAAAAATTCCCTTCTTGCGCCAAAATATCGAGCATTTCAAACAAAAGGTCGAGTTTGTTGGCCAGCATTTTTTGAGCACATTAAATCGGTCGAATTCCAAAAACGGTGCTGAAAAAATCACTAAAAATAGCAAAAAAAAAAAAACGGCTAAAAATTGTGAACTTTATATTTTTTAGCAGCATATTGCTCAAATCAAGTTTATCAACTATAAAATAGAACATTCAAAAATTTATGTTCGAAATTATGCTGAAAAGTGTAGTTGAATTTCATTAAAATGTGCTAGAAAAATCGATAAAAACTGCAATTAAGTTAAAAATCCAAAACCTCTTTTTGAATAGCAGATTATTATTTAGAACGAGTTTTTTTGCTATAATAATAATAATTGGTAGTTAACAATTTGTTTTCACTCAAAGTCCTCAATTTTGAACTCAATGTAACATAATATAGTACGATAAACTACGAAAATTCGCTCATACGATCATGCTTCATGACTGGAACTTTTCTTGTTGCTGATGAGAACCTAAGCGTCATCAACCTATGACTTAATTTATTTATCTTTCTGTTTTCTAACAAATTTAAAGATAAAAAGGAATTTTTTGTAAAGTTTTATGATAATTTAAACTGTCCAAATAAAGAAAATTTGTATGGTGAAGGTGGTTGTGAAGGGATGAGATAATTTTAGGCTGCTTTTCTCATCATTTATTCAAATACTCCTAGCGCTTTCGCCCTAATGGGCCTCATCAGGGAGTTTTAGATAACATGTTGTTGTAGTAATTCGTTTATTCATTCTATGTCTATAGGTTTACTTTGGTATCCGTTTCTTAGGGAGTATGTCGCAAAGAGCTTGAAATATTAATAATCATTATTATATAGTAACTAGTCGTAGTTGTATGTATAAAATAAGTAAAATAAAGCAGTTTATAATTGAAGAGCAGGCCTCTTGGAAGTGAAGCCCTTTGCGACATACTCCCCAAGAAACGGATACCAAAGTAAACCTATAGACATAGAATAAATAAACGAATTACTACAACAACATGTTATCTAAAACTCCCTGATGAGGCCCATTAGGGCGAAAGCGCTAGGAGTACTTGAATAAATGATGAGAAAAGCAGCCTAAAATTATCTCATCCCCTCACAACCACCTTCACCATACAAATGGAAAGGCTACCAACCCTATTGATTCAAAGAAAATTTGGTAAACAAATCTGCCAAATTGGATGGTCACTCGCGTGCTAATACCCTAAAGTACATAGTTTCCTCGTACTTACCATGAAATAATCTTTAAAACTCGTATTGTATTCTTTAATGTTGAAAATCACTTATCATCTTCAATCTTTGTCAACTTGGACGATGCTGGGGTGAACTCACAGATTTAGTAAATGCTGGACTGGGCTTGTACAAGTGACACTCACGGTTTCTAAAAGTCCCTTTTAGGCCTCTCAAAGCGGCACTTTCCGACCTATTTCCGAGGAATATCGCACCTTCGGGTTGCACCGCAGCCAATCGCCGGGACGGTCAATGAGGGCTCGTTCGTGAGAGGAATCCTCGCAGTCTATCGGAGGGCGTCAGGACGCTTTGAGCCGGAAACGTTTCATCGCATTCCCACCACTACGCCCGAAAGGACCAAATGAACCGCTTGCGATTGGCCCAACCTGTTGACTAATATTGCTCGCAATCCAATTTGCTTCGGGGACTACCTAGTTAGAAGAGCATTGCGATCTTTTCAAGTAGTTAGGTGAAAAGCATGCATAACTAATTACAATTTAACGACGTACCCAAATGGTGTAAATCTGGTATAAATGGAATACGGTCTAAAAAAATTTGTTATTCAGTATTTTCAAAGCATTAAAAAAAAAAAAAAAAAAAAAAAAAAAAGGAAAAAAAAAAAGTCCAGTCATGCAGCGTGACCCCATGAACGAATTTTTGAAGAAATCCGACATTTCAGTCGCTATTGATCGTGTAGAGAAATTTTAGTTTATGATTTTGATAGACAAACATGGAATCAAATTATTAAACAAGCACCTACTACATACAAAACAGCATGGTTCTAGGATTGGTCATACAGGGATACTTCCATAAGAGTAGTTCAATCTGAATTTGGACAATGTTTCTTGCAAATATTACCGATTTTTACAACTAGCGAACGGCATTATTTCGATTTTTGACTGATTTTTCAACTTTGAAATTTTTGAAAACTTGATACATATTCTTATAGGAAATTTTACGCTGATTCCGAATATACCACATGTTAGTAGGTATGCTGAAAAAATTATTTCGCACAACAAATCGCAAAAAACAGGCTATTTTGAAATTTTTGACTACATTTTTGAAAATTTCAACCCGAAGATGTAATTCGATCATGCTGGCCAACGAACTTGAACTTTCGTTTTGTGTCCTTAACATTTTAAAATTTGTTTGAAGTTTCTAGCACAATTCTACGGACAGTTATCGTCTGGAATGACACATACATACATATATACATACATACATATATAGCCTGAAACGGATTTCTGAATAAAATTTTTTCAAAAAATCACATTCTACAAATTTTGAGGCGAGAGCAATAGCTTAATTTTCTTCAAAAATTCGCTAAAATGAGCTATTCCTTTCACTTTTTCCGTGTATGTATGTATGTATGTCCTCTTAAAATTGTTTTAAATGCCACTTCCCGACGTCCGATTTTATGAAACGATATGGATGTAATATGAATCATTGCGAGGATAAAGATGTATCAGGTGCCGCTAACGCATCAGAAGCCATTGATCAGCTGACTGAGCTCCAAAGCCATTTTGTTTACGATTCAACGCAGGAAGCGTCTATTTCACGCGGATCTCCTTACAAGAAAATGCGCTATCGTGTGACTCACTCCACGAGCACTGATATACTTGTTTTAATAAGCTTTGGAATAAACTTATGACATTTTGAAATTCCAAGTGTGTTTACACTGTATACCCATGTATATTATTATTCATCCTTTCCTAGCAACCTAGCAAAACCTCTCATATCATTCATTCTTAGCAAAACTCACGGCGGTGGTTCATCTCACAGATTCTATGTTCCCAGAACCCAAGTTCGCAATTTCCCTTAAAAGTGGTGAAGTTACTTCAAAACCGTTCCATCTAAAACCTCCCCTGTCCCCTTTTGGTTTAGTTAATTTCAAACGAACCGAACAGATATAGGAGCGCGAAGGGTTTCCATCAATCTCGGTAGTGTAGAGAAATCCTTTGACTACAGGATTTATCTTCGCTAATGGATTCATACTCCATACTTATTTTAATTAGTCTGGTTAAAAGGGAAGGAATGACTTAAGACTCCTAAGGGCCATTGAAGTTTTGCTCAGAGTTAGTGCTTCGCCGAGCTTTGGTCTTGTACCTCCTGTTTCACTTTCTCAGAACCCCCTTCAGGTTTCAGAGCTTAATTAGTTGTATCTTTGAATGTCATTACAACTTATTTTAATAACCAGACCGTTGGAGTAATGCGAACAAAGGGTTCATTCTGTTTCACAGTACATGTTAGATTCACTCATTTAGTTCATTTGTTACAGTACTTGTAAGACATGATTTAATCGAAGGCCTAGCACTGTAAATAGTCACCTAAATTATACTGTGAGGAAATCGTACTGCTTGGTAACTGCAGTGAAATTTGAACAAAAACCATTGCAAATTGTGACTCAAAGATTTATTCCTGTATGAGATAGCACTTCTACGTAGGTAACAGGTCTTTAGATAACTATTTAACGAATTTTAGGGGACATTATCGAATATACTCAACTATTTTGGCACTAACCGAATAACAAATTAATAATAATCACTGAAACAGCTACCTATCTTCAACTACGCCGTATGGCTAACAAGAGCTATATTAAATCATTATCTCTGTACTGAGGTAAATCATAATCTATTAAAAATTATCTGAGAAAATCTGTTATGAGTTTGAAAATAAAGACCATTTTTTTAATGATTTATTGGTAAGAAAAGTTGAATGACAAATAGCACCAAGATAACAACATGAGTTTTCTCCCAATTCCCTTAAATTAATAGCAGAATAGACTGATATTGTTGAAACCCCCTCCCCTCTCATCTTAGCAAGGTTTCAGTATGCATGCACGCTAATTGCACGAGTAGTCGAGGAGTTGATCTATTTTTCATTTAATAATTTTTCATTCAGCCATTCTGGTAGGTTTAGCATTTCCTCGCTGAATTTCCATTTTTCCAATTGGTAAAATATAGACAGAAGAAAATTCGTTACAATACATAATATACAACTAAACAAAAACAAGATGGTCTTTTTTGATGTGCTGTTGAGTGAAGAGTCATTATCAACCGAACAAAAGGAAGAAGCGTATACCTTGATTTTTTTTTCGTCTTCTTGAATCAAATGGGTTGCTCCTTCAACTCCGACAAGTTTTCCTTCCTTTATTAAAGAAAAGGGCCTTTTAAAGACAAAAGAAGAGGAACGAGATACCCTTTCTGAGTTTACCTAACTGCGCTTACAACTTTTTAAACAGATTAAAACTGGGAAAGGGAAAATTATAACCGAGTTCTTCTCAAGAGGCTGAAAATGAATGTGGAGGAGGGGGAGAACGATCGATATCAAAATTGTTGGGGCTTCGGAAAGTGCTTACGACACCGGATATTTCGAGAGTTTATTAAGCCTTCTGAAGGGGTCGCCTGTAGGGGTTTTCAAACGACACCAGGGTTCGAGGCGGGGTTGGGCAGGACTTCCTATTGAAGCATCCCGAAAAAGCCCCGGAATTCCTACGGAAAATGATTATTATCGCGGATAAGGGTGCGGGAGGGACGTAGGGGTTGAAAGAGGGATGTTGGCTGTTTTTTTTCTTTTCAGTAACGTGCAGAAGGTGGTTGTCATGCCGATATTGCTTACGTAAGACAAGACGGCTACCTCGGAAAAACTCCCTTGAACTAAAAATAAAAGGCCTTAGGCGTTTTTCATCTCCCGTTTTAGGTCTCAGGAACGTTACGAAATGACCAATTTATGGAGTTGAACGATTTTTGCTAAGGCAGCAATTAGCGCGCCTCTTTTCTCCCTAATACCCTATATTAGTAGGTAGATAAATGCAGACCTAACCAGTCTTAAATGTTATAATTTTTCTTATTCATTTAGTTTTCATTATTTTCTTATAACTGTATGCACATTCTGAACACAAAACCTGTTACCGCACAAATGCTACGCAGGCAATATATTTCTAAATGATATTTGCTATATTACATTTTTATTTATACAATAATTCATGCCGCACCTTAACCAGGGGGGTCATTAGTGAAAAATATGTATAGGTATTTAGCTATAAAAACTTAATTAACTAAAAAATTTATTACTTTTAGCGATTGCAAGGAATTGAAATTTGATCACATTTTTGTACACAATTTCAAAAGAAAAGTCAAGGAACTCCGACGGAAAATTATGATTATCGTGGCTTAGGGTGTGGGAAGGATGTAGGGATTGAAAGAAGGATGTTGGCCTTTTTTCAAGGTAACTTACAGAAGGCAGTTTTCATGCCAATACTCCTTACGTAAGACAAGACAGCCTAAAAAATTGACTGAACAAGAAATAGAAAGGTTTAAAACGTTTTTCATCCCCTGTTTTAGAACTCAGAAACTTCACTAAATGATCAATTTGTTGGGCTGAATGATTTTTGGTGATAAAATTTGCTAGCGCGCCTCATTATAGACTCATTTTTGATGCTGTAGGTAGTGTAAGTGCGAAAAAAACCTATAATTTCATTAATTTATTTCAATAGGTAAGACTGGGCAAATAATATCACGTACGAGTATATAGCAACTTGCACAACTGCAGTACATGCCCAAATGAAGAGTAACTGAGTTTATTTAAACTCATCTTCATATCTATAATTTCAGACTAATGCCATTTCAAATTTATGATTAATGTACGTTCTATAACTAAATTTAAGTTTTTTCCTAATGAAACGTCTTTATCTAATTTATCTAATATTTCTTTATGTTTTTACAGCGTTATTTCAGTTGTTCATGTTACTGCAAAACCTTTTGCCTTTGGATACAAGATGTTGACCCCATACGTTTCAGTAATAACTGGTTCTAACACACAGTAGATAACAATCTCGTAACAGGCCGCGAATTTCAATTTTTCGTTTTAATTTTTCAACCCTTAACTGCCAGTTAATTTATCACCGGTCGCCGTATTGATCTCGGCTAATTATGGCTGCGGGTCGCCAATTATGGGAGAGCCGTTGTTGGTTTTGTGAAATGGGTAAAAAAAATGAAAGGGAGATGGGGGTGAAACATGCCAACCCCTGCGGCACAATGTATATTGATTTTTCAAATTTCGTTTCGGTCCTGAGACAGTATTTTAGTGTTGGAAGAATTGATTTGAACGAGGGTCTATGTAGGTATTGGATCAAGCACATAAATAAATGCGTCATGACCATATGAAAGAATTTATTAGTGGCCAAAATGTTCAGTGTGATGATACATTTTCTAGCGGAAACAAAATCTATCTACGATATGCTGCAATAAAACACATTTATGGTTTAAGCGATTTTTGCTCTGGTTGGCGATTTTCGAGCACACTTTACTGAAATCTGACCACATTTTTTTGTTCGAAAATGTTCAGCGTTCAAATGTCTACATAGATCAATTGTCTTCGTAACAAACCTATGCTTTTTGTGTAGGTAATACAAATTAGGTTAAGATGCCATTCATAGTCATGCTTCTGAATTTTCTGGAATTAAGCCTATTGAACCAATTCACAATCGTGTTGAATTTTTTTAAACATTTATTTAAATTTCTTTCATCGCTAATTTTTCGGTGCTCTGTATGATCTTGTTTGCTTGCAGTATGTTTTCTTTTTTTCCCTTTCTTTCCGCCTGGTATGGGTGTGTCAAAACGGTTGATATGGTATCGGCAAACTGCGCCAGCGGATAATTTTCATCCAATATTATTCTGGGATTCACCGCCCTACTTGAGCAGCGACCCAGACGATCGATTGCTTTTAGGTACAAGGGGGAAGTTCGCGTTTGCAGCTGGATGAGCGTACGTGTCACATTCTCGATTGAACTGATCCGTTGTGAAGACCTCGGGGAGTCTATCCGCTTAATGAAATTACTCCTTCTACTCCGAAACCCGATGAGGTCGAGCGGGTTTGAACCTTTCCCATCCAACACTAAACTATTTAATCGTTGACCTTCTTTACTCGTACTCACTCACAGGGTAACTCGGGAAGCGGATTATACCAAAAGGCTAATTTCGGTAGGGATACTTTTACATTAAAAGGAATAATGGAATGATGGCTTCCATAAAATCGTTCAAGGATGGGTTTAGTTTAGAATAACCTGGGCAGACAAGACCTTGGTAACTGCTTTCTGCTACCATGTAGCGTCACGACTCAAACAGTTTTTCTGTCAAGAGCCGAGATGCCTGTGACACTCAGAGCTGTCGATTATCACGGGTTGGCTCCATTAAACCTCTAGGACGGATTTTACTAGTATCGTGTTTATTTTTAATTCATGACAGACCGACCTCAATACTGTTTCTACGGTCTTCGATGATGTCTTTGCATCGAAAGCGCTCTCCCCCGCTACTCGACTTGCTAGTGACGACGGATTCCTCCAAAGGGACGTAAATGACAATTGTACTGACTTGGTTCGCTGGCTTGGTGAACTAACCATGACTTGGGACTTGAAAAGTTCCCCTGTCAGGAGCCTGAGATGCCTGCGATGGGGGGATCCGCACCATCAGATCTCTAGGACAGATTTTACTGTGTCGTATTAGTATGAACTGACTTGGTGGGCTGACTCTGTAAACTGACCATTTCTGGCTACCATGTATAGCATGACGGCTTAAATAATATCTTTGTCAATGTCAGAAATACCTGAGACACCATGAGGTGTTGGCGCTACCAAACCTCTAGGACGGATTTTACTCTTTTGTCGTGCTGATTGGAACTAACTTAGAGGGCTAATTTACTGAACTAACCAACTACTGTCTTGCGACCATTTAGCATGACAACTTAAATAGTTTTTATGTATTATGAAAATATAAGCACTTTCTTAAATAAATGTTTGGGCCTTTCATTCACACCCCCATAAAAGTAAAAAATTTCGATTTTTAAAAATCGGTGGTGACAAATTTTTGTTTCAAAGAAAAAAATTCCCAAAAACAAGTTTGCTTGGTAACTGCAGCCTGCTACCATATCACATGACGGTAGTTCAAAGTTGTTACAAAAAGAGGTAGGTAAAGATTTATTTTTAGCACGGAACATGCTTTAGCCATCACCTAACTGATCAAAAACGTGACGAAACCGTGAAACAAAAGTAGCGCTGGATTTTTTACTTTCCCCACAACCCAACAGAGTGGAAAGTAATGTACTTTTTACTTTTCAACATTCCAACAGAGTGGAAGGTAATGTCCATTTTTACTTTTCCAACATCCCAACAGAGTGGAAAGTAGTGTCCACTTTTACTTTCCCAAAATCATAACAGAGTGGAAAGTAATGTCCATTTTTACTTTCTAATATCCCAACAGAGTGGAAGGTAATGTCCATTTTTACTTTTCCAACATCCCAACAGAGTGGAAAGTAATACCCACTTTTACTTTCCCAACATCCCAATAGAGTGGAAAGTAATGTCTATTTTTACTTTCCCAACATCCCAACAGAGTGGAAAGTAATGTCTATTTTTACTTTCCCAACATCCCAACAGAGTGGAAAGTAATGTGAAAAGCAGGCCCATAAAGAGCACAGCAAACAAATAAAACACGGCTAAAGCATGTTCCACGTTTCTTGAAGTTTAGCCAAAGGATCTAAGCAGTAACCATCCGGGGGTCCTTGCCCCCTGGCGAGGCCCGAAGGGCCGAGTTTGTATAGAATTTCAACGTCAAAATGCATTTATGCAACTGTCGTGCTGTGCGATAAAAAGAGACAAATTTAATAGCTCCAAGTGAAAGAAAGAAGGGTCTTCTCAGAGCTTTACACCGAACCTATAAACATTTCGTTGGACCCAGCGGCGGTGGTGGGAGGAGCTAAGGATGTGTTTGTTTTGGTTAGACGAGTAAAATGCGAATGGAGACTCAGACAGAAAAAAAAACCCCGGAAGGAAACTGAGAGACGAGAAAAGGGGAAAAACAACATAATTGGTTTAGAGAGCTCCCAGTCCGGAGGAAATGCGGGAGAGCGGGGTTCGCCACTCGTATTTACCCAACTCCTAATACACCACGCAGCGAATAAAGGATAGAACAGGGGGAACGTCATTTGAAATCAAGAATCCTATTTAATTCAAGAAACCGGCTTCAGGATGTATATATTTCAAAATGTATTAGAACGAATTTAAATTCGTTAGAAATATGTTTATGAGAGTTAATGGGTACTTGATGTTGCAAATGAGTTGAGGTTCTCAAGATTTATTAGGGTGAAATGTATAGTTTAATGTATAATACAGTTATGTATAATGTATATATAGTTATGTATTACAATATATAATGTTATCTCGTTTTGGTTTATATACGAGGTTTGATTACACACCTTTGTACGATAATGAACATTTGTACATGACCCTTGCTAACGGACCAAGACAACAAAAATATTTTTAGCGCTTCTTCAAAATTTGGTGATTTAGGTAAGTAGATACGCTTTAATATACGTAGATTCCAATGATTAGGGATTTCGGGTCCAAAATCTAATACCGACCAGGAATGTCCCTAAAATCAGATCTTGGCATCAGTTTCATCAACCTTTAGGGGTCAAATTTAAGGGCTGACCTTTGCGTTTAAATAAGGGTAAAAAGTTATAACAAAGATGTTGGCACCTACCAAGAAAAAATTAATTCAATTAAATAAAACACCTTCACTATACAAGAATTTTTTTTATATAAGTATATCGACCCTGACTTGAGTAGGTGCCCACCAACTAAAAATTGATGATTTATAATAATAAATCACCTAACTTCGCTTAATTATTTCAGCAATAGGTGAAAAAAAGTTATAAAAACTCGATTTCGTGAGGAGGGAATTCCAATGGAATTATATTAGCTGATACGATCGTCGAAGTTTATAAGGCGAAGAGCAAACAGTTTAGTGTAAAGCGATCCAGGGTTGCATTCTATTCTTCGGGATGATATCTATAAATTACAACAAAAAAAAAACCTAAAGTTACCTAGAATGGTTTTGAGATCTCAAATTTTTAATATTTTAGCCCTCAAGTACTTATCTTTAGTCCGAAATCGATGTCGTGTTTCTGGACCAACTATACCCCAGTTGTGATTTTTGACCCAAGTTTCATAAAATGTTGTTTAATAGTTCTGGAGAAAAGCTCTGGACGCGAGCATCTAAACTTTATTTATAGACCTGTGATCTGCACGAAAGGCTACCAAACACCAAAATAATAAATCTTTGTGTAAAAATTTGAAGTTTTCATGAGGAAAAAACTAATTTTACCACAGAATGAATATGGCACAAAAGTTCAGATGCCACAAAATGTTCACTACCTACTAGGTGTAACTACACGACATGTACATCATAATGACGTATATCAGCGGGTTTTAAGAATAATGTATCGATCGATGGGGCCGCAGACAATGTAATACAATTTCGAAACAAAAGCTTCTCCATCTTCCAATGTTAATTTGTATGCGAGTGTCAACCCCACCGCCTGATCTTGCGCAGTTTTCTCCTACCAGCGAAAAGAGCCACCGTGTTTTCACCCTTAACAGGCACGATAAGGTCACGTTAAACATGAGAGACAGAGCTGGGAGGGCTGCATGTAAATTTAGTTACCCCCTCCCTTGAAAGCAGAAATGATGCGACGCTGCGAGATCTTTCTGCATGGGGGACCACGGTTTTTCCCCACTGAGATGTTGCAGTGTTCATCGGTAAGAATAATTACTTTAAACAAACGTCTACTCTTTGCAATACTTTTTCAGTCTGAATGTGTCATAATATGCCCTTAGTTTTACGTTTCCAGCACCCGAAGAGTAAGAGAAAAGTTCATGATAGGAGATGTTTGCCACTCCACCGCTATTGTTTGTGGAACTTACGATCTGTTTACGTAAGTTTGTAACTTGTACCTTTACAAACACACGGAAGTAGATTTGCTCAAAAGTGCCAAAATTTTCCGTCTAAAATCGCACGAAAATAACCGAAATGTAGTCGTTTGTTGGCACTGAAAACCAAAAAGTAATAGCTTTTTTTTTTTTGCTTAGAAACGCTCACAATAACTATACATGATGCCTGTTTTGTACTTAGTATACTTAGTAAAAAAAAAAAAAAAAAAAAAAAAAAAAAAAAAAAAAAAAAAAAAAAAAAAAAAAAAAAAAAAAAAAAAAAAAATCCTAGGTCAGGTGTGCTGAAGCTGTAGCTATATTTTTTTCTTCTGAAAATGCACAAAAATAACTGAGATATGGTTGTTTCTTGGCGCTAAAACCTACCTACTTATTTTCGTGCGTTTTTAGACGTGAAAACAGCTACAGCCAGCACACTTCCGGCTGTTGGCACTTTTGAGCAAATCTGCTTCCCTGTGTTTACACTACTTACGTACAGTCTTTACCAAACAGGGAACATATCCTCAAGAACCAGAATGTATGTTTGTGTGTCCAATACTCTGTCTTTCTGAAACTAAGCGTGTATACAATTCCTTCTGTCTGGCGAGAAATGTTGAAGAGAGTCCGGATGAGGAGAGTTCCGGATCTACCCCTCCGATTTCCGCCTCTGCGGCTCGGATAGAAGATTGCTGATTAAATTGATCCCTAATATTCATTCAGGTAATTAGAAGGGTCTTAGTATTAGTTAATTGGCAGCGGCATTTCAATATCAATAGGCATAAATCCATGTTTTTCAGCAGATTCCTGTGATCCATGTTCAATTCATCCAATCCGAAAGCTGTAACACCCGAAGAGTAAAAGAAAGTTCATTATAGAACGTGTCTGCTACTTCTCCGGTATAGTTTCTGCTACTTTCGGCTGTTGCGTAAAGTTCCCATCTGAAATCATATATTTTTACTGGCCAGCATGTATGTTCAAGTCTTCCTAAAAATCTGTGTGTCTACGATTCCTTCTACCTATCACGAACAGATGAAGAGATTTCGGATCTATAGGTATGTGATTTGGATATGGATCGATATCAACGGCGAAAAGGAAAAACGCGCAACGGCGGAATGTTTGTCTCAACGGTTCGCATAAAGGATTGTTGATTCAGCTGAACCCCCTTTTCATTTAGCTAATCTGACGGTTTATGCACTGTTTAGATGATTGCTGCACTTGAGCCTCAGCAGACATGGAAGTTCCATGTTTTTCAGCGTATTCAAGAAATTTATATTCATTTCAACTAATCCGATAGCCCCTTTTTGCACTGCAGAAGTTCAGATAGCAGATTAATGAGACTGAAGGAGTCAGAGTCTATCGTTACAAGTACTAGATGTCTGAGACAATATTTTAACATTATTTGGAATGAAGGAGAAGCGGAAAATAAATATCATTACTTCATTACAAGGTAACCCAAACCACTTTATTGTTAAAAACCGGTAGCTCATAGCACAGATTCTGTTCCTCACGGAAGGTCTCATATCAAATGTCGTTGGTCAACATTATAAAATAGAATTGCCACAGAGCTCACTTATTAAACCTATACTATACCATCCTAAAAACCTAAGATTATTACGAACATTTGGAAAATTTAGCTAAATCTTGCCGATGTCACTGATGTATGGTTCTGGACGCATGTTGCAACAGTTAAGGATGTTTGAAGTTATAGCAGAATATCATATACATGATAATGAAATTCTTAAAAAGAAATCAAATTTACATTTCTAATTAGAATCCAACCTTGAACATCCTGCGTTTAATTCACAATACTGAATTAGGAGATTATCATTATATAAATGTAGTAGGCTTTTCAGCCAAGTGTGTTACTTTTTGGCTCAGTATGTAATTTAGTTATTAATTTCAAAACACAGCTGGAAATGATGTTTCCTCCAACCAGGTTCGTTTATCAATAAACTCGTTTCTTTATTGTAACTGGGGGCCGAAATGCGGGAAGAACAATTCCTGCATTTTTCAATTTCGAGGAAACTCAACTTTGTTAACAGAAACTGGAGCAACTTTGAAAAGAAATGTATACCGGGGGGGGGGGGGGGGGCTTCCTTCCCGTCACCTTCATGACAAAACCCACAAACTTTTGCTTGGGGTGAACGCGAGACGCTGGAAACTTCCAAGTTGGCAAACTTTCCTGTTTTTCACGAGCTTGTGCGTATCTAGTCTTCAACACATGGCGTTACAACGTTCAAGGGCGTCGAACTTCATTTCGAACCAAAGAAACTGCGTTACTTCACTGTTGCGATGTTCCACACAATGTCTTCCGCGTCAGATGCTATTGATATTGAAAACACAGTCTTTCTTTTCTTACACTTTCACTAACTTTGCTTACTTCCTTATAGGTATTTTTTTCTTTAAAAATAAAAAAGTCACATCCAAATTTTTAAGGAAATACTACAACTTTTTAGTATGTTTTAAATGCAGGGTCTACTATTAAACGAACGCAAAGGGCGAACAATTTTCTAGCTCAAGCTAAAGCTAAAAATCCATTTTTTTTAAATAGCTGAATACTATTCAGAACGAGTTCTTTGCCATGAAATTGGTCTTTAAAAATTCCTATTTACCTAAAGTGCAGAATTTTCAAAACAATTCACCATAATACAGTACGATAATTTACACAAATTCGCTCATAGGAACACGCTGCATGACTGGAACTTTTTTTTTAACCGTACTATAAGATGATGAAACAAACAAACGAGAACTGGAAGAAAAATGAAATCGATCTACTTCGGAATTTTGTAAGTATAAAAACACCATAATTTACCAGATAATGTCATTTAACATAAGTCATAAAAAATCATATCGAGTGGGTAAAGGTTTTATTTTGTGTTTCTATTGTTTTACGTAAAGATTTTTCAACATATGCCGCAAAGACAGAATTTAGGGAAGTGTTTTTGAATGTTTGCAGGGAATATTAAGAATTGAGAAGGCTGTAGTATATTAATAAATTGTTAATCAACCACTTCATCTTTTAATCTTTGGTCTCACTCTTTTAAATTGACTGGAAATAGCTTGGTATTTTGAATTTCGGAGGAACCTAACAAACGGTTCGCGATCGACAAGGGGATATCGGACTGCCAAAGGCATCGTTCGTCCGGATTCGAATTGCTTCGCTCTGTAATTGAACTGCCTCAACTTCAAAAATACCTCTCGACTTTTCCTTTTCCAAACTTCCTCTCTCCTTATCTGGTTACTTGGAAGCTTCTAGAGTTAGGTAGGTTCACGCTGTAATGGTATAACTGAAACACAAGGGAGTTTTCTATCCGGAGAACTCGAATAATAAAGTTTATTCCATTGAAGGAGGTTGGACAATCAAAAGGTGCTGCTCCATCCAATCAGTATTATAACAACTTTTGAATATACATCTTCAGTTACTTGATCAAGTCTAAGAAAATATTTTCGAACTTAACTAAAGAAGACAACCGATTTTGGTCTAAACATTACAGTCAAGGCTCACATCGTTGTTGCATTGACTCGGATAGCTCTGAAAGTCTTCCCAATCGATTCAACACGTCAAAAACTATAGGAATTCAATTTAATTGTGGGAGCCTGATCCGGCCTGGAGGACCAATGATTTACGTCTTTGCTTGATAAGGCCCATGTCCAATCTCCTCTTACCTGTCGAATACCAAACACATTTTTCTAAGTGTTCCGATATCGATGAAGATACCGCTCCACCCCTCCATATCGTGTCGGATTAGCGTCAACATCTAAACAGCATATTCCTTGTGTCCAAGAAGTATACCTACCGAATTTCAAGTCAATACAATAGACGACAAGATAGATATAGAAGACAATACACAGACAGACACTCACAAATAGATACGGGCAAATGCAGGCCGAGTCTAAGTAGACTCACTTCGTTCGTCGATGATTTAAAATTATTTATTGTCCTCATTTTAATTTCATAATACAAACAATTCTTGAATTAATGACTCAATAAAAAATTTCGCCTTCCAATTTATTTTCACACAGTGTATTTCAATATTTTATAGAAGTCTTAGATGCAGATATGTTAAGTGATTTTGAGCTCTAGCACGTATCACCACTTCATAATAATGTGGCATCAATATTTATGCTATTTAAGCAGCGGAACCAGAAATGCTGGAAAACATTTAAAAAAATCCTAACAAATCAAACTACAAATTACAATTTATTTAAACAATCTTATTGAATACGTATAAAAATGTATATATAAGCATTGAACCCCAGGAATATGGAATTTTAACAGTATTTTTTCATATGAAGGTGTCTGAAATTCGACTTTATTAATCATATTTAAAAGAGGAACCTATACTGTCCACCTAATCTGGCTGACAGTTTTACCCCTCTATTCTGGAAGAGGACGGTATTTAAGACATCGTGTAGAATTATGTCGCGACGTAGCGCAGGTGCTGAATTAATCTGAATTAAACACGGCGCCTCGTCCTCCCACTGCTAATTTGGACGTGCCGGGGATTTGGTTTGATGAAGAGCTGAAACGTCAGTTGGTCGAAGAACGAAACTCGGTAATATCTTTGCATAGCTTGACTAGCTTAACTATGCGATCAACGAATGACGAAACACTAGATAGAGGAATGTAATGTTGGATTTGTCGGGCGATAAATGGCACGATGAATAGAATCTGAATTACCTGTTTAATGGGAACAGTGTTGCCGACTCGGGGGGAGGTGGTCACCATACCACCTTGTTTCAGTTCGAATGGCAGTACGAATAATTACCGTATCTTTGAGTTGAATGGTTTTACAACTAAATGGACCTTTCATTAACAGTCACCACTCCAACTCGTTAAGAAAGAATGATTTTATACTTTTTAATTTTAAAGGATATTTAAGCAATACCTGAATTTATTCAGTAACTACACCAAATTTGAGAAACTCAGATTTGAGATATGCTCCAAACTGTTTGATGAATGGAAAGTAGGTCCAGGGATGGAAGTTATCTGGCTTCATTGGAAACTATTATAGGTTTGAATGTTTGTTTGAATGCCAATAGGTTGAATTATAGGTTTGAATCTTACAATTA
This sequence comes from Adelphocoris suturalis, assembly GCA_030762985.1. Classification (NCBI taxonomy): domain Eukaryota; kingdom Metazoa; phylum Arthropoda; class Insecta; order Hemiptera; family Miridae; genus Adelphocoris; species Adelphocoris suturalis. Next base: position 25,641,329 of record CM061043.1, read on the forward strand.
TTATAGGACTTGAAAGTTATCACAGTAAGAAATGAACAGATATGAAACAAACAACGAGCCAATAATTATCATCTATCAATTCCAGTGCAAACATTAGGTAGTCTACCTATCTATATTATCAAAGTCTTATGGAATAGACCGGAACGAGGAGTAACAGGAGTTTCAGCGTCACAATTCAGTTTGAATATTTCGCATGGGGTACACAATTAGTTGTAAAACAATTAGTTGTGAAAGAGTGGAGTTTACTTTTAATCAGGGATGAAAAAATTCATAGTGGAATAGCTCGACCAGAACCTGTTGGGCATTTCAAGTTTCAAGGCATTTCAAGTTTCCATGTGCACCAACGCCAACTTTTATCTAGAGACTATAAAATTCATATGTGGACCATGTAGACCCCAACCCGCACAATCTCTGATGATTTCGAAAAAATCGAACGAAAAGTGTGGAAGTTATGATTTTTGCAAGTATTTTGCATGCAGTGTTGAAGTTCATAAAGTAGAATCTAGGGGCCCACCTTGCATAATCTTGAATAATTGCATCCAAATCGGTCATGTAAGCAGGCAGAGACGCAGAGAGAAATTCTCGGACTGCTTAAATACTTGTGAAATTGTTTTGAGTAAGATTCTGGTTTTGGATGCCTATTTCTCACAAACCAAAATCGATTGCAATGTCTTCGCTACCTTTTGAGACTCGGAAAGCAATTCATAAAGTGTATTTTGCTCATTTCTCAACCTAATAATTAAGAGAACTGTTCAGATGATGTGCGTGTGAAGTAATTGTAACATCACAATAATGTAATTATTATTACAATATTTTCCCGTTTGAAAGGACACGAACAGTAATTAGTGGTCCTACGATTCCTTCCATTCTCTCATCAAATTGGTTTAGGAAGTTATATTCCTGTGTCTTTTCTCTAACATTGCATTGTTGAATGTGGATGACTTAACGTCAGACGATATACGCGTAATTTTTCTTCAGAACACAATAATTTAAATTAACCTTTCTATACAGGAAAACGCAGTTGGTTTTGAACGTACGTTTTGCTCGCATAGTGATCGTTGATAATACAAAAGTAGGATACGTGGGAAAGGTTTTATTGCTTGTACCACCAATCTATACCATACTATCTTTCCTAAGATACAAGATATCATTAGATCCATTTTAAACATAAGAATCATCATATGGATCTTTTTCATTATCTTTACCTTGATCTTTGACCTTAGCATCCAAGTAATGGTGCTTTTCACTCGGAAAACATTTCGATTAGGCTAAAAACCGTGAATGCTCTCGTTTTTCTCGTTTGACTTTGCATACTGCTATGTTTTTCAATATCACTAAACAAGATATTATTTTTTTATGCGATGTATACATAAGACATTAAGTAATTAATTAATTGAATTACGTAATTATATGCATGTGTTGCGTTATATACTTGATAATTTCTGTGAGTAAATAATGATTAAATGGCTGCAATAAAAGGGTATATAAGATTTTATACAATTTAGTCTCAATTCTCAGCTCCTCCCAACTAAGCGAAACCACAATCGTAAACCACATCTTGATTTGAGCTAACAACACCGCTTGCTTGACCCTAATCTGCCGCCCTCTCCAGTATCACATTTGTAACAGAGCTCCTCTTGGTTCTTTTCTTTTAAAGACCACTAATTTTTCCTTTTTTTCCACCGCCCAAAGCTAATTTCCTTTAATCCCAGTTGTAATGAAGAGGGAACTCTTTCTTTTTGACCGACGAGAAAACACGAGATGATGCCTGTTAGCGGCAGGACATTTTCGAGGCCATAAAACGGCGACCACATTACGTATAATCTCCACTTTCTCTCGATTTTTCAGAAACACGATTAGACGGCATTTTAAAGAAAAATTTGCAGAGATTTTATATAAAGATTAGATGATAATCCAACGTTAATACCCTTTTCAATTCTCTTAGATTTCACTTCAGACCATTTAGAGACTCAGATAGTGTAGTGTAGTACAGTGTATTATTATTAATTTGTTGTTTGGTAGTTACTAAGACTGTGACTATAAAATTCATTCTTTGACAATCTAAGCTTGAGAACGCTATTATAATTCGTAAATATTATACTGACGACGAGGATGCCTATAAGACGGCTGAAGAAGTCTAGAAAATTGAGGATGAGGGAGGTCACGATCGTAAGAGGAGAATTCAGGATATGATGGCAACATTTACCCACCCTGCATACGAAAAAGAAGATGATTGGCTTCAATACATCGGAAGATTTGAGAGAGTCTGTAAAGTGGAAGGCTTGTGGGAAGAGGAGGAAGGTGACGAAGTATTTGGCAATGCAAGGAGAGATCTGTTACCTTTAAGAAAGCTGGATAATGAAGTAAGGCCACAATGTGTTGATGAATTAACGTATGATCAGGTGAAGGAACGATTCAAGGTACTGTACAAACCAACAGGTGCTATATTTGGGGTTCGAATGGACTTAGAGAGAATGAATAGAAAAACGGGAGAACCCATATCAGATTTTGTTACTAGGATGAATGAACATAGCGTAGGGTGTAATTATGGAACATCAGCAATAGATGAACGATTCCGTGATAAATTTGTCGCAGCTATGGATAACGAAAAAGTGGAGCTGGAGGTGCGTATGAGGTGGCCCGATGGAATATAAGCAACTGGAGAGAAGGTGACCTTCAAGGAAGTACTTGCTGTGGCCAGGACGATTGAAACTGCGGTTTCAGAGGTGGCCAAGTGGAGCCGACAGTGTCATGCAGTTGGAAAGGCGGCTTGGAAGAAATTTTGAAAGGGATCCCAAACATAAGCATAAATATGGACGACATCATAATTACGGGACCTGACAGGAGAACTCACATAAAACACTTGGAAATGACATTGCAGCGGTTGAAAGAAGCAGGAATAAAGATGAAGGATGTTCTTGTGATAATCAGTTTCAACTTATCATTTAAGTTTCAAAATAAAGCATACAGGAATTTAAGAAATTAAATATCAATGACCAAATAATTAATATGGTGTTCAAACTGAAATCAATATAAATCAAAATAATTAACTTAAGTACCGAAATCAATTTGCTTTCGTGACAAATTAATTACTCTTTCGATCATAGTTTAACTACAAGTTTCCAAACATACTTATTCATAGAACAGATTGTTGAATTAATTGATGAATGATTGATTGTTAATTCGAATCAAATTCTGAATGAAACTCCATGGGATTGTTCTTATGCAGTTGACTTGCTGTACATTTTTCTATTATGGGAAGGTTTTTTTTGCGTGACGCACGCAAATTTTTGTTGATGGAGGCGATGGTTTTCCCATACAACCGTAACACTTGCCCGTTAGTTTTACCTCACGAAAATCGTTCATTAAACGTTAGGAAGCTCTTTCTGACTAATCTCATGGTGTCAAAACACTACCGCAATTCTCCGTAATAGTGTGAAATGTTGATCGTGTGACAGGGAGGATTATAACGTATGAAAATATGCTAAAAACATTTTCTACCTTAAAAAACAATTTAATGTATTTTATCGATTTTTATAGCATATTTTATTTAATTCGAGTATATTTTCGAGCACAACACAACGTACACGTACAACGTTCAAATATAATCCAAATGAACTTTTTCTAAATAATATTTTGCATTATATACAAATAATATCATTTTTTTCCCCCTATTATGATTTGTTAACCACATTTAATGGAACTTATGAAAATTTCCGAGTGTAGAAAGCGCAGCCTTGGAACTCATATTTTCTTATAGGATGCAACATAAATCTTTAGAAATCTTTCTAGAATGCTCAAAAAAAAAAAAAAAAAAAATCACAGAAAATTTTGGCCCTTAAATTTGGGGTAGATAAAAATTGATGCCGAGGTTCTGGAATCAACTAGACCCCAAATGTGATTTATAACTCAAGTTTCATAACCTTTACTCCAGTAGTTTAAGTTTCGAAGAAATGCTCTGGAAAATCGGTCATACAGAGTTTATTGATGAGATTTGCTGTTTATCGTGTTGGGAATAATTTGGAATTGAAACAATCCCATTTTTCACGATAAATTAATTTTAAGATTTTCTTGAAAATTGAATGTGATATTCAAAAAATAGATAAAAAAAAAAAAAAAAAGTTACACAGGGGAATTGGATTATTACTTTTTATTTGCCTAGACCAGAGTTGTAAGGAGATGATTACTTTGAGTAATGATTACTTTTGCAATTACTTCTCTTAAATGTGATAAAATTAGTTCAGTGAGTATGATTAGGTATGCCTTGAAGCAAAGACTGGGGTTTTAAGCTGGAAATTACCTCCAAAGTAATTTCAATTATCATTACCATTCCTGTAATGAGAATGGTTTGAAGCAATTACTTATTCCAATTACGTGTAATGTTAATGTTTTTTTTTTTTTTCAATTACTTAGTTATTATTTGTTACTGAGAAAGTAATGGGTCTTTCCAATTGCCCGGAACAGAAAGGTTAATGGGTAATGGGTAATGAGAATGAAAATACCCCATTCCCATTACAGCAACGTTTGCCCTCATGCACCAAGTGAGGGTATGTGTGTGTGTGTGTGTGTGTTTGTGCGCGCGCGCACGTGTGTGGGTATGTGCGCGCATATGTATGTAATATGTTCATATGATATATACCCTCACACGGTGCATAAGAGGTAACGTTCCTGTAATAGGAATGGGGGTAATTCCATTCCCACTACCCTTTACCTTTTCTGTAATGGGTAATTGGAAAGATCCATCACTTTCCCAATAAAAAGTAATAGTAATTAAAAAAACCATTACCATCACATAAAATTGGAATAAGTAACTGTTTCAAACCATTCTCATTACATGGGTGGTAATGGTAATTGCAATTACTTTCTTTCTGAAGTAATTGGAAAAAGTAATGTTATTGCAATTCATTTTTTAACAACTCTGGCCTGGACACGTACCTGTGGTGCATCTGTGGGTACATAAAAAAGTGGGTTTTTACAACATCCTACGAGTTTCTTTAGTATAGGAAACGATCCATTTATGAACTATTGAAGAGACTCCATGTAGGAATTGTGGACGTTCAACTTTTAGCTGTCTACGTTTAGAACTTTGTTTTATTAATTTCACGTGTGTTAGGTTCCTGTAAGCATCAGTGGTTACAGGTCACGTTACAAGTAAATTTAAGGGGGGAGAAGGCTGTGGATGTGGGTCAAAACTGAGAAACAGGGCGGTTTCTGTGAGCGGCATATGAGATGAAACAGCGGAGAGGCGGAGATCCAGCAGTACCGGAATTAGACGGCAATATGATACTGGAAGGGTATCTCTAGGAACTGAAGTTGACTGGACTTCGCACAAGAGAGAATCCTACGGGGATAAGTTGACCCCTACGGTTAAATTGTAAAAGGGGAAGAGGGGACTTAGTTTCTAAACAGAGTTAGTAATGGTTTCTGTGCTTACCTCAGCGAAACCTGAAGGCTCCTTTGCGGCGGCGAACTGCAAATTATAAACAAAGGTCGTTAGGGAAGGGTAAATTGGAATCGTGGGAATGTTACATCACATAAATGATATCCCTAACAAGTTCACAAAGTAAAATAAACAGCAAAGTAACATCTTGATGAAACAATACATAATACAGTTTGTATTTTGCTGAAAGATAACGTTTATTATAGAAAATTAAACAACTTTCCCTTCATCGTAATGGCCGGACACGTATCACGCAATACAACCAATAGCCAGAGAAAATTTTGTATTACATTTTCGTAGAAAGTGAAGCTACTCAATCAATTCCTGGATTTTAACAATATATATATATATAAGATAAAAGCAAGCTTTCCAAATAATGAAAGGACGTGTTCGTTGCAGCACTTTTAAGCTCATTAGGTAATTGTTCAAATGTCAACAAATTTGCTAAAAAAATCATTATAAATAGCTAAAACGGCTATGAATTGTTGTATTTATTTAATTATGTTTTTACAGAACTTAAGTCTGAAGAAGAATATCAACTAGAACATTAAAATTGTATGCAAAAATTACGCATAGAATGTGCAAAAATTTCATTAATATTTGCTGAAAAAGTTCCAGTCATGCAGCATGATCGTAAGAGCGAATTTTCTTAAATTACTTATCGTATTGTAATATGTTAAATTGAATTGAAATTTGAGCAAATTTAGTACAAACAATTAAAAACTAATTTCATAAGTAAAAACCTTCGAAGCCCGTCAAGTAGTCAATACTATTAAACTCAGTTAAGTTGAGTAAATTCAATCCTCTAGTGATTAAGTGGGATAATCTGGTAGACTGCGGTAAATGATGAATTTTTAGAGGGTTGTGGTAGTATTTTATCTGGAAAACCAACAAAGTCAACAAGTAAAGGACAAACTATTTACTCCGCTAACTGCTAAATCTCAGACGCGAGCTATCGGCCGCGGTACCACAAAAAACTTGGACGGTGTACAGAAGAAAGAGAAGAGTGAGTGATCCCTGTGGCCCACTTTGAGGTTCTAACTTTGAAGGGGGTTTGGAATTTCGAAGGATGGAGTTTCGTGGCGGTTTCAAGTCTTTTAAACAATTTATTAGTAGTGGAGGGGGCTCGAAAAGATCGGGCTGTTGTTACGAACAATGATGAACACAGGACAGCGTTAACATGAGATTAAATTAATAGCAATCAGTGTATACAGATTTCGGCATCCATAGAAATCCACTGGAGGCCGAGGGGAAATAGGTCTATCACTGAATACAATCATGCGACCTGTATGTGCCTTTAGAATTGCTCGTTCACTTGTATATTTATGGGTAGGATGTTGAATCAATTGTATACTAGAATGCATTTTAGGCTGTAACAATCCATCAATATTATATTCATATGCAATTGACACGAATAGTTAAATTTAGCAACAATTCAATTTGGTTGCAACAAATCTGTTGAAATCCACAGTATTGGTCCGTAAATACAATCATGATACTATCCACCTTTATATGCTGTAGACTCTGAGAGAGTAAGCTAGCAATAATCCCATTTGTTAGAAACTAAAGTGGTGGAATACGAAGATACATTACGAGTAGTCATTCGTTGACCGCAAACATGATGCACTTGCATGTGTCGTTGTATTGTTCATTGATTCATATATTTATGTGTAAAATGAGTTGAACCGATTATACATTAGGTTATAATGATCCACCATTTATAAACTGCACTGAGCGACGAGATGACCAAACCGGATACAGTGACATTTTCTGACAATTGGCAAAGAGATGAAGCAAACACATGTCTTTGAGTTGGAAACCACATGTTACCCCTTTTCTTCATGACAATGGGTTGGTTATTGTTGGGGTTCCTGACAAGTGACGAGGATGACAGCGGTCACTGTTGGGTTTTCCATTATGCCGCCTTGGCCGGTGGAATAAGCTGTGGTTATCGTTTGGATTTCCATTGTCGGGCGCATTGTGCGGTTCTATGGAGGGTCGTTACGGTTAAAGAGGTTCGACGCATTGTGGGATTGTGGGGATGCACGATTAATTACGTTATCATAATAAAAGTTTGCATCCGTCCATCTGAAGAGAGTGAATAGCGTGAAACTACCGTATATTACGAAATATCTCTCCCAGATTCAGGGGATATGTTAATACCTAATGTTATACCACGACGAAATTACTTACAAACAAATAAGAGGCAAATTGTATGGATGTTTTTACAAGCCACTTAATTATTGCAACAGCAAAGAACTCGCAAGAATAGGAAAAACACGAGGAATAAATATCCTTGTAGAGTCAACATTACATAATACTCGTAGCTTTACAGTTCAGTAAAACCGTAGTAATATTCTTCGCAATTCAGAATTATTTACTTACTAGATAAATAGTTAAGAGTAACTTTGGAACGAAGGCCTTTATTAAAGCAATTTCAACAGTTGACAACGATCAGTAACGGTGAATTGCGGATTTTGGAATTTATGAATGATAGTATGACAGAAAATTGATCAACATTATGGACTAAGTCAACAAACTTGACTGGACTACTATTTTGAAGGCTCTGAACTCCTTCAGCTGGTCAGGTGTCAAGGTTGTTCGTTGCAAAACCCAAAAGCTTCAGGAAGCTTGATTTAAATTCAAATTTTCAGTATTAGTTCGAATAAGAATAAAATTAGTTTTAGAAATCTCTCAGCAGGTCAGGGAACCATAGTTCCTCGCCATTGTGACTCAGCAATTCCGAGGGAGCTCCATTTCCAATTTTAGCTTCGTGAGTTTAATAGAAGAGTAATCAGTCTCAGACCCTCATCAACTGATAATTGAAATGACGGCTTATCGTAATTGTGACCCATCAATCCTTAGGTAGATTAAAATAATAATAATAATAATGAAGTATTCCATAATGTTTTTGGGGAAAAAGTGAGCTGCATTGTGCTTAAGTGATTTTACGAAAAAATCGCTGGAATATTATAAATAAAGGTGAAAATTCTACAAAATATTATTAGTCTGTTATAGCCGAAATGTCAACAATTTTACCAATTCATCAGTAGTGTAAAAGTCAGACTAGAAGGTCTCAGTATGGAGCATTTTAACAGAGTGAAGCGCAAAGCAAGAGCTATATATATACAGCTTCATTTTTATTGGGATTAGGCTAATTAAAATACAATGGATTGTTTTCGCTTTACTTGGTTAAAAATTATCCATGCTGCCATACAGTTGGGTTTAGATCACTTCAAACGGTAGGTAGGTAAGTACTTGTATGCTCATAGGGATGTGGATAGGTAAATTAATTAATTAAACTCTCAGTGATTTAACTGAGTAAGCCACGGTTGAACTGAGACAGGATGAACTAAGCTGTAATTATGAGAATGAATTGCCACAAAGTCTGCAGACTTGTAGCTTGCGAGTTAACTCGCGCTCGAAGTTGCAAGCGTAAGATCTAATGCCGGTGCTGCGATAAACCTTTCCCTTAATACAAGGTTTAATCAGAGTTCGATCCCAGGGTTCGGAAACTCAGAAAGGAGGGAAACTCAACGGATTTTAACGAAATGGGACAAGCGCGGGCGGATTGGGCGATTCGGTACGATTTTAAACGTTTTCACGCCCCAACTGCGCGGCTCCCTTTAATCTTGGTAGAGGGAAAACGGGTGGTCGAGAGAGAGGAGGGGGCTTTTCCGATATACGGTCCGAAACCCCATTCAATTAAGGCTCGCGACAAAGATACAGCATTACAAACCATCGAGAAACACAAGGAGCGTTTCAATCAGCAGATCAAGCCTCTGAGTGGGAATGAAAGAAGTTCCAATCATACAGTATGATCGTATGAGGGAATTCTAGTAACTTTCGTAGTAGGTATATTTTTGTTAAAAAACGAGTGAAAAACTCAAAAAAGGGGGAATGAGTGTTGAAAAGACGCCAGTACACTCTAGTGGATGTTTGATGAAGGTAGATCGGTTGGTTTTGTGTGTGCCTCAGGAAAAAATAGTAACACGTTGAAGTTCCATCATACACTATAATTAGAGTGGATAAACCACGCAGGAGTACCTAACCCATTTTAATCCTGAAACATTGTGAACTTGTTGTACCAACATTGTAAAGCATTTCATAACGAAACGCAGTGGAAGGAGAAACGAAATGTGGAAAACAATCTAATATACCGATAGATTGAAATAAATTATCCCGGAGAGAATCATACACACCCTGAAACAGCTCAAACTCGATGAAACTGGGTGAAAATTCATTTTATGATTGAAAACATGGGTATTTCAAGCTATAAATGTTCCGGTAACAAGAACATATGAGCGAATTTTCGTATTATGTTCATATTAAATCGCTTTGAAATTTCACCACTTTTTCTCCACATATGTTATCAACTATAAATTTTATGGTAAAAACTAGTTATAAAAGCGATAAAAATATTACAAGAAAAAGGGCTTCTGTCCTTAAATTGGGTTTTTTATTGTCTCCAACGTTTCTCCCCAGGAACTGAGGCTTCTTCAGGGAAACAAATCTTAAATATAAAATTCAAAATTTTGTAGAATAAATACTTATTTTTTTCTGAGATAAAAAATCGAATTCAGAGATATCAGTGAGAGAAAGTCAAATTAAAAAGAAAAAAAGACTCACTGATAATTCTGAATTCAATTTTTGTTGCAAAAAAAGTATTTATTTAAAAAATTTTTTTGAATTTTATATTTAAAATTTGTCTTCCTGAAGAAGCCCCAGTTCCTGGGTAGAAACGTTGGAGATAATTTAAAAAAAAATTAGGGACAGAAGGCCTTTTTTTTTTTGTAAAGTATTGTTATAAAATTGTGCTGTCCAAATGAAGAATAATTTAGTTGGTATAGCGAGAAAGCTTTGTGCAACATTAAACTAGGCATACTTTTTCCCAGATTCAATTTGTTGAAATGAATTTTTACAAAAAATAACACGTTAATTGGTTAAAAATGCCACGTATTATAAAAGCGATAGAGAAGAGATAGTAAACAAATCCGAATGATCGGGTTGAAAAGGGATAACATAAGAAGTTACCAGCAAGCAACATATCTAACTTTGCGTTTCTGGAAATGAGGGTGTTGCGATCCACGCGAGAGAGAAATTGATCCGAGTATGGCAAGAAGAAACTCTTGCTAAGTGATTCTAGTTAGTTGAGAAATACAAATTGAACGTAGAAAACTAAGTGTGTTGAAACCTGAACCGGCGATGCTCTAACGTCTTATAAACAAACAGCATATGGAGAGATGGAGATTGATAATTTCCCCCGGAGCAACGAGGGCACCCCAGGACAAATGATCAGAGGATTTAAGGTACCTAATTTTGGATATCAACCAGGATCCCACTCAACAGCACCTCGTAACAATATCCAGATACCTTCCCCCCCCCCCCACCCTCCGGACGGACCCAAATGGTGAGGCACCGTCCTACTTATAAATCAAATCAAATCAAATATTTTTTATTGTAGGGCCCAAAATGGGAATAACAATAGTGAAAAATACATAAGTAGGTACGTCATTAACAAGATAATACTACACAGAAGATAAAAAATATATAGGTAATTATTTTACTAACAGAAACTGTCAACAAGTCAATATAATAACAAAACTGGCATAAAAAACATACAAAAGCAACAGTAACACATTTTCTTCTGCAATGCAATCACCCAATGGAGGTACCCATCCAGCAATAAACTAAACTAAACTAAAATGAAGCATCATCGAGTACTGGTATAAATATTCCTCGGCATGCTAGTCAATAAAATTTAAATTAAAAAACTCAGATACGTCATAAAGTTTGGCTTCAACCAGGATACATTTTAATTTTCTCAAGAAAGCCTTGACTGGCAATTCTTTTAATGAAATTGGTAGTCTGTTACAGAAACGGATTCCGTTTTGCAGGGGATCCTTACGTAGAGACGCAGAGAGACGTACAAAAGGGGGGTATAATAGGTTAGATGAACGCGCACTATAGTTATGATGATGCTGGTTACTATTGATTAAGGTCATCTTACTCTTTACAAACTTTAAGCACTCCAATACATATAGTGAGGGAACAGTTAAACAATTCAATTTCTTAAAGTAACCTCTACAACTTTCTCGGTAACCAAGACCAAAGATAATTCTAACAGCTGCCTTCTGCACTCTGAATATAGAGAAAACACCACCAGAACTACCCCACAAGATCACACTATATGACACTCGGCTCATGAATAGTGCGTAGTAACACAGCACGCAGAACCGGCAACGACACTGAACCAGAAAGGCGGCGGAGGGCGAAATTGCAAGAAGCCAAACGCGATGAAAGATGATCCAGATGATGTGCCCAGGAGAGTGGATTATCGATTCTGAAACCCAGGAAGCTTGTACAGGATTCTCCAGGCTGCCAGTCAAACAAAATTTTATTTCTTGCGTCTTGTCAACTATCAATTTCAGCTAGTTTGAAGAGCACCAGGATCTGATCAAGACCCCCGAAGACTGCAAACCAGCTGCAAGATTCACCTCGTCAGAACCAGATTCCAACACCGTCATATCATCCGCAAACAAAAATATTTCTCCCCGTCTATTCTGGAATTGGTAAGCAAGATCATTAATGAATAGCAGGAACAAAGAGGTAAGAATGAGTCCCCAGAACCCTGATACATCAGGAAACCATCGTACTTGGGTGAAGAAAGGACAACGCTCTGGAGCCCTGATTAATCAAGGCACCTTCGTCTTTGATAACTATGAAAGAAATTGAGAGGCCTCTGGATCAGGAAATGGAATACCGACCGCTAGGAGGGTCGTGAAGGTGAGGTAGGTTACTAGAGCAAAAAACAAGGCGAATTAGAATGTGAGAATGGTAGAATAGAATGCTAGATTGACCTGTCTGCCCGGTCTACAAGCAGTTGTATAGTGCAGGGCTCATCTCCTCTCATGATTGCAGCCATTTCTTCTCCTCTTCACTTTTCAAGCTTCTGGTTGCCCGTGGGTACTTACTCTGTTTTTTAGGCGAAACTATATTAGGCACGACAGAGGGTATCAGAAAACAGTTTCCATGATCATCGTATCAAGATTTTTAACTCAAAACCTAATTATAATACCAAAGGTTGTGTGAATCAGCAATGCTCTGCTGTGGTCGTGGACAATGTCATCCTGTAAAGAGTATTAAAAACACGAGGAAACTGGAGAAAAAATGGGAAAGATTGACGCCACGTCTGTATAATGATATATTCCTGTTAACGAACTTACAGTTATGTCAAACAGCAAGACAGCAATAATTGACTAAGCTCTACGTCACTTGTCCACACGGCTGTACACGACAGTGGTAATCCTATCAGGTGTAGTGAGGAAATGTCGGAAAAGAGAGAGGGGAGAATGACGTTGCCCGCTTGGTTTTTCAATTTTCCCTGTCGATGTACAGAATCAATCGTATTCTCTCCTGGTATTGAAGCATCATGTGACTGTGAATAATTTAAAGGGCCGTGAATTGGAAAGCACAAAAAAGAAAAATAAGAATAAAAGGAAAGTATTTTTCTTTCTCCATCTATGCAAACGAGTATGACGGAAATAGTGGATGGAAGAAATTCCTGTTGTTCTAGCAAGCGTTCTTCATATGATTTTAGATTATTGCAAGATCTATCAAAAACCGTGGGAAAACAAGCAGAGACAGATAATAATTATGACTGCGATTATGGGATCTTCGATAGCAACTACCGCCAATGGACGACTATTAGAAAAAGATGCATAAAAAAATCACAAAATTGATGCTAATTATTACACAAAGGTTATTTGTGTAGCAGAATACATTTAAATAGACCACATTACACATAGACCAGAATACATTAAAATACAGATCACTGGTCCATAGATAGAACTATTAAATGAAATCTAAGGCACATTATCAAAAAAGAGCTACACGGCCGTAGCTCTAAATGCCTACCTAAAAAAAAAAAAACTAACGCGAGAAAATAAAGCACCTAGCTACGCTTCACTTAAATTCGATTTCTTGAAAATTAAATTCCATTAAAATCATAACAGCTGGTCAGTTGTTCAGTTGATGAGTGGTTTTTGCTATGTTTAGGTGAAATAATTTGCAGACGACGATTTCTTTTCCTGACAATTATTATACATGTATTGTACATTAAATTTAATGAAAATCGCCAAAAAGCCAAAATAGCTAACATGGGTATCATCTTTAAAACTTGGTCTAGTTGACTGCTGATAGTTCGCAAATAATATTGTTCGTACATGTTTAGCCGTTTTTAAGATAGAACATTTTGGCCGGGGATGTATTCACATCGCAGGAGAATTCCTTGTATGGGAACGAGTATTGAAACTGGAGTTGGTATGTGCAATTATGCAACCGACGGAGAGGCCTAAGCCCAACTATAAAGGATGAGCCTCCCACAAAGTCAAAGGTGTTTGGAACATCATCAAAGCTCCCAGGCGCCATCGCTCCAAGCAATATCGCTAATGTCGGGAAAGAGCATCAGTTAATGAAATTCGGGATCAGGAGACGTCCTCCTTCAAACCGCCGATCCAGGTTCTCCCAGATGTCTGAGGGAGAAGCTCCGAAACAGCAAACACAAAGCGGGGCTTATAAACCGCTGCCTGTTTCTTGCCTTCACACGGTTGTCACCCCCTTGAACCCCAGTACCCTCGGGACTTATTACTCCGCTTCGAGACAATGGAGGAAGCGTCGTGTTATAAACTCGAGCCCCCTCAGCATCCAAAATGGCAAACAGAGACTCCGGAATATCTTTAATGTATACCATCGAAGAAATCAGGTTGGTCCCATTGACAAAATCGGTGGAAATAACGGGAGGTAAGAATGTTCATTCATTTTATCTGTGTACAATTGCGAGAGAGAGAGAGAGAGAGAGAGAGAGAGAGAGAGAGAGAGAGAGAGAGAGAGAGAGAGAGAGAGAGAGAGAGAGAGAGAGAGAGAGAGAGAGAGAGAGAGAGAGAGAGAGAGAGAGAGAGAGAGAGAGAGAGGAGACTTCTTTCCATTATTCCAACTTCTGGGATCCAACATTTTAGATTTAAAAATATGACATTTACTCTGGTGCTACAGTAGAGATGACTGGTCGAATCCTCATCATTTACCGATCAGATCGGAAAACAGCGAAAAATAAAATAACGGATATTACAGTTTCGGTAAAGATATGGATCAGAGTACTTGGAAGGTCACGAATCGTCGAGGTGGAGGAACCTGACAACGCAGTATTTCCCTGATACCGCACACTACCGTCCACTTCTGTTAATCATTGCTATCCCCATGGAGGCTTATAGAAAGGCCTTTGGAGGCAGCTATTGTTCTCATTTATAAAGCCTCGCTTACTAAAACCCTAAATTCTGCAAATCAATCTCAATCTATAAACTGAAGATTCATCAAATCCTCTTTGCCCGTTTCAAAAACCAGTGTGCACCTGTAGCATTAAGTCCTTCAGAATAATTGCTTGAAGCTCTGTATTCATCTGTACTAGCAAGTCCTTCAGAATAATTGCTTGATGCTCTTTTCCGGGGAGATATTAATGCCTATTCATCCTTGATAAGTTGAGTATAACAAAAACAATCAATGGTCTGATAGGACTCGATCTTCTAATGCACAATTATGGGTCGTTCCACCACGGGGAATCACGATTTAATACAGTTATTCCACCTATCTCACTGCTGTTGTTGAGTGACATTTCCCGTCTTTGGAATTCAATATCCCGTGCCTTTTAGCCCTTTATGGTGGAACATGTTTCTTTATGCCATTAGTGTGTCGATCCTGCTAGTCAAACAACGACAAGATTGACAGCGTGAAATTATATTCTGGCTTTTCGTGCTGATGAATCTGTATTTCATTTCCCCTCAGTGAGCAAAAACGCCGTTCCTACTAGGATCTCAACGAGTTAACACGTAGTTACTGCTCTCGTGGCTTACGAACACGTAATTCTTACCAGGTATAATGGAAGAAAGAAAATTATTTGTGCCCTGCGAAGTGAAAGACTTTATCAGAGGTATGGGAGATATTATTCCTGATCCTTTTTCTCCAAACCTGAAGAATTATTCTCAAAACAACTAATGGTTTCGTGTTAAACCAAGAGTCTAGAATTCAATTTCTAAGCTCAGTTTTATGCTCATATGACAACTTACTTAAATGAATGAATGAATATATGAAAATTTAATTCCGAAAAAATACCTTAAAATATAATATAAAATAATAAAATAAAAATATTCATTAAGATAAATACTATTACAGAATTCAATATTAATCGATACCTTTTAGTGGGATCTACCACATAACCACAGGACAATGTCTTGTGTGTTAGGGAGAGTTGATATTTATAGTTATTTATGATTCCTAACAAAATTGAATCTGTGGTCTGGAAGATGATATACGAGTATATGCCCTTAATTAGTTTAAGGCATCATAAAAATGGTAAGGTGATTCATAAATCGAAGGAGCCAAAGTTGACAAATAAAATAGTATCATAGCCATCCTAATTATAGGCGGTGAACGCCTTGATGAAAATCCTTACTCAACGAAAAATTTTACAGCAAACTCCTTGAGAAACAGTAGAAACGAAGAAATCGAATTTAATACCCAAAAATGACGATCGGTAGTAAAAAGTACTGGTCAGTTGCAGCCTTACTTGTCGTAATAACACATCAAAGACGATATTCTAAGGAAATCACATTCCTTCGAACGGATAATACGCCGTTATTACTTCTAGTTGGTGAGTTCTTATCTTTTAAGGGAGACTAATATCACACGATCCCACATAAGCTTTATTCCCATTCGGCCTACGCACAAAAGAACAAAAGAATACATTTTTTCCCCTCCATCGAAGCGAATTTCTTTCTGACAGGCACGGAGTCGGAGGGTGAATGTGATTCCGTTGTTCCGGGCCAAAGGGATACTAGCGGTGTTGAAGGGTCTGTTCCAAAAAACTGACATTTTTACTCGATTTGTCAGTGGGAGGGGGGTGAAAGTGATCATTGTTCCTTGTGAACCGCTTTTCTCACTCAAAGGTTTTCTGTGTTGATCATCTTTTTTCCTACATGTATCCGTATTTTGATCGACCGCGCGTATTTTTTTTTATGGTAGCGATAATTCCACCAAGTTTCCGATCCCCTATTCCCGATGGATTTCCCATGTAACCCCTCCGATTCCGGGTTTTGGTTTATTATTTTCAATGATGATTCTTTTTGAATCGACCAAGGAAGCAACTTATCAAATCAACGCGCTCAAATTCTATGTTTGCAATATTGTGGGACAGTGCGCTCAAGAGCAGCGTATGACACTTTCTGTATGGTGATAACTACTATCGGCGTTAGACATCATATGTTGCAATGCATCAGTGGATGTTAGACATTGGCAGTCATCATGATGCTCCACTTTTGTGTAAAATTGTGAACAGGCATTGCACCATTGGGTGTTCAACAATGCGTAATGTTAGACGTAAGGGGCGTTAGACGTCATGGGGGATTATTGCTTGATCCTAGTTGAATATTGCTTGTCTATTGCTTTGGCCTATCCTTACTATAAGGCCCTTGAAGTCTCGAGCCCCAAGATAAGCTGAGTGAGATCTGGAGCTGATTTCTTAGCTATTTAACCTTCGAAGCTGAAATTTTAAGGCCTTTTGGAACATCTTGAAATTAATAATAAATTTTGAAGCCCCCTAGATCAGCTGTGCTAGCTTCGGAGCTAATTTCTTTGCTATTCTACGGATGAATAGCACAGTTTTACATCGAAAATGTAATAACGTATTCTACGCTCATCACTCTTTAGCCTTCAGGCTGGTGTTACTTTATTATTATTATTTTTGGCTTGTGATCTTCCTACTCGTAGTTAACGAAAGGACGTGAGCGAACATAACGAAAACGTACACAAGCTAGATTATTTATAACGTAAAAGGAAATGAATTGAATCCTACTTCAGCTTGCCGGTAAATCAGCAACACCTGAGAACATGATGATGGGTGTTGCACAAAACATGGAAATATCTCCTGGTGTTGCAGATTTATCGGCGAGCTGTTTCGCATTAATTTTAATACGGTAGATGCGCCTATGTGTGTCGATGTGTCACTATTTTTAGGAACAGGGAGACTAGTAAAGTGCAGAAATTATTTAATTTCTTCAATATTACCTATGGTTCATAGACCAGTGATCTTTGTGAAAGAGATATCTAATACAGAAATAATAAACCTTTGTTTAATAATGTGAAACGTAATTGCAGAGGAGTTAAAATGAAACCAACTACAGTCCATGAAAGGGAGTAGAAGTACTTCTTTCAATCCAGGGTTAAGGCTAATCCACTAGGTGTTTGATGTGTTGAGTTAACTCGTGTGCTTTTAGAGTTAATCCTCTTTTGTTATTTCGCGTTCTAAAAGGGTT